>LPNX010414196.1:887858-993868 GCA_001517045.1 Pseudotsuga menziesii | reverse complement strand
TGGAATTTGTCATAAGCAAACTCTTACCTGCATGGGTCTTACTTACGCCCTTTCCATGACCAATTTGATTGGTCCCTTGCAGGAGTTTGCAGCATCTGCTCACCAACTATTGTCATGGACTTGTTGCCTTATCCCTTTCTCCAGAGGGTTGCTGATCACACTCCATCCGCATCAGCAACATATTCAGCTAGGTCCATGTCATCGTTGGTTTGTCCACTAATGCCAACATCAAAACAATGATTATCATCAGTGGTACATTATAAATATATAATTCCCAATATTCTTACCAACGTGCAATATCCTATGCATGCAATTCATATCCTCATGCAATTAAAGCATAAACTTAGGGAATGTATTTATAATTAGCAAGATAGGGTCTAATGAAAAACTTCCCTTTCAAATCCCTCATCTTCTCATGGAATTCCTTTTCCACATAGCAGCCGATTGACTTCATAGTCCTTGCTGCCCCTGGGCATGCAACTGTTCAGCTCGTCCACTTGATAACAGCGGCCATCATTAGCACTTTGCTGCTTCATGCTTGGATTCCGGTCACTTATCCTTGTTCCCCACTGGATAAGCTTTCCAACGCCTATTCACACGCGTCATTCCGACCTCGGATGTGAAAACCACACCCCTTCTAAGAATGAAGACTTTCAGCAAACCTTTGCATTTTACACACAGCTACATTTTGGTCGAGAATGTTAACTTCAGCCACCACACTTCCATTGCATCATTCATCTTTTATGAATTCTAGCTTCGACTAAATTGCCCCAAAACATAGAGTCTTCTTTCCACAAGAACGACTGTCTCAAGGGACGACGGGGGTCAAGGGGGCTTGCGCCCTCATTTTTTTTTTTTTTTTGTAAATTATTGATTTTCGCACAATTTGGCGCATTAGCCCGCTGCCACTTTTCCCATTTTCAGCCCTGAAAATTCTCTATGAAACAGCTCGAAAATCCCTTTGAAATCAGTTGAAATCGGCTCCTGGAACCATTGTTCCTTCCGCAGAATCGGCCCTCACATCAATCTCCCAGCCACAACGTCGGCTCCCACTTCGATCTCCCAGCCACAACGTCGGCTCCTTTCCCATTCCTTCCTCCTCCGAACCGGCTCTCTGACCTTTCTGTCTTCCGCCGAATCTGATCCTCACTTCGTCTATCCACCCGACGTATCGGCTCTCGGAACCATCCTCTCGGCCGCTGAATCGGCTCTCGGAAGGCTTACCTCGTCCGCAACGGCGGCTTCCCGGAAGCTTCTACCTCCCGCAACGGCAACCGTCGGTAGCCTTTCGAATCGGGTGGTCTATTCATCTGCGCAGCCGCAACGGCGGCTCCCCCGGAGGTTCCAATCTTCCGCAACAGCGGCTCTCCGGAAGTTCCAACCCTTTCGACATCCGCTCTTCCTTGGACGAACTTTCCGCATCGGGCGTCGGCTGACTCTCTGATCGGCTGTCGGAAGCCTTTCCAATCAGAAGCCTGAACGCTCCTTCACCCGCAACGGCGGACGCTTACTTCACAAACTCTTCCGACCGCCCCAACACTTAAACAATTTTTCAATTCTTTCGGCGGCGTCGGTGATCGGACGAATTCTGAATCGGGTGCAAGATCACTCTGCCGTCCGCAACGGCGGCTCTTCCGTTATTCTCCCACTTTGAAAACTCTTCCGCAACGGCGGACAGAAACTTCATGAATCCTTCCGCAAAGGCGGACAGGAACTTCGCCAGTTCTTCCGACTGGCCGCCCATTTACTTAGCCAAAATTCAAATTTTCCACGGCGTTGGCAATCGGACGGATCTCGAATCGGACATGAGATCACTCCGCCACCCGCAACGGTCGGAGGGAAAGATCGTTGCTCCACCCACAACGACGGAGGTTAACTCCGTGAACTCATCTGCAACAGTCGGATGGGAGACTTCAGCCGTTCGCCCGCAACGGCGAATAGAAAATTCTCCAGCTCGCCCGCAACGGTGGGATTTAACTTCATACAGTAGTCCGACTGCTCACACTTGGGCGATTTTTTCTGAGTTCGTTGCTGCCTTGCTGAACAGAGAAGGTAATTCTACCTTCTGTCACTGCATATTCTTGGCCCATAGAGGCCCATTGTTGCAACCATGGCTCTGATATCATACTGTCACGTCCCCATCCCTCAATCTGGCGAAGAGGACGCGACGAGCAGACCAATCAAATCACAACCGGGCAAAACGCCCCATGAACATAAATAGAATTCAAATGCTGAAATCAATCATACACAGATGCATTTATTTTCATTCATACAGCGGAAGCAAACACACATTCCAGCAATCACATGTTCATCATAATTCCATATACAATTGTTATAATTGAAGAGATAGACTGGCAGCACTTATCTGTTAATGAAGAATTCACCCGCAACCAGCTACGTCGCTGCAACGTTCCACCCAACCATAGGCCAGCTTGCTCATCAATCTCTCAGCAACGCTGCCACCCCCGAGCTGGGCATGATTCCTCCAGAATAAGGGTCAATTGCAGGCTTATACATAGCCAAGGGGACACAAAACAATGAACTAACACTGCTAGGTTTCACAGTCTTTCAACAGACAAGCCAAGCCAGCACAGTCCATGGTTCAACCACTGCATGCCAGCAGCCAAACAATCCCTTCACAGCTCTGTGAAGAAGGCAAAACAACCAGGGACAGCCCCAAACAATGGATGACCACAGCTTAAACAGGGAAAACAAATTCCTGAGTCATTCTTGGCCCTATCGTGGCCAAAATGACTCTCACTCGAAATTACAATGGCCCCCAAACGTAACAGCAAATACATTCACAACATGGGGAAGACTACAGCCCCGAAATCTACCAGTGAGCATAACCTACAGCAGGGAAAACGACCCAATTAATCTGTGAGACAGCCAAAAACGCGAATGGCCCTTCACAGTCAGTCGTGGATGCAAGAGCACGGCTCTCAGCTCACTATGTGCACCCCAAACAGAAGAATACCAGGGCGTGGGTAACCAATCCGACCCAGCAAAGAAAGGAACAGACAATGGAGGCCCTGCGTGAGGAAAAGCAGCTCCGTTTTTGCCCGTGGATGCACCACTAATAGGGAGGACGCGAATTTGCAGTTCGTGGGTGCTCAGCAACTCGTGGGGGAGAGGAAGAAAACCTACGTGAGACCCAAAAACGCCCAGAGCCCCTGCATGAGAAGCCAACAGACCAAAATCATGGTAGAGTGAACTGACCAGGGAAGAGTGCGTGAGGGTGAAGAATGGGCAGACGTGGGTGGAGTGGGCAAATGGGTAAGGCTGACAGCCTTCCACACCCACCACCACTTCAGCAATAACTCCCCCAACCACCAGCTGAAGCATTAAAGAGGTTGACAAACAACAAAGGTGGCAAAACAACAAGGCAATAAAACATGGGTTTTTCCCCCATAACCCAGGTTTGACATCCCCACCCCTTATCCTTTGGAATCCATGCCCTTTTCATTCAACGTTGCACTGCTGTAGCTGGTTGTGGTTTTAGTTTTATTTGATGTGCGGATTACATGATGCCGAATTAAAATGTGCCGGATAGCACGACAAACCATCGGCAAATATCCCCATTGCTGAACATACACAACCAAATCGATGGTGGGGCTTTTGCCTTGAGCTCCTCACCATGATTAATTACATTATATACATCATGCAAACGGGGTCGATACCGGGGACATTACATTAACCACATCAATATTACCAAAACTCATTTATTTCATGCAATCATTATCATACTAAAATTTGCAAGATCACATCATTTATGCCAAAATGAAATGTTCAGATACTCCTTACTTCACAAGTGTATCATTGTACCACCTTGCCCTTCCATAGAGCATTTTCGGAAGCCAACTGATCATGACCACTCTCTTCATGCACTTACTATCTTGCATTCATAAAAACTCTTGAAATGGTTCCAGAATTGTCATCAATTCATCATTTCAGCCATTAGTTATTCATAATAACTCATGCACTATCTCTATGTGTTCATGCATACCATGCATGGCCTAACCATGACTACTTCATATAGGATGCATGACTATAATCAAGATCATCAGTGCTTACTTTCCTTGGTATACTAAGCTCATAACAACATAATACAGGCATAACATATTTCTATATGAATTAAGTATAAAATTCAAATACCCATATGGTATGAGACCTCTTGCTTTTACCACTGCATGTAATTGTGATAATTAAACTCTTACCTTAATGGGTCCTACTTACACCCTTGACATTACCAACTTTTGAATCTAGACTTGTTGCCTTATCCCTTTCTTGATAGGGTTTCTAGTCACATTCATTAGCATCAGCAACATACTCAATCATGTCTAGGTTGTCGTTGGTTCTTCCACTAATGCCAACACCAATGCAATAATTATCATTAGTGGCTCATTATAAATGTATTACCAACATGTAATATCTTATGCATGCTAGGCATATCCTCATATATTTCATGTACAAAACTTGTAATCATAATTAGCAACACAGAGTTTTAAGTAAATTTCCCTTTTCGAGTCCCTTATCCTTGTATGGAGCTCCTTTTCCACACAACAGCTGGTTTGACTTCATGGTCTTTCTACCTCTAGGCATGCAATTCCTGGATTTATCCATATTGACAGTAGCACATTTCTCTTTCAAGCAATCACTAGCACTTTTCTACTCCACACTCAAATTCTAGTGACTCTCCCTTGTTCCCTGTTGGATAAGCTTTCCGATGCCTATCCCCATGCTTCATTCTGACCTCAGGTGTGAAAACCACATCATTTCAAAATGATGGCAAAAACACACCACTGAATTTTGGTATGAAATGCGAACTTTAGCCACCTGGAGTTTTCTTCCTTTTCAGCTCTGAAACTGCATGAAAACTCAATGAGAAATTCACTAGAAAACCCACTAGAATGCTAGCTAGAATTTGCTGAAAATTCCACTGAAAACAATTGAAAGATGCTTGAAAAATCCACTTGAAACCCCAATTTTTTTCTTTTTTCCTAATTGGATCTCTTTCCAATTATGTTTTTGAAGTTTCAGCGGCCAAAAGATCTAGTTTTCTCTGTGCCCATTTGTGGCCTATTCATCTGTCTTTTTCCGGCATCTTGGGTCTATAATTGTCTAGGCTTCTGATCCCCATCGGCAATGCCAAAAATAATATGTATCAGCGATCAAAACATTACCTTCCATGACATTGGCGGTCAGAGCGACTAACTACTCACTCGTCAGATGGTTAGTTCCATAGTCATCTGCAACAGCGACAATCCAACAATTAAGGTGTTTCGCAGTATTGGATCCTTAGCTGTCTCAGTTTCTGGCCTTTATCATCTTATCGGAGATCTACTTGTCTATTCTCCTCCGCTATATGGGTCCATAATCATCTTAACCTTTCCAACTTAATCGACGATTAGAACCATTAAGCCTTGCACTGAATCAATGATGAAACCAACCAACCGTTATATCGGTGGCTAGTTGTCTATTCTTCCGCTGTGGTGGCCAACTAATATTCAACATTTTTCGTTCTCATCATCTATAATCTTTCAATGACATGCATCAACAGTCTCATCGTCTAAATTTTTCCAATGGCTGAGGGTTTCCAACACTTTAACAAAATTCTGAAAATTTTCTTCCTTAACCATCTTTTCACCACTTCATCAGCTCAACCATCTTCTATTTTTTGTCTTTGTTGTGGAGCCTTCACTATCTATTCTCCAACATTGTAGCTAAGCCATCAACTAAGTATCAATGATCCAACTCTTTAATCATCGTTGGTCACCAATGGTTTTATCACTTCAGTTTTCTGCCACATCGGCTGTCGGAACATCTATCTATCGCATCATCAATAGTAGAGGACTCTATCCATCCAAAGGATAGTCCACTAGCCTGCCGCAATGGCAGGCACATGAATAGCTAGACCTTTCCAATGTTCATCAGCGATTCCATCGTCTGACTTCCACTGAAGGCCGATGAATTCGACACTTAAACTAATTTTACAAATTTTTCCTTCCTTCGTCTTTTCTCTGTCGATAGCATCGACGATCCAAACAAATACTCATCACTTCTGTTTTGGTGATCCCTACAACTAAGTGTCATCGATTGCCAATGGCCAACACTTAATTTTTTTTTTGGAAAAGTCTTTCTTTCTCTTTGTCGGTTTCTTGCGACGCTTCGTCGGATATTCCATCTACTATTTTCTGCCAACACTGCGGCGATTCCATCAACTACTTTGCGCTGCCATTTCGGTGGTATTCCACTGATGAATTTCGATGTAAGTTTCCTCTCCTTTCACCATATGCTGGTGGCCCATATCGAAGGGCCTTCTACTTAGGTGATCTGATGCATCGGCGAGGCTTCGGACTCAGTCCTCCGATGATCCCAACACTTAGAGAAATTTTCCAAAATTCTCTTGTCATGCACAGATTTTATTCTATTTTCTACTGGGCAAAAGGAAACCTGCCTCTGCTAGCTGACCTTTCATGGCCCATTCAGGACCATGCTGCAACCTTTAGCTCTGATACCATTTTGGCATGTCCCCAACCCTCTGACCGGTGAGAGTATGCTACCAAACCATCAACTAAGTTTGGGAAAATAGCCCCATGAACATGAACAGGAATATAATGCTGAAATATAAAGCTTAAAACATAAAACACACTAGGATGCATAATCCTTCATATGCATAGTGGATAAAAACATACATTCATTCAAGCATACTGCATGTTCATCATATTCATAAATCAGTAAATATAAATGCAAAGACGAAATAGTTAAGAATACTCATCTTTAAAAATAATTTGTCCTACAACCAGCTATGTCGCTACAACGTTACACCCAATCATAGGCTAGCATGCCCATTAATCTCTCATCAACACTACCACCCCTGAACTGGGCATGATTCCTCAAGGCATAAGGGTCAAAGGAGGCTTACACGTAGCTAAGGAACACAAATAAGACAAGCCCCAAAGTGAGGTTTATTAGGCCTTCAAGGAGCTAAGAAAGGATAAATGATAAGCTGGTGATCTCAATGGAGAGCTAAGGATGCCTACACCAGAGCTATTCTAACTTATAAGGCATCCACACACCCAACACCAGGAATCAGTCCTTTCTCTACTTCGCAGTCCCTCAGGCCCTGACTTCCCTTTCCAATACTCTTCAAGGGTTGTAGAGAATAAATCCAGCAGTCTCACTCTGTCTGAGTGGCTCCAAACACTAGTTTCTCAAGCATACCCAGCCTCTAATCCCAATCTCAACAGTCCGAAGGCCAACCACTGCATACCACAGTAAAACAAACAGTTCATAGCTCTGTGAAGAAGATGAAAACAATAGGGTGACCAACCCAAACAAAAAGGTGAAAACAGCTCAAGTCAACAAGATGACTCAGAGTTGTTATTGGCCCTAGCATGGCCAAAACAATTCAGTGGCAACCTAACAAGGTACTTGCATACATAGCAACCCAAAAACCAGGGTAAATCAATAGCCCCAATCTTACCATGAAACGATGGCCACTTTACACCATCCATAAATGGGAAAGCAGCAAAACTCCCAGCATAGACAGGGAAAAGCTTAGCCCAACGAATGTGGAAATCAACAGCCAACCAACATCCATGAGCCCACAACACAAAATTCCCAATGTAAACACTGGAGAACTTACACCAGTAGAGATGGGAAAGGAACCTATTCCCAATATGTATGTGAGGGAGAAGAACGCGACCAAGAGAATGGTGGAAGAAAAAACAACCCCAATTCACGATGGGGTATCAGAACGTTACATAGTCTGACAATGTTGTAGAAGTCACAACTCCCTATGTGAACAAGAGCAATATAGAACAACTCCCTGTGAGAGGAAAATAGATCCACAACCAACAATCGATAAAAGAAGGGAGAACAGAGCCGCCCTTGCCTGTGAGAGATGGTCCAAAAAAAAATCACGATGGAGAACCCAATGGTGCGAGAGGGAGCTTAATGTCTCTGGATGAGATTAAGCCCAAAAAATACCGCAAATGGAAGAGTGGAGTGAGTGGGAAAAGTGGTGACTGTTCCCCTGCCCTCCGCATCAGGAAGAGTGAGCTCGCTTATGGAGTGTACATGGGGCAAAGACTACAGTCCTACTACCCACCACTCCCCAGCCATAGCTACTCCCAACTAATCAAACAACAAAATTTTAGTGGGTGGTCAGCACATGGCAACTCCCAATGACCCCCACGGGTTAGACAACCCCCCCCCTTAACCTTAGGAATCATGCCATTTTCATTTATCATTGCACTGTCGTAGTTGGCTGTAGGTTTATTTTAATTAATGTGTGTATTTACATGACGCCAATACTATAGTGTGCTGGGTAGCACGATATACCATGGGCAACAATCCCTGTTACTGAAACATACACAACCAAACAGATGGTGGGGCTTTTTCCTTTATCTCCTCACCATGATTAATTAAAATATATATACATCATGTACCTTTTAATGTAACCAGGGTCAAAACTGGGGACATCACATCTTGTGTGTCTCTCAATTGTAGTCTGTGATTTCCTTTCCTTTCATGTGCATGTTCTTCCTATTGTCTTTTACATTGTGTTTTTCTTCAATATCATAGACTTAGTGTATAATGACTGGGAATTCATAATCATATGCTCCTACCATTGTCTCTGATATTCACCAAATAGTTCTCCCAAATCTGGCATGGAATTCATCCTTGTGGTGCTCTATGCCAGTGGATTGTCATCTTTCTTCTTATACCACCAGATACCAAATATAACAACTATGATCGAGGCACTACCTCAATCCTGTGATCATTCTCATGTGCACATCGGCCTGTATCCTTGATATATTTGACTCCATAGCGCAATATATCTCTGTTTCATTTCCAACCACCAATATTTGATATTCTTTCCTAATATTCAGTTTGTGACAATATATTTGGCCTTATTTTACATCTGTGAGAGATCCCTCTCTAGAATTGGAGATGCCAGCTTCCTTTCATAAAGTGGTTCTACTATTACCTAGGAATGAGGCTTTACAACCTTTGGTAAATTTCCATTGATAACAAATTGGCACCATTGTCGGGGACGAGAGTGCATATCAGGCCTGGGGGGAATGACAATGATTGCAAAGTTTCAAAAAAGATTTATGTGGGAAAACAAAAGTTTCTACATTCACAAAAATGTTGTACATTTCCCTAGCGACTCCACGTTTATTTTTAGCAGTATTACATGAGAAATCCTAGCTTTCAAGAGAGCACATATGAGAGGTAATCCTAATACTGAAACTTTCCAAAGTGTAGAAAATATAGAAAGAATACTTAGAAATAGAAATAGAAAAGGAAAAGTGAATATTCCTCAGTTTGATACCTCATCATCTCAAGATTTACATTACATCCCAGAGTTTGAATGGGAAAATAGTGTTGAAAAAGTACTGTCAAAAATCAAATTTTGAGTCTGACTTAAAGAAAGTTGAGACCAACTGTTAGTGCCAAAAATTGTTCTCAGACTCTAAAGAACAAGCCAACACAATCTCAAAAGTAAAATTAAATAAAATAGGTTTTAGGGTTTTGGTTTTAAAAACTTCATCAGTAAGGAGGAAATAAACATCCACAAGCTAACACAGAACTAAATCATGCAAGTTGGATAAACTAGGGATTAAACACATCCCAATAATCCATAAACATTACACATGAAATACTAGTTCCACCCATAGGCTACAAACATTTACATGAATAAACCTTTGTTATGGAGAGAAATTCCTATGGCTTGGGGTACCACAATAGACAGCTTGACTCTTAAAATCAATCCTTTCCAATATGCAATAGAAATTAAATGTCTAACACTAAAGGATCAGACCTCGTACCTTATTCCGGACAGTTGAAGTATATCCCCATTGAGCTTTCCAATCTTCAGCTTGAATTGACAGATTACTTCCTAAACAACAAGTAAACAATACAAGAATTCTATATATCATGGTGTTAGATCTATTCTAGCATATATAATCAATAATGTACAAGCATTTGACATAATCCCATGGATAAAATATTCATTGAAACACACATTATTGGACAAGAAAAGATATTTCTATTAATAAAATCACAGATTACAATATACAACCTCCAACGGCACGTCTACGAACCGAAGAAAATGAATCCCCCACTTGGGCCTCCACCACTTCAATCCTCTATCTCTCGATAGCAAGCTCACAAGAAAAAAGCAAGCCTGGGAAGAACACACTAGTGCTCCAAGGGACAAAGGGATGCAGACTCAAGCATAAGTTCCGTCAACAATGGACTATAGTTTCTTTGTTCTCAATTCTCTCTTCTTTTCTTCAATGTACCAAGGGGTTCCTTATATAGCTTCCAAATGGCTAATGAAAGGTCGAATATGAGCGATCTCAAGGCATAGGGAATGCCAGGAGTCAAATGATTTGGATCCATGTCAAGGAAAACTCCAAAAGGATTTGGATTATGCACACATCCCGATTGACGTGGTTTTAGTGGTCAAACCCGCGTATATACATGCTTATAGGTTTAAAAGTCACGTGTATCATTTTTCATATGTTTTTAGGGATTATCAAGGAAACATCAAAGGACAAAAAATGGTCCATGGGGTCTAAGGAGTCTGCAGCGGGATAGGGGAAGGCCATACAAAGTGTGATTCACCTGGAGTGGTGAAATCCGCTATAACAACCTTTAAACAGGAAATGAAATTGTACACTGAGCAATCAACCAGATCATAAATGAAAAGCATGACAGGTAAAATGGCATATCATTTTATATATAATCAATAACAGTCATCCACTTACATAAGAGTTATAAATGCTAGCTTGAGAAATCAAAGCTCCGAAAGCCTCTCCTTGAGTGAAAAATCCCACCACAAAACTGTATGTTCATCTTCCTTTTATCATTACAAAGGTAAATTAGTTCCATAACTACCTTATAGGTCAAAATTTGAAATAGCTACATCAATTAGTTACATGATAACTCAAAATATTTAAACACAATTAACCCAAGAATAACAAATCGAATTTGGGGAAATTTGGTGAATTTCTGAAAATTTGGGTCTGAAAGACGCCTTCATATCTCTCAATTTTGAACACCTGTGCAAAAACTGAGAGAGGGTTTCTTAAAAGAGTATGTTATGAACACAAAACTCTCTTGGTTTTTAAAATTTTCACTTAAATTGATCGGAATATGTGCTAGAAATAGTCCACAGAGATGAATTTGAATATTTCAAATGATAATAGTTCTTGCAAACCTGAGAGAGGTTTTTGTACATGAGTCTATTGTGGATAAAAATGTCTTTTGGTTTTCCAGAATTTATTTCCATCGCCTCATAATATGCTCTCAATGATAATGACAAAAATATGAAAAACAGAGCTGCTACAGGAATCTCCTCGTGAAAATATTTGAGAAAGGACTAAAAAATGAGGGTTAGATTATAAAGAAAACTTGGAGTAAACTTTTATTATAAGTTTTTGAAAGCTTAAAGATATATATATTAACAAATAATCCTAAAATACAAACCTTAAAACAAAATTAATGAAATAATTCAACTATTAAAAGCATTAAATCCAACAAAAATTACTGATTGTCAAAAGTTCTTAAAATCAACATAAAATGTAAAATCATTTTAAACCAACAGTTGAAAATTAGGACAAAAAGAACAGATAAACTAAGAACAATATCTAGTTATAACATCTGGCTCTTGCTGTGGGATGAATTCCTCCATGTGAGGCTTCAAGAACTTATAGACCTTATGCCTTATTCATTGGGTGATGGAGTCATTTACCAAATATTTGCAACTTTCTCAAACTCTGAGCACATACCTCTGAAATGACAAAATACTATTACAAACCAGCATACTGAAAATAATCTACATGCTCGTATATCGAGCTTCTTATGCTATTTACTCCTACTTCTAATGAGAGGAAACAGCCCAATCAAGTGTAATCATACTTCCAGTGAAGCCAAGAATCCATTTGATTGAGATTCATAATTCCATGCATGCTATTGTTTGAGAAAACCCACAAAATATGTGACAAATGCAATAAAGAGTCTATAGGCAGTTGATACTTATGACTGGAAATAGGTAGTATGCCAAAATCCAGAGCATTAGAAACCTTTGAAAAATACAACTCCATCCAAGAAGCCACAGGATCATGAAATTTCCGATTTAAAAATTCAATGTCTTCATTATATTCATCATAAAGTGAAGCATTCTCTTCCTCTCCATTGCTGTTCTTTTTAAACTTTGGCTCAAGAATGGAAATCAAGGGTTCTTCAAACTGCTTCTCCACCTTTAAATAAAACTCTTGATCAAAAATTGAATAGATAAAATTCTGAAAGTGACCATAAGTCAAGAATGACAGCTTATTTCTTATATCAATGGTAATAGGTTGAAGAGTAGCAACTTCTTCTTCATAACATGATAATCTCATAGCAAGAACTAAGAAATTTCTACTATAATCCACTGAAAGTATATTATCATCAAAAAAGTCATCAAACTGATATGAAGAATCAACACAAGCATCATTTATATCCTTGTTCATATGAAAATCTAAAAATGATGAAGAAAATTGTCTTAAATTTGAATGATACCTACATTCTTCTTCCTATTCATAAGCTTGTATATCTTCAACATGAGCCCGATCTCCAATCATTTTGCAAGCTCGGATGTTTTCCTCCACTCGTTTTGCATCCTCAAACAATTGTCTTAAAGATGATGATTTCCTTTCTAATAGCAAAAAGACAAGATCTGGATGTTGAGCCATAACATAATATACCATAGCAAGTTTTTCCAAAGGTCTGATCTTCGTAGGCATACTGATATAAAAACTTTGAAACCTCCAATTAAATTTAGTAATAGGCTCATCATTCTCCCTTTTCAAACTATAAAATTCGGAAAGAAATTGATCATAAGATTTATTCTTACCCCAATACTTCAAAAAGACTTCATGTAACTCTTCCCATGATCCAATTGAATCAGATTTTAAATTTCGGAACCAAAACCCAACATCTCCAGCAAAGGATTTCGAAAATAACCTCATGACAACATCCTCATGCATGATTTCAAAATTATCAATGAAATTATGAAAAGATCCTAAATGCTTCTCTGCTATAATATGGTCTTTTCCAGTAAAATGGGGAAGATATTCAACAAAGTAGGAAGGGTAAGGATGTAAGAGAGATGGCAGACTAAGAGGTTTAAACATCTTCTATCTGAGTCTAGACTGAAAAACTATGAGTTGAAAACAAGGTTCAACAAGTTGTTCGCAAGTTTCAACAATGATGGTAGAAGGTAATAGATGAGCTTTATTCTCTACAAGATGACTAGAATAATCAGGTTCAAGAGATATGGGTATATGTACATCATGTTTCACATGTATTTCAAATGAAATAATAGGATCAACATCGATAAAACAAGAAGAAGGCATACTTTCTTCTTCCAAACAGGGATATGGACTTAAAGGTTTATGATCATCGAAATAGATAAAACAAAAAATAATTCTTTTGACATTCAATGGAAAAGACAAGAAATAACTGATGAATAAGAACAAAACCTCATGGAGGAAAGTAACAAGTTGATAACCAGTCTTTCCATTTGGCTTCTTCATTTTTCTGTCCACAAAATTCTCCTTGTAGTGGAATCTTTAATAGTGGAATCGTTAGTGAAAAATTGTAGTCTAAAAGATTTTCTGACTTTGTTCACCTCTCAAAATCATAGGAATAATGATATCCTAGGGAATATATACTTAAACTTCATCCCCAAAAATGGTTCCAAAGATGTTAGTGCCAGAAATTGTTCTCAGACTACTAAAGAACAAGCCAACACATTCTCAAAAGTAAAATTAAATAAAATAGGTTTTAGGGTTTTAGTTTATTGTTTTGTTTTTAAAAACTTTATCAGCAAGGAGGAAATAAACATCCACAAGCTAATACATAACTGAATCATGCAAGTTGGATAAAATGGGGATCAAACTGATTCCAATAAGCCATAAACATTACACATGAAATACTAATTCCACCCACAGGCTACAAGCATTTACACGAATAAACCTTTAAATAGGAAATTAAATTGTAGACTGAGAAATCAACCAGATAAGAAATGAAAAAGCATGATAGCTAAAAGGGCTTATCAGTTTATATATAACAATAACACTCATCCACTTACATAAGAGTTATAAATGCTAGCTTGACAAATCAAAGCTCCGAAAGCCTCTCCTTGAGTGAAAAATCCCACCACAAAACTGTATGTTTGTCTTCCTTTTATCATTACAAAGGTAAAGTAGTTCTATAACTACCTTCTAGGATGAAATTTGAAACAGTTACATCAATTATTTACATGATAACTCAAAATATTTAAAGACAATTAACCCAAAAATAACAAATCGAATTTGGGGAAATTTGGGAAATTTCTGAAAATTTGGGTCTCAAATACGCCTTCATATCTCTCGATCCTAGACACTTGTGCAAAAAATGAGAGAGGTTTTTTTAAATGAGTATGTTATGAACAAACAATTCTATTTTTTTTAAAATTTCCCCTCAATGTGTGACTAAAATAGGAAATTATTAAATAACTCAAACCATGAAAATAGGCCACAAACATGAATTCGAATCTCTCAAACGATAATAGTTGTTGCAAACCTAAGAGAGGTTTTTGTGCATGAGTATGTTTTGGAAAAAAACCTATTTTTGTTTTCCATAATTAATTTACATCACCTCGTAATATCCTCCCAATGATAATGACAAAAACAGGAAAAATAGAGCTGCTACAGAAATCTCCTCATGAAAATATTTGACAAAGGCCTAAAAAATGAGGGTTAGATTATAAAGAAAACTTGGAATAAAATTTTATTATAATTTTTTGAAAGCTTAAAGATATATATATTAACTAATAATACCAAAATACAAACCTTAAAACTAAATTAATGAAATAATTCAACCATTAAAAACATTAAATCCAACAAAAATTATTGATTGTCAAAAGATCTTAAAATCAACATAAAATATAAAATCATTTTAAACCAATGGTTGAAAATTAGGACAAAAAGAATAGATAAACTAAGAACAAGATCTAGTTATCACACCAACCCTAGTAGATTGGAATCATATCTTCTTGACTCTTTGTGGTTAAGACTTGAGACCTTAGTGAAACCTAAGAAAACTACCCATATTCTTCAGAACTTTTAGTTTCCCAGCTCTCAACCCATTCTCAATCCTCCAGCTGTTTAGCCCAAACCACCTACTCCTAACCCACTTATACCAATGGCTATAGCTAGGTTTTCTCCATTGGCTTTACTTGTAGCATTGCATGACCTTGCTTTGAACTATGCCCAAAGAATTGCACTATATGATGGAGAAGGGAATGTTTCTACAAGGTATCATGTAGGGAATTTTGGTGATTTTATAGATCTAGAGGAAGTGGCTCATGGGGATGTAAAGATGAGGTTGTTTGCACAATTTTTGTTTGGGAAAGCCAAGAAATGGTATAAATATTTATATCCTAGGTCTATCCCAAACTTTGCAGGATTTCAAACAATATTTCTGGAAAGATGGGATGATAAGTAGAGCCCATTACAAGTCCTTTGACAGTACAATAAACTCAAGAATGGAGGTTTTGAGTCAGTCCATGATTTTTCTAGTAGGTTCATGAGATTCTATAATTAAATACCAAATGATATCAAGCCTTCACCTGGTGCTGCTAAACTTCATTATGCTGAGGCTTTTGATAATGATTTTGCTTTGTTGTTGAGAGAAAGAAAATCAGCTACTCTTCCTACTATGTTTACAGATGCATTAGAAGTAGAATACAATATGATGGCATGTGGGAAGATAAAACAAAGGATAGATGTTGATAGGAGGAAAGGTTGAGAAGAAATACCCTCCACCTCTGTTGTTTCTTCACCTAATGATGTAAAGTTTGAAATGATGATGAAAGCAATAAAAAATTTAATGGACATGCTAATTCTGGAGGCTATGCTAGTGAATCGAGAACATAATGAACCCCAGATTAGAAACCCCAATTTTAGAAGGGCCATTACTTCCCCACCCCCATAGAATAGACAAAGAGACATTAGAAATCCAAGGAACCAAGAAGATCATCTGATGGGGTCACCATTGCCAAAAAGTTATGTATGTGATAATGATGGTGCAGAGTCTACTGAATACCATATTCATTATTTTGGTGATTTAGATTCTAAAATCTATTTGATTGAAGAGGAACATAATATGTTTTCCCAAAATATGATAATAATTTGGAGGAGGGGTTGGAATAATATCACAAGGGGTATATGCATGCTATGGATGATGTTAGAAAGATCAAATTGAGGAGTAAATATTTTGTTATAAAGAAAGGAATAATAAATCCAAATCAACCTTCCAGAAGTCAAGTAAATACCAAAAAGAGAAATGAAAACCAAAAAGAACTTGTTGTTCCCAAGGAAGTTGAAGATATAACTCAGAAAATAAAAGAACCAAAACAAACAACACCTATGGATGTAGATAAAATTTCTTCCATATTTAATCTACAAAGTGAACTTGCTAAGTTGAATATTTCAATTCCTTTTAATGAGTTACTCAGAAATCAGGAATACCGGAACACAATAACAAAAATGACCAGTAACCAAGGAGAAACTCACCTAGATACGATGGAACTAACAGATGATAACCCTACTATTGTCATGGGGTCTAATATTGATAGTGTGGATAGTGAATATGAAGAAGTGCCACCTTTTTATATTAGTTTAAATGTGCATAACATGGTATTGCATAATTCTATGCTAGATTCAGGTGCTTCACATAATCTAATACCTAAGGAAGTGGTAGAAAGTTTAGGGTTGGAGATTACAAAGCCTTATAAAGATCTGTATTATTTTGATTCTAAAAGGGTTAAATGTTTGGGTTTGATAAAGGACATGGTCATGTCCTTAAATATGTTTCCATATAAAACTGTGGTCATGGATGTTGTCATGGCTGATATCCCTCCCAAATTTGGTATTTTGTTGTCAAGGTATTGGACCTCAAAGTTAAAGGGAAATTTGCAAATGGATATGTCTTATGCTACAATTCCTATTTGAAATGAAAACAAGAGGTTGTACAGTCAAAAAATATTATCTTATGTTGTAAGCATTAGGATAAACCATAAATTCATCTTGTTTATGATGTTGATACAGACATGGGTTCATCTATTTTTCTCAATAATGTGTCTCATGATTCAAAGGTTGCTGTGCCGAATAAATGTAAAAAAGAATAAAAAGGAAATAAGTGAACATGAAGCTTTGGAGAGGAAACAGAAGGAAGAGGGAGTGTGGAAGATGTATTTTGATGGATTTGTGGCCATAGTGGGTGTTGTAGTTGGTGTATATATAATCTCTCCCATCAGGGATTTTAAATCTTATTCTTACAAGCTGGTTTTTTAATGTACTTACAATGTAGTAGAATATGAGGCTTTGTTAGTGGGTTTGCATGCTTTGAAGGATTTGGGAGCTAAAAGATTCAAAATTTTGAAGAGTCAAAGCTTGTGATAAATCAGGTGAATGACAGGTATCAGACTAAGAATCCCAGAATGAGATCTTATAAGAATGAATTATGGGATATCTTTGGGAATTATTTCAATGAACATAGTGTTCAAGTGATCCCTAGATATGAGAATAAAGTGGCATATTCATTGGCAATTTCTGCTGGGAAGTTTGAAACTCCTACAACAGGTAAAAGAAAATAAAAGGTCGACATTATGAGCATACCTTCCATACCAGACAATACTAAATACTGGTTGGTTTTTGAAGATGACAGACAAATTAAAAGGTTTTTAGAACTGTCTGGTGAATTTGTGAATACCCACATAGACGATGAAGGTGCTAACTCTGAGAATATATTAGATGTTGATGGAGATGAAGAAGGGATTGTTGAAATAGAAAAGTTGAAAATCTGTTTAGGAGGGAAGGACATAGTCCAATTAAAGAGTAATCACATCCCCAGAGGTCAGATTCCCTTAAAGAAACTTTTTGACCAAAACAATGTTGCCAGAGATATTAAGGTCAAACCTGTTGAAGACGATGTTGAAGATAAGAATATTGGTACCAAGGATAATGCTAGAATTGTAAAGTTATCCAAAAATTGCCCACTAAGGAAAAAGATGAATATGTGAACCTGATGAAGAAATACACAGATGTATTTGCATGGAGTTACAATAGCCTCAAAGAGTATGACACTTCCATTATACATCATAATATTCCAATAAACGCGAGAGAAAAACCATTTAGGAAGAATCTTCGAAGAATTAACCCAATGTTTTTGCCTATTGTTGAGAAGGAGATCAAAAAATTGTTTGATGCAAAAATAATTGTAAACCTGAGATTTTCGAAATGGGTTGCTAATTTGGTGCCTGTTAGGAAGAAAAATGGAGAAATAAGACTATGTGTGGATTTTAGAAATTTAAATAGAGTCTCCTTGAAGGTCAATTACCCATTACCAAAGATCGACCAGATCTTGCAGAAAGTGGTAGGTTCAGAAAGAATTTATACTATGGATGGCTTTTCAGGTCAAAATAAGATAAAGGTACTACCTAAAGATCAGTAGAAAACTTCTTTCACCACACCATGGGGTACCTTCATGTATACAAATATGCCTTTTAGGTTAATGAATGTAGGAGCCACTTTCCAACATGCTATGGATATTGCTTTTGTATATGAAAGAGACAAGTTTGTGGTTATTTACATGGATAATATTACTGTATATTCTAGGTCTGATGAAGAGCATACCAAACATTTGGAGAGGGTTTTCCTTAAATGTAGAAATTATGGAATTTCATTAAACCCAAGGAAGTCAAATTTTGCTATAGAAGAAGGAAAAATTTTGGGGCACATTATCTTTAGAGAAGGTATAAGGATTGAGCTACAAAGGACGAGTGCCATTTTGAAGGTAGAAGAGCCAAGAAGTAAGAAGGAAATACAGTCTTTCATTGGAGAGGTAAATTTCTTGAGAAGATATGTTCCCAGCTTTGCTGAGATCCTGATGAACATCACCAACATGTTGAGGAGAGATCATGAAATAAAGTGGATAGTGGAAGCTAAGAAATATTTCGATGATATAAAACAAGCCATTTCAGAAGCTCCGATGCTGGTGAGTCCATATTTTAATAAATATTTTTTAGTATTCTCATATGATTTAGAGCATACAGTGGAAACTGTTTTGCTACAGAATAAAAATCAAGGTGAGGAACATCCTATAGATTTTTCCAGTAAGATATTAAGAGATGGAGAACTAAAATATGATATAATGGAGAAACAAGCATATGATTTGGTTAAGGCCTTAAAAGGATTTCAGGATTTACATTCTCCATTCACATATAATTTCCTATGTTCCTAGCAATCTGGTGAAGAGTATACTTACATAGCCATATCGGGAAGGGAGAAGAGCTAAATGGATTGCAGTACTTTTGAAATATGACATAGAAATTAAACCCACAAAGTTGACTAAAGGACAAGAAATGGCTAAAATGATGACTGATTCTCATTTCGATTCTCTACAACTAAATTTTATGGCTAGTCAATAAAATCAATTAGACGCAGAAGTGCAGGTGATTCTTGATTTTTCTATATCTCCTTGGTATGGTGATATTGTTTATTTGTTGTAGAATTTACAACCTCCTGCAGGGTTAAGCAAAACTAGAGCCAGATATGTCAAGCTGAATGCTGTTAAATTCTATATTATAGATTAACACCTATATTGGAAGGATCCAGGTGGTATATTTATGAACTATCTTCTAGAAAATGAAGCTCAGAAAATAGCAAGGGAGTTCCATGAAGGGGACTATGGGGGGCATCATTCTTGGAAAGTAACTGCAAATAAAATTCTGAGAGAAGGATTTTATTGGCCTTCATTGTTTTCATACATGTATAAAGAAACCACCAGGTGTCATTAGTGCCAAACTTTTTATGGAAAGAGGAAATTGGTTTCACTCTCTCTCAACTCCATATCAGCAGAAGCACCTTTCCAGCAATGGAGATTTGATTTCATTGGGGAGATAAACCCTAACTCTTCGGGACAACATAAGTGGATTTTAATAGCAACAAATTATTTTACAAAATGGATTGAAACAATGCCCACTAGAAGAGCTACAGAAGTAGTGATAATGGATTTCTTGGATAATAATATTTTAGCAAGATTTGGTTGTCCTAGAAGGATTGTAACAGATAATGTGACTTCTTTTAAGTCCAAGAAGTTGATTAATTTCTTCCATAAGCATCATATAAGTCTAAATAATTCTACTTCCTATTATCCACAAGGTAACAGACTAGCAGATTCCTCTAACAAAAGTCTGGTGAGGATAATTAAGAAGTTGTTGAAAGAGAATAAAAGAGCTTGGCACACAAAGCTAAAACATGATTTATGGGATGACATAATCAGAACAAAGAGGGCTATCATAATTTCACCATTCCAACCAGTGTATGGATGTCAAAACCCCAAAAATTTGATAAAATTTTAAAATTTTTAAGATAACATAAAATGTTGAATACATAGTTTACTAACTACTAGTGGAAAATGGAACAATCTATCAGTTAGTATAAATCATTTTTATATTACGATAACTAATACAGCTTTCATTTTTGTAATGTAAATAAGATTGACCTGCATTCAACTTTCTTTCAGTTTTACTAACAATTTTACTTTTGGCAAGTGGGTGAAATCTATCTTTGAAAACTTGGGCTTACTTAGCATTTATGCTAACACAGATGGACTACTGGTTCTTACAGGTTCAATAGGTAACGATCGATCCAATATAATTTTAAAGCATAAGTAGCAACATGTATATCTGTTGCATGTTAAACTTCTAGTAAATAACTGATTATTTACAAGCAAGCACTTATGAGGTAAAGTAATTTGTCTACTATAGCTTCTATTCCTAAGACAGTATTCAAAGTTTAGATATAAGGGTCGTTATCTTTATCAATATTAGTGAAAACAAAAGATACTTACTATGAACTTAAAGCTTGTATTCTTCATCATACATTTACTTCTATTAACATGCTTATCAAACCAATGTTATCTTTTTAATGGTACTTGTTAACCCAAAAATCCCCCACTTAGATCTCCACGGCATACACCACTTAAGGACACCATCTCACAACTCTTATATCACTCCATTAGACCTTCCATTAGACCCCCACACCTCCAAAATAGCCTAAGTATGAAGAAAAAGGGCTAAAAACCCCAAAAAGGAGCCCAAAATAGCCCCTTAGGGGCTAAAGCCCTCAAAAATGGGCTAAAACCCTAAAAGGGGCTAAAGTTAGGGCAGAAGGGGATAAAAGCCCAAAAAAAGGGGCTAAATCCCTCACCAAGGGCTTAAAACCCTAAAACCCCTTGGAAAATATATAAAAGGAGGGTGGGGGGTCACTCTCAAAACACTTCTCCCATTGCCTATTGTTATGATGCCTGTGGAAGCTTTGAGACCTTTGCCTCTCAAACCACCCCACCCACACTCCCTTTCCTTCATTTCCATTCCTCCTTTTGAGCCATTTCTCCCAAACCAAGAGAGGTGCTCCCATGAGCTAGGGCATGGTGGCCCATTCCCACCAGAGAAGGTATATTTGTGATTTTAGGTTTATTTATTTGCTTCTTAGTATGCTTTGATTTCTAACCCTTGTCTCCATTTGCAGGTTTTGTCATTAACATTGTTTTACAGGTTTTCCATTATAGCTTAGGTTTATTTGCAGGTTTTAAGGAGGCAGAACCCTAACCCATTTTCTACAGAGGGGTTCACCAATGCTTCATCTCCTTCTTTCTGTTCTGTTCTTAGCTTATAGTTTAGTTTAGCTTTAGTTTTATGTTCTTAGCCTTAGTGTTGGTTTACTGTTCTACTTCTGTTATTTCCGTTTCATTTTTCTGCATTTTCACCATTAGCAGGAACCTACCCTTGTGCCCTATAGGCATAAGGGATCCATTCCTGCCCCTGTAGCAGGGAGAAATCCTTGGTACAGAACTGGCGACCATACCAGGTCGATCCCACAAGATCCCTGGACCAAAATTTTTATTTTCAAGTTTTTAAACTTTTTGCCTTAGTTTTTCATAAATTTCATGTTAAATATGTCTCAAATCCTATTTATTTCCTATTTTAGTTACTGCCAAATCCTCTGCTAGGCAAAACCAAGTCAAATTGACCCCAGCACCAGTTAGTGTCGGCCATATCTATCTCTGTCTCACAAAAAAAACCCATTCCAAAGCAGGGTGCTCATATCAGGACAAAAGATGGGACTGGGGCGCACTTAATGGGAAAATAGGTGCACCCAGGGTGCACTTAATCCCCAGATAAGTGGGACTTTAGCCTAGAAACTCAGGTTGTGGTTTTTTTTGCATTCTGTGCGACCCCCTTGCTCATTTTTGAAAAAATCTCACAGCCCCCTTGCTAGATTTGGTTAGAAATGTGCGGCCTATCAAACAAAACTTTAATTTAAGATTAATAGACAATAATTTTCAGTTTCATAGGACTGTTAGTGTGGCCCAACCACCTCTATCCACCATTGCAGGTCATTTTTAGTTTCTGCTTTTATTTTCTGTAAATTATTTCATGAACAATGTGTAAATGTTAAGTAAACCATTATGGCTTAATAAAATGAACCTAGTCTAACTAAAAGCAACTTAACAGTAACCATATTGCTTCCCCCTTCCTCCTCTACCTAGTCATCATGCTTCGGGGTATTCTGGGATACGACGAAGGGCAAGCTTGTATAGATCTAGGCACTCCATGATATTGTTCCAAACCACTAAAACTAGGTGACCTAGAAGGTAGAGGGGGTAGAGAAGGAGGGCTTCTCACGATGCTAAGCATCCTCCCTGTTGACCAACCTAGCATCCAGGAGGTGACCTGAGGATCTACAGATGGGTTTAGGCCCATTGTATTGAGAGCCCAGCACCTTCTCTTAGTTGAAGAGGAATATCACTGTGAGGTAGACATCTAGTTAGGCCAACAAACATTCAGGGTTAATCACTGTACTTGTTTACAATTTTTGTTTATGCTCGCATACATAACCAAAATGATATGAACTCTACCATGATGAATTCATAAACCATATTGCAGCAACCAAATACAAAAAAAAACAAGCAAACAACTACACCATAGCAAATAATTAACCCAACTCAGTTCATGACGCTGAGTAAGCCTTAGAATTTACTAATTTACACTAAGTCAAAAAAACTCTACAATATTTGGGGACATAAGTCCCTGACTGCTTCAACTATGGGAAGTACTTGGGATTTTTCCAGAAACTCATTGTGAGGAGTACCACAAGAACCCCAAAGTAGCTGGCCGCTGAGAGGAATTGCCAAGTGAAATGGGTAACGACCCCTTCCGATTGAGTAAAGACACCTATGAGGAAAAATCCAAGCGCTGTCTTCTAGCAGTCCTAGTGGTTGAGTGACCACCTTCAGCCAATAGGAAGCCACTGAAATTGGGGTCCATAACCAAGTTGGCCCACTTGCAACACATGGGGACAGTGGCCCCTCCACACACACTATCCCTCCTGCCACACACGGGGGCAGTGGACCATCCACTTACATTGCCCCTACTACCATACATGGGGGCAGTGTCCCTGCCACTCATACTATCCCACCCACAATGGTTGGGGGAATTGGCCCATCTGCAATGGTGCCACTGCAAGCACCCCCAACTGTGCAGATGCACTATGCACCTGGAAATCCCACCACCATCGTAGCCCCATCCCACATTAATTTGGGGTCAAATATTCCCTTCATGGCTCATCTCAACTTGCCTAACTTGGCCAGATTAACAAACGACCCCATCCAGCACCAATCTTTTTGGCCACCTATGCCAACTAAGATACCATCAGAAATCTCCAAGTTTGAAGGCAAAGCCGGGGAATGTCCCCAAAACCACATAATGACATTCCATCTATGGTGCTCATCCAATAGCATCGTAGA
This sequence comes from Pseudotsuga menziesii, assembly GCA_001517045.1. Classification (NCBI taxonomy): domain Eukaryota; kingdom Viridiplantae; phylum Streptophyta; class Pinopsida; order Pinales; family Pinaceae; genus Pseudotsuga; species Pseudotsuga menziesii. The sequence goes on along the minus strand of LPNX010414196.1, from coordinate 969,952 downwards.
TGACTCCATCAAGTTGAAGTTATTCCAATGCACCCTTACAGTTGTTGCGCCCAAATGGTACATTGAGCTGCCACAAGCCAAGTACCCCAACTTCAACTCCTTAGCCTTCATGTTCCTACAGTATTTCCAACTCCCTGTCAGATATGATGAAGGGGTGGATATCCTGCTATCCTATCATCAAAGCACTACCACTCACATAATTGACCATATCCACAAGTGGTGGCGATGCCGTAGCTTATGCAAAATCCAACTAGACGATAGGATCTTCTTGGATTGGTTCTTTAAGACTTTTCTCCTGCCCATCACAAAGGACGTCGCATATGAACATCCCCAATATGAAGAAGAGGCCATACTGAAGGCCCAACAGTTTGAACTCATCTATGCCCACTCTGGATACCTATATACCGTCATTCCAAACGATCTCCATCCAAGTACCACCTACCGCGATGCACCAGGGGAATCCCACGTTGTGGACGGCATCATAGGGTTAGTCTCCCAACAACCATAGCCTTGACCGACACCACCTGCCATTACACCACAAGCAAGAAACACTGCTAGTGCTGCTCACTAGAACCAAGCTCCGGACTATGCTAGAATGATATCCCAATCTGGAGAAACAATGTCTGATGCACAACTTGTGCCACCGCAGTAGGCTCAAGCCATGGCTTGGCCAACACAGCAGTATGTGGGGAAAATTCCCACATTTGTGGCACCATCAACCCCACAAATCTACTATGCACCACCAGTACAACATGTGCAAGCCCCCACCCCTGCTCCACCCGCTCCCTTGGGACAATTGTTTGCACAACAAAAATGTCCCAACCAGCCTGCTCCCAACAATCAACATGAAAAATATAGAAATAACCAGCCCTACAACCAAGGAAATAACAAACCACATGGACACAGTCAACAACCGAACCCTCCCAACAATGTTGTGGAAAACCGGCTAGCCCGAAACCCCCCATGACAAAATCCACCAAGACACAATTCCCTGTTGCACACAAACCAACCATGTACACTCTGTGATGTCTATGGGAATTACATGTTTGAGTATCCCCTCATGGATCATGCTAAGAAGGCCATTCAAAATGAATCCCAATAGGCCGCTAATGCTACCAATCAAGCCCAACCCAACTAGGCACCAAAAGGACCTCCCCCCATGGTGCCTCAAAACCCACTGCCAGTCCAAGGATTGGTGGCAACCGCACCCCCTCCCCAAACCCATCCCAATGCTCCGGGGGCACCTTCCACATCCGAAACAAGTGTACATCACCTGCTAGCCATGATGACTAAGGAGGTCAACTTGCAAACCAGACAGAATTAGTATGGTACCACCACTGAACCTCCTGAATCATTAGCAGCATCCACATCTAAGAGAGTCAACCTATCTCTTCATTTACCCCCATTCTTGCATCCCACCATACGTGGAGTTTTCAATAATTCCATAGCTAGAGCTGCAGTTAGCTATAACATTGTGGATGATTTGGCCCAAATGCCAACCACCATTTCCGCTCTTGAGGTACTTAAAACATACCCAACGTAGTGGAAAGCCTTACTAGACACCCTAGGGGTAGTAGACCCCTCCGACTCCAAGTTGATCACATTCAACATGGAGAACAGGGAACCGCGCATGCCCTCCACTATCGCCTTTCAAATCCCGGTGTCCATCCGAAATTTGGTTGTGCACCGATGCATAGTGGATGAGGGGACATCCACATGCGTCATGTCTACCTTGGTTTGGAAAAAGCTTGGATCACCAATTCTGCAACTGTCCTCCATGACTCTACGGGCTTATGATGGACATCGCACTAAAGCCCAAGGAATCCTCCCTCATGTCCCCATCACGTTAGCTGGGAAGACAGTCCTGATTGACATAGAAGATGTCAACGCTCAATTGGACTACAATCTCCTCCTTGGGAGGAGTTACATGTATTCCATGCAAGCAGTCGCATCAACTGTCTTCCACTTCATGATGTTCCCCCATGAAAGGAAGATTGTGATGGTTGACTAGCTCAGTTACCATGATCCACAAGGGTTAACAGTGTAATGTCCCGGTTTTGACCCTGTTACATTAGATGTATATGATGTGTATATTGTAAATGATCATGGTGTGGAGATAAAGGCCAAGGCCCCACCATTGATCAGTGATTCTATGTTTGGTTTTAAATTGTCGTCGATGGTAAATCGGGGCATGCGGCATATATTATGTTGGTCATCATGTAAATATGCATCTATAATTAAAATGAACACAACCAGCTACGGTCGTGGAAACTAAATCGAATGGGGCATGATTTTCCAAAGGATAAGGATGTGGTGGGGGAAATTTGTCAAACCTTGAGCCAAAAGGGGGAAAACCCATGTGTCATCTTCTTTTGTTTTATTCCAACTACCTCCATTTAATAATTTTTGCTGGTAGCTAGGAAAAGTTATGGAAGTTAATTGTTTTGGGAGTGGGGTGGTAGGACTGTCAGTCCATGCCTCCACGCACACTCCACCCACAACAGTTGACTTCATAATGGAAGGAAAAACCTTCACGCATACTTCACTCACGCAGATTTTTCTTCCTCTCAGCTGTTGTTGTTCATCCACGCACTGACATTTCGCGTCCTTGCCATTGTTGCTCATCTTCACGTAGGGAATTTGTTGCTGTTACTCACGCACATCAAATTTCGTGTCCTCTCAGCTGTTGTTGTTCACCAATGTGCCCAGGAAGAGCTGTTAGTTCCTCACAGGGTCTAATTGTTCCTCTCATGCATAGGAATTTCTAGGTTTTACCACGTCATTCTTTCTCTGTGTGGTCCTTATGTGTTTTCTCAGTGGTTTTGTTGCCCAGGACAAGCTATATTCCTCCACGTTTGCTGTAAGCTGTACTCCCGGATACTTTTCGGCACTGCTATTTTCCCACGTTCTTGGCTGTGTTGCCGTGGTCTTCCTTACATATTTGGGGCTATTGTAATTTCGTTTGAAGAGTCATTTTTGCCACGATAGGGCCAAGAATGACTCAGAATTCATTTTTCCCTGTCTAAGCTGTGACAGCTAAATCAATTGCCTGAGTGCAATGGTTGGTCTTCGGACTATGAGAGGAGCAGGGATGTTAGCTTATATTTTCTTGATAAACCTGGTGGTTGGAAACCACACAGACAGAGCTAGAGGGATGGCCTTTTTCTCCATCACCCCTGAATAGCACTGGAAGGGAATGCAGGGCCTGAGGGATTGTGTAGCAGAGAAGGGACTGATTCCTTGTGTTGGGTGTGTTTGGGTGTCTTAGAGGTCAGGCTAGCTCTGGTGTAGGTGTTCTTAGCTCTATAATGAGCTCACCATCTTAGCAATTTGCCTTCTCCAGCTCCTTAATGGCCTGATAAACCCAACTATGTTGGCTTGGCTATGTGTTTGTATATCCCTGGCTATGTGTAAGCCTGCTAGTTCCTTTATTCCTTGGAGAATCATGCCTAGCTCGAGGGTGGCAGCGTTACTGAGAGATTAAGGAGAACGCTGGCCTATGGTTGGGTGGAACATTGCAGTGACATAGCTGGTTGCGGATCGAGTTCATCATAAGATAAGTGATCTTGTATACTTTACCTCTATAATTCTATATTTACTGTTAATTAAAATGAAATGAACATGTTGGAAGAATGCATGTATGAATGCTGTTGGTTTCCGCTGTGTATGAGGATTAAATTGCATTTGTGCATGATAAACAATCCTGTGTGCATATTTTAGTTCAATTTTAGTTTAAGCATTCTGTTTCAGCAATTCTTGTGAATTTTCATGTTCATGGGCTCGTAGCCGCTGTGCTAGTGTAGTTGGGTCGCGTCCTCTTCGCCTGCCGGAGGCATGGGGACGTGACAAACAGTGCCTACAAAAGTAATCTCTACCATCACCACCATTGAGCCACAAGTGGCAACCACACATGCTAACATCATCCCTTCAACTAACACTGTGGTTGAAAACACATCATCCTCCCCACCATTGAATGTGGGCCCTGGGTTGTTTACCGATCCCACCATGATGGCTCCTTTCCCATTGGTGTCACCACCACCAACACAAAATCAAAATGTGGACTTGTGTATGGTCTCATCTAGCACCGCTGCACTCAAACAGCAATCGTAGCCACAGCCCCAACCACAACCACAACATTGTCCGCAGCTGCAACGTCACCCATAGCAGCAGCAGTATGCACAGCTACAACCACAACCTCACCCCCACATGCAACCAATAGGGAGTTATCTGGGCTTATCTCTAGTCCATACGATTCCCTTCCTCTTTTCCCCCACCTGGTGTCATGAGCATGCCGGTCATGGCCACCTTAAGATTGCCTAACTTTACGTTGGGCATCCCGGTGTGGTATCTTGATCCACCAGCTCAACCAACAATGCCCCAGGTTCTTTTAACCCTAGTGCAACCTATCGCGGTCGAGTCTCACCCTCCACCTAGTCCACACAAGCCAACCACCGCACCTGCACCCGCACTGCCCCAACCCAAAAGGGCTAGGGACAAGAACACCAAAGCCACTGCAAAACAATGACAAGTCCCACCTTGTGCCATCTACAAACAACAGGGCCATCCCACTCAAAATTTCCCTAAAATCCTAGTGATCTGTGCACATCTGGATTCCATGGAAATGAACGAAAACATCCCTAGGGTTGAACTCCCAATCGCGCCAGTAGTAAGGAACAAGGTTTTGAAGACAAACCAAGCTTGCGTCCTTTGCAGCATGAATGGACATTACTCCCACCATTGCCAAGACCTGTGTGAATTTATAATGGCTCTCGCTGACCTTTGTCACCATTCCCTTGAGTCTGAGATCACCTTGATCAAAGAAGTTCACCCCCCATTGCCTTCTTCAGACACCATGTCCATTTACATGATGTCCAGTTCCACCGACCCACTCATCTTGTCCTTCACCGATGGTCCATCAAACATGTCTCTTCTATTGTTTCCCTCGCCACAATTGCAACCTTAGTTGCAACCTCAACCTTAGTTACCAGGGAAACAGTGTGGTTCATCCCCACTCAACACTATCCTATTCCTTTTTCTTTTCCTTTTCCTTTTCCTACCATTCGAGATTGTGAGTAATTCTGCCTTGACAACCCTCAATCTACAGGATTTCAGACTGGGAGATCATGTGTGGTACCTTGAACCACCTACCATACCTTTGAGGCCCCAAGATGTATTGACTCATGCCCATCCAATTGAGATGATGTTGCACCTACCTCTAGGTTCATCAAAGACTCCTCCTGTTATTAGGGTACAGAGGATACTCCCAAAGGACCGAACACCAAGAACAACTGCTTCACACAAATAGATCACAGAACAATACACCAATGTTTGTCACGTGGTTAAAACCCTCGAGAGGGAAACAGTCCATGGCCCTAGCCAAATAGCTACTTGGAGCAATTTATTATGCAAAAGAAATAAAGTTACATGAGCTTATCATAATCAATCAACTAGGCAAGGACCCTCTATGCTCTTTAAATAGAGATCATAGAGCAATCAGGTGTTAAGCCATGGATCAATGGTAGGTATGATCTAAGAGAAGTTGAACCGTCGGATCACTCTATGTCTAGAACATATCGTGACTGTCGGTTTAGAATATTTACAAATTCATACTAAAGAAACACACTTTTACCTAACAGATATATTTCACAAGTTGATCTTAACTAACTCCTAAGTGTCTAAATATCCTAACATCCCCCCTTAAGAAAAACTTGGGATATGATTGAAGGATTTACAAAAGTGACACTATTAGGAGAAGGAAGGAGGCATTAGAGCCTATCCCCCCTTAAGGACACATTCCTGAACTCCTAACATAGACCAAATTTTAGAAAACTTTGTTCTGTAAGAGACTTGGTGAAGATGTCTGTAACTTGATCATCTATAGGAAAATAGAGCACTTCAATAACACGATCATGAACAAGATTTCTAATGAAGTGCATGTGTAGCTCAATGTTTTTGTTGTGCTAATGTAGAACTGGATCATTGGCAAGATTGATGGCACTTTGATTGTTGCACCAAAGTGGAGTAGGCTGCTGCTGCTCGAATCCAAACTCTGAAAGGATATGTCGAAGCCATAAAGCTTCCTAACTTGCATTAACTACGGCTCAATATTCTGCTTCTACTAAAGAAAGAGAAAGAGCTTGTTGTTTCTTACAAGCCAAAGTGACAGGTCCAGATCCTAGACTGAAAACATAACCTGTAGTAGACTTCCGATCATTAGGATCACCGGCCCAATCTGAATCAGTGAAACCAACCAACAAAGGTTTCCCCCCTGTACTATAATGAATCCCAAACTGAAGTGTACCTCAAATATATTGAAGTATTCTTTTTGCTGCTTTCCAGTGACTTTCATGAGGAGTTTGCATATAATGGGAAACATGACCAACGGCAAAGGAAAGGTTAGGATGGGAATGAGTCAAATATAAAAGACTACCGACAAGCTGACGATACAAGGTGGCATCTACTTCAAGGGAAGTACAAGTGGTAGAAATCTTGACTCCAGACTGGAAGGGAGAAGGGGTTGGTTTACAATCTTCCATGTGGAAGTGATGAAGAAGGTCACAAGCATACTTAGACTGGGAAAGAAAGATTCCTTCTTTGGTTTGCAAGACTTGGAGACCAAGAAAATAATGCAAATGTCCTAAGTCTGACATTTCAAAATTTTTCTTAAGACTTGATTTTACATGGGTTATAAGGTTAGGGTCACTACCAGTAAGGATAAGATCATTAACATAAAGAACACGTATGATGAGATGGTTTCCTACTTTCTTGATATAGACATTGGGGTCAGAATGGCATCTAGGAAAACCATTGTCAACGATAAAGCTATCCATTTTGGCATACCAAGCTCTAGGAGCTTGCTTAAGGCCATATAAGGATTTCTTAAGGAGACAGACAAGGCTAGAGTTATTCTGAACATATCCAGGAGGTCGTTCCATGTAAATTTCCTCATGTAAATCACCATGTAAGAAGGCATACGTGACATCCATTTGATGGAATTCCCAATTATGTAAGGCTGCAAGGGAAAGAACAAGGCATATGGAGTTCATTTTTGCTACAGGGGAAAAGGTTTCATTGCAGTCAATCCCTTCAACTTGGGAAAAACCTTTAGCAACGAACCTTGCCTTAATTCTTTCAACACTTCCATCTAATGCATACGTAGTTATATAGACCCATTTACATCTGACAAGTTTTCTTCCTTTTGGAAGAGGAACAAGATCCCAAGTATCGTTCGCCATTAAGGAACGATATTCTTCATCCATAGCTGCATCCCAATCTGGATTTCCTGAAGCTTCTGCAAAAGTTTTTGGATCATGATTCTTGGAAACTTGAGCCAAAAGAGAAGAGGCTTGCTGAAACTGAGAATGTGTTTGACGTTGATCTCTAGGATCACCTACAAGATCACCAGCTACTTCACATGTTGAACCGACCCATCAAGGAAGTATTGGTGCTGGTGCAATTGGAGGAACATGAGCAAGCAGAGGTGTTTTTTCATCCTCATTGTCATCATCAGAAACTGCCATTGGAAACCTATCAAGGAAGTTGGAAGAAGAAGAAGAAGGCACAATCGCCGAATCAGGCTCGCAAGCCAAAGATGGCACACCCACCAAGTTAGGCTCGCAGGCCAAGAGATTTTCATCAAATTTAACATCTCTTCTAATGATTATATCATGAGAATGTGGCTGAAGAATTCTATAACCTTTCCATCTTTAGAATATCCAACAAATATGCACTTTTCACTTTTAGGCTGCAATGCTTTCCCTTTTTCATCCTGAATGTGAGCCCATGCTTCACAACCAAACACATGAAAGTGACTTACATCTAGTTTAATTTTACTCCATGATTCTTCCGGTGTTATACCCTGTAAAAATTTAGTGGGTGTGCGATTAACTATGTAATTTGCACAATTTATGGCCACGGCCCAATATTGAAGACTTAGTCCCTTAGATTGGATCATACAATTAGCCATTTCTTTTAAAGTGCGGTTCTTCCTTTCAGCTACACCATTTTGTTGTGGTGTATATGGAACAGTGCGTTGTTGTTGGATTCCTTGTTTAGTGCAAAAAGTAGTGAACTTGTTGTTAACATATTCTCTTCCATTGTCAGATCTTAACTTAATAATTTGATGGCCAGATTGTTTTTCAACAAGGGCCTTATAGGCCAAGAACATGTTAAATACTTTACTCTTAATTTTGAGGAAGTAAACCCAAGTGCGTCTGAAGTAGTCATCATTGAAAGTGAAGAAATATTTGAAACCAGAAAATGAAGTAGATGGAAGAGGACCATACAAGTCACTATGCACAAGCTCCAAGGGAACCAAGGCGTGCCAAGAGGCACGTTTGTAAAAAATGTCCCGATGATGTTCTCTGAGTACACAACTGGAACAAACACCATCCTTGCAAGATACCAACGGAAGACCAGTCACCATATTGCCTTTACATAGTTGTTGCAATGAACGATAATTTAAGTGACCAAATCGCTCATGCCAAAGTTTTCTCAAGTTATCACTATGAGCAACAAAAATTGAAGGAAAAGGTGATGACCCAAAGTTGTTAAATTTGTACAACCTGGTAATATCATCAAGAGTTCCAGTAGTAAGGATATTTTGAGGATTTTTAAAATCCTTGATTACAACTTGGTGAGGTGTAAAAGTCACAGTTTTACCTTCACCTGAATGAGTAATTTGATAGACTGATAACAAATTGCAGGAAATTTTTGGAACACATAATACATCACTGAAATGACCATTTTCTACTAGAACTGCTCTAGATCCTACAACACTTAGAGATCTATCATCACCAACAAATATTTGTTTGGTGTTACATTCATGCATAGTAGAAAAGATGGCTTTATCCTTAGCCATATGATAAGATGCTCTAGAATCAATGAGCTATTCATTTGAGGTAGAAGAATAAGATGTAGTATAAGAGTAACCAGAAGCACAAAGTGCATGTCCATGAGTGTTAGATTCTAAAGACGAATCTAGGCGGATGTGGTGCTTCTTCATTACTGCTTCCAAGGCTGCCATCTTCTTAAAACATTTAGATTTATCATGATTATCTTTCCCATAAAAATTGCAATGATGCTCAGTCTTCTTTCCTTTTTACTTTGATCCTTTGTCATTTTTTAAAGGAGGAGCTGACTGAGAGGGTTTGGGACCCTTGTTGTTTGGCTTATTATTGCGAGAATTCTATTTCTTGGGAGGCTTGGAATTTTCTTTCTGTTGGGACAATAAGGCTTTCCTAGATGTATCGGCATTGTTAATTATTCCAAGATGAATGAGCTTATCTTGCTCTCGAATTAAGGAATCACAAAAGGATTCAAGGCTAGGCTCTTGATAGCTAGCTGCAGGCAAGGATTCTTTCATGGAGTAGAATGTAGATACAAAAACAGAATATGCAGGTCCAAGTTTTGAAAGAATATGATAAATACATTGTTTGTCTTCTTTCTTAATATTGCATTCGGCACATAATAGTCTAAGAGTTTTATACTTAGATAAATAGTCTTGAATGCATGAAAAATCATTTGGATTCAAGGAAAGCAACTCATTCTCAAGTTGATGACCCTGAATTTCATTGTGTTTACCAAACACAGATTCCAACTTTTCCCAAGCTTTATCAGGTTCATCAATTCCAGATATGTGGAATCGCAAATCAGTAGAGATTGACATCCTAATCAATCCACGATCTTCATCACATCTATTTGGCCATTTAATTTTCTTATCATCATCAGTGGGTTCTGTTTCTTTCCCTTAGGTTATCCTGAAAAGTCCCCTACTTCGCAGAACATCCTCCATATGAGATTTTCCATGAGAAATAGTTAGAACTTGTAAGTATAATATCACAAGGGGTGGTCATACTATAAAATAATGGTCGAAAGAATAGAAACTAACCATCTGGATACAAAGAGCTTGAAAAAATATGCGGTTTTAAAAAAAATGGCACTTAAAACTGATTCTGGACGATGAAGTTATGCTTGATCAAAGGAAATGTTGAAGATGTCCCCAGTAGTGACGTGGCAGATATTAACTTGACCAACTAAAAAAAGAACCCCCCTATTCCAAAGATCAACCTTTGACAATCAATTTACAATAAAGTTGCTTTGAAGTGAATCACTTTTGTAGAATAAGTGAGGTTCACTTTTACGATAATGTACTTTTAAATAGTGTGGCAATAAATTAAAAGACTTAAGTGACTCACTTTTATTTTATTTTATTAATGTGAGATGCACTTTTACAATAAAGTAACTTCAAAATAGAAATTGCATGTACTAAAAAGTAGCTTGATAAAATTTGAACTCAAGACTTATCAAAGTATAAAGCAACTTTGGACCAAGTGAGCTAAGTTAAAAAGGTACGCAAAACTATGGAAAGAGGAAGGGGATTTTTTTTTTTTTTTACTCTTCTCTCTCGTTTTCCATGCTTGCTTTCTTTTCCTGGAAATTACAAAAAAAAAAAAACAAAAACAAAAAAAACTTTTCCCACAATGGGGTTAGATCTTGGTTAGCTTACCCGGAAATTCTACGTTTTCAAGTTTTCTCGCTGTTTCTGATTTTCCATGATCGCACAAGGTGCACGACAAAGAGCATACGTAGCCAAGAAAAACTTTCCCTCACTGTTTCTGATTCACCGCGATCGCACAAGGTGCACGTCAAAGAGCATACACAGCCAGGGAAGGAAACAGTCTGAGACTAAAACAAAAGGATCTAATAATAACACTGATAAAATATGAGAGATTTAAAAAAGAATAAAACAAATCCATCACTGTAACATTATACCTTCAGATTTGCCGAAATGGGTGTTTCTGGAGCAAACGGAAACAATTTTTGGTGAAATAAAAACTATTTCCCAATGGAAACGGTGGTCCGAACGCAATGGAATAGCTCCCACAGGCCACAAATGAACAAAAAATCTAGAACCAGAAACCCTTTCAAAGTTTCGGCAACACTGGTTCCAAATCTTGATCAAAACCGAAAGCGGCTTTTCATAAAAGCTCTGATACCATGTTAGGGTACTCCCAAAGGATAGAACATGAAGAACAACCGCTTCACACAAAAAGATCATAGATTAATACACCAATGTTTGTCACGTGGTTAAAACCCTCGAGAGGGAAACAATCCACGGCCCCAGCCCAATAGCTACTTGGAGCAATTTATTATGCAAAAGAAAGAAAGTTACATGAGCTTCTCATAATTGATCAACTAGACATGGACCCTCTATGCTCTTTAAATAGATATCATAGACCAATCGAGTGTTAATCCACGGATCAATGGTAGGTATGATCTAAGAGAAGTTGAACCGTCGAATCACTCTATGTCTAGAACATATCGTGACCATCGGATTAGAATATTTACAAATTCATACTAAAGAAACACACTTTTACCTAACGGATATATTACACAAGTTGATCTTAACTAAATCCTAAGTGTCTAAATATCCTAACACCTGTCTCTAGGCCTGCCCCTCTTCTTCCAATAGAGACTGGAGGCAAGGCCACAAAAACCACAACCAATACCATTTACCTAATCTCTAGCACTAGTTTTCCTTCCATCTCGTCAGCTGTGGAAGATCCACCTAATCTATCCTGGAACCATTTATTCAATGACAGAGATATATGCAAGACTTCTTTCGGTTTTACCCCATTCCCTTTAAACCTGTTGGGACGCATACTCCATGTTTGGGTAACCTCGCGGTTAAGCAGAGAGTTTGTAAGCAGAATTATGGGTCAAAACAGTCTTAGGGGTGTCGGGGGAAGTTAAAACTACTTTTGTTTGTAATAAACCCTTGATTGAAATCTGGGGTTTAGGGTTCTGGGTGCCCATGGTTTAAGAACATGGTTTTGTAAAAATGCGCAGTATAAATAAGCACTTGTGCAAAGAAGATAGGTTAGGTTTTATGATGTAAAGAAAGGTTAAGACGAAGCTAAGGCTGATATTATAAGGAAAGGTTAAGTCCCAGCTGTGTGCGTGGACGACCTCTGCAGCTGTGTGCACAGAGGGATTTTGTAAGAAAGGTTGAGGAAAGACCTGCAGCTGAGTGCGCAGGGGCCTGCTGCTGTGTGCGCGGCTTTTAAGGATTGAAGGGATCTGCAGCTGAGTGCGCAGATCAAACTGTGGATCTTGTAGCAAGTTGAATAAACCACAGTTTGTGGACATAACCCCTACACTGGGGGTGAACCACGTTATATCCGGTGTTGTGGTTTCTTGTGCTATTTTGTTTCTATTGTCTTTTATGCATTAATAACTGTATACATCTAATAAGTTAGATTGCTGTTAATATTTAGCTTCGCTGTGCCTTCCCTGTAGTGGGTTGAGCAAGTAACGACTATTTATTTATCTGCGAAGTTGTATGTGAATGAATGGTAAAGCTTTTATAGTATTGATTAATAAGATTGTTAAAGTCTAAGGTACAGTAATCCCCCTCTCGGCTTGCAGAAACCTGATTCTGCGGCACCCCATAGCTGTTTCGGGTGAGACTGCAACCTACGCGCATGTTGTTATCGAAAGGGCCAACACTGTGGGTCTTTTGTTGGTGCGACGCTAAAGGTTTAAACTCGGGTCTGCCCTATTGCCCAACAAATTGGTTCCGTTGCCGGTTGAACTCAGTCCGTGCTCAAGAGGGGTTTATATTGTACCTCAAGGGCTATGTTCTGAAGGCCCTTGGTGAAGGAAATCAGTGCTTGATTTGCTGAGGTCGGTCTGAAAGTTGCGCAGGAAGAGAACGCCAATCCGTGTTGTAGTACACGTGAATTTTTACAAAGGTATGTTTTTGTGATGCCTATGAAATTTTCTTTGGTAGTATCCACATAGCGTTGCACTAGTGGTTGTCTAGGTTAACAGTAAGTAGGACAAACTCCAAGCTTGACGGGTTCCCGCACGGAAGCTTTTGTGATGGGGTTTGCCCTTGACGCAAGCAGCTCCTTCAGCGAAGCCGAACGACAGTTCTCTAAAGGGCCCCGCGGTAAGTTTTTCAATTTATTAAGCTTAAGGATTAAAATACTATTGGCCGAAAAATATATATTGCTGTTTGAATCGGACTATTAGTTAGTTGTTCTAACATATGTTTGCAAGTGACATTCCTTTCGACGAGAAAAGTGGGTTGCTGCGAAACAGAAAAAGGTATAAGAGAGGTTTTGAACCCTCTCCCTTGGGTCCGGCTACCGTGTCCACTCCTGTAAACCCTGAAGCATCAGATTCCGAAGGAAACCCTCCAGTCACCCCACAACGCCGCTCCGCTACCCCTGACATTCCATCGCAGTCTGAGAGTCAACCAGGACCAAGTATTCCGGCCACAGGCCAACCTGCCCCTGTAACTCCCCCCCCATCGACAGCCTGCCCCCGTCCCAATCCCCCCAGAAACCCCATGGCCCACCTCGTTGATGACATTAAACTCCCCAATTTTAAAGGCACGAGCTCAGAGGACCCCAAATAGTTTTGGTTTCTCTACGAAGCAGTATGGAACGCGAAGAAAATTACAGATCTGGATGTGTGAGCCGCGCATCTCATTACTTCCTTTCGGGACCGGGTTCTAACATGGTTCATGAAATTTTCTAGCACTCAGAGCCCTACTTTAGGTGAGATCAAGGCGGCTATAATCAAAGAATTTAAGAAGCCTAAATCGGAGTCGCAGAGCATAACGGAACTCAAGGAAATTCAACAGCGACGTGGCGAATCAGTGTGGGACTTTGATCAGAGATTCAAAGTTCTCCTGGACCAAGTGAGCTTTACTATTATTCCTGCACAACACAAGGAATGGTTTATTGCAGCACTGTTACCACATATCAGAACCCCACTCATGCAACAGAAGGTTGCCGACTAGCAAGAGGCTCTGGAAATTGCAATGAAATTAGAAACTGCCCCTGTCGGAGATGAATCTGGTATTGCTCAAATCCAAGCGAAGCTAGTTGCGATGGCCCTAGAACTTCGCGAGATGAAAAAGGGAAAAGCTGATCGCGAAGAGATTTGTTGTACGCAATGTGGGACCGAAGGTCATGACAAGGAACGGTGCCCTCTGGTAAACAAGTACTTGCAGACAGGTGCGCTGAACCCCTTTCCACCACAAGTTCTCTATTGTGAGCTCTGCAGAATGACAGGTCAGCATCGACCTGAGAACTGTTACCTGCTGCAAAGGTATGGATAGGGAACTAAAAACTCCTACTGTAATTTTTGCAAATCTATAGGTCATAATGAGGATGAGTGCCGCACCTATGATGCTTACCGGGTGCACACGGAAGGCCCAAGTAATGATAGTTATGGTTACTAGGGGGGTGCCTCGGGACAAGGTACTTTTGGAGGCCGTGGTGGCATGGTCGGGCGAGGCCGAAACCTATTCATGTGTTACAATTGTAACCAAGCTGGGCATTTGGCTCGCGACTGTTGGAACCCCACTACGACATGTCGGTATTACCACGCAGTGGATCATGTGATTGAGCAGTGCCCCCAGTTGATAGCTAAGATTCAAGCATGACAGACCACCCCTACTCAGAACCTTAAGATGATTTCTATAGAGCCCCGCCCTGTTGCAGCCATTAATGTCGTTACAAGAAGTGGACTTACGACACACATTCAACATACGCCAAACCGACCTGCCGAAGCTCTAGTTCAGAAGGCTCCTGAGAAAGTCCCTGCATTTGATATCCTCAGAGAGAAAGAGACATTCCTGGAAGCCAAGAAAGACTTTTCTGGCCCTATCCCACCCAGCGCACCTACGTAGCCTCAGTCACCACCCAGCGAAGCTTCGATGGATAAGGTAAGTGTATTGTCTACCTTTTTACAAAGTTTCCTTAAACTTTTAAGAAATCAAGATGCTCTGAATGAGCTGCAAAACATCATTGCTTCCTGCGAGTCTCTGCAGAGCTGTGGTCGGGACAAAACTGTTCATCGAGTCAGCAGGACCAGCAGGGAAATGCGATTGAATGCTCAGATAGGGGCATATGATATGACCGATGTTATTCTGGACTTAGGGTCCGATGTAAATGTTTTAACCAAACAAACCTGGGAACAAATGGGGAAACCTACCCTTTCCTGGTCCCCTATACAGTTGAGGCTAGCTAACCAGCAAAATATTGTACCTTTAGGAATATTCTTGGATCTCCAAATAGATATTGACGGGGTCAACACCTTCGCGGACTTCGAAGTAATTGAGATAATTGATGATAGCAACCCTTACCCGGCCCTGCTAGGAATTGAATGGGAAATGGCAAATGCCGCAGTCATCAACCTAAAGAAGAGACAGATGGTCTTCGAAGGGAAAGACTTCAGGGTCATCCTGCCACTGGATCCTTCACAAGGGGCACGGTACACAGAACCTCTCCAACATGAGGATCAAGCGGATGTGGAACCCATCTCTACTATGACTGCGCAGGCAGAAGGTTATGAGGATCCTATGGCTGCAGGATGGGAGTCTGGTAGCTCCTGTATGACAGAATCCGATGATGAATTAGAAAACTGGCAACACCGATTATCTGAGAACCATAGGGGCCGCAATGACTACCCTACCAAATCTCTTAGATGGATCAACTCACAACTCAGAACTATACCTGTATATGATGGTTCGACAGATCCTGCACTGTTTATTGTACAATTATCGGATCGGATACCTGACCTACAGAAAATGGAGGCCCTAGAATCCCCATTCAGAGCCACATCAGTCAGATGGTGGATGAGCCATAAGAAGCAGATCCCTACCTGGGAAGCATGTCAGAAGCTCCTTCGCCTGAGGTTCTCTGACCAGTCGGCAAAGACGCAAAGCAAGTTTGAGGGAAAAACTTGCCCCCAGGATCACTTAAGCAAATGCTACGAGGCCTGGAAGTATGTACCTCAGCATGAGTGGGTACATAGATTTGTGCACACGTTGGGACCACTAGTAAAGAATTGGTACGCGGAGGCCGAACTTTGCCAAGATACTATAAGTTGGGACTGTCTTCTTCATAGCTTTATCAATACTTTCTCTACTAATGATGTCTGTCTAGCCCTAGATGCAGCTATTAGGATCATCCATACTAAGGTATTTAATGAGCCAGTAGTGACAGAAAATCGCCCTGGCTGGGCCACCCAAGAAGCCCTCGCAGTTGAATGTTATAACTTCACAATCGACGAGGAGGAGGACCCGCACTGTCTCGATATCCCTGAGTCAGAAGGATACTACGACATGCATGGACCGGTAGTCGAAGTTCCCGAAGTAACGCATCCCTTGAAGACGCGCACAATTAACATTGGTTTCGATGAACAGCCTAAGTTTGCTACCGTTGGCGATTATTGGGATGATGAGATGGTAAGCAAGGTAACTCAACTTCTCCACGAATACCAAGATATTTTTCCGACAAAGTTCTCTGAAATGAAAGGTATCCTGGGAGATATCGGTGTAATGAAGATCCCGATGAAGCCTGATGCAAAGCCTGTGAAGCAGCGCCCTTATAGATTGAATCCAAAATACAAGGAAAAGGTTAAACTAGAGTTGGATAAGATGCTTGCTGCCGGAATAATCGAACAAGTTGAAGAATCTGAGTGGGTCAGCCCTATGGTCGTTCAGGAGAAGAAGACTAAGGGTGAAATCCGAATCTGTGTCGATCTAAGGAAACTCAATGATGCCTATCTATACGACCCTTTTCCCACTCCCTTTATAGATGAAGTGCTCGACAATGTCGGAGGCCAAGAAGTATACTCTTTTACTGATGGCTTTTCTGGCTACCATCAGATCCAAATTGCTCCAGAAGACCGACATAAGACAACCTTTGCTACCGAAATGGGATCCTTCCAATATAATGTCATGCCCTTCGGGTTGAAGAATGTATCTGCCATATTTTCTCGAGTAGTCATCTCCGTGTTTAAAGAATACATCCATAAATTCTTAGAAGTTTACTTCGATGACTGGACTATTTTTGGGCTCGTAAAAGACCATCTAACTAGTTTGAGACTTATGTTGGACAAATGCAGACAGCACCAAATCTCATTGAACTTAAAAAAGTGCATTTTCTGTGCACCCTTTGGCATTCTACTTGGTCATGTGGTATGTAAGTAGGGATTGATGATGGACCCTGCGAAGATCGCTATTATTGTGAACCTGCCACCTCCGAAGTCTGTCAAACAACTTCGCACAACGCTGGGTCACACCGGTTACTACAAGAAATTTATCCAAGGATATGCCAATATTACCACCCCAATGGAAAGACAGCTAAAGAAAGATATGAAGTTCGAATGGACACCAGAATGCCAAGCAAGCCTCGACATTCTGAAAGAAAAAATGGTCACTGCCCCTATCCTAGTATTCCCTGATTGGAACAAGGAGTTTTATGTGCATGTTGATGCATCCTCTATTGCTTTAGGTACTGTGCTCGCTTAGCCAGGTGAAGGTAATATCGATCACCCTATCTCTTTTGCTAGCAGAAAGTTGTCTACAGCCGAGAAAAATTATACTACAACAGAACGCGAAGGTCTTGCTATGGTATATGCATTACAAAAATTTTGACATTATCTGCTAGGATCTCACTTTAAGATGTTTACTGACCACTCTGCGTTGAATTACTTGGTTAACAAACCTGTGCTAGGTGGAAGAATATGTAAATGGTTAATCCTATTCCAAGAATATGATTTTGAGATCATTGTTAAGCCTGGAAGACTTAACCTAGGACCTGACCACTTGTCGAGGCTCGAGTCAGGCGAAGAACCTACCAATTTGGACGCAGGCCTCCCCGATGCACAATTATTTGCTATCCACATAGTTGATGAATATTTCCAGGATATTGTTCAGTATTTGTCCACAGGTATACCCCCTCCAGAGATGACCACACAGCAGAAGAAGCAGTTGGTGGTTCAAGCCGCGGAATTCACTTTAATAGAAGGACAACTGTATAAAATGGGATTAGACGAGATACTGTGCATATGTGTTTTGGAACATGAAAAACCTCTAATATTGGCTGAAGAACACTCTGGTGTAGCAGGAGGTCACTATGCAGGCAAAGCTATAGCGCAGAAGATTTTGACAGCCGGTTTATGGTGGCCTACACTCCACAAAGATGCAAGAGAATATTGCCATAGTTGCGACATCTGTCAGAGGATAGGTAAGCCATCTAGGAGGGATGAAATGCCTCTAGTTCCGCAAGTCACATTACAGGACTTTGACAAATGGGCCATTGAATTTGTTGGTCCTATCAACCCCCCTACGAAACATTCAGGAGCCAGATACATCATTACAGCAACTGATTATCTTACCCGTTGGGCCGAAGCTCAACCAATCAAGACCTGTAGAGCTGCTACTGCTGCGAAGTTCATCTTCGACAACATCTTATCTAGATTTGGGTCTCCCAAAGTTCTTATGAGTGATCAGGGGTCACATTTCCTGAACAGGACTATTGAAGTATTGACTGAAGAATTTCAGGTGTATCATCAAAAGAGTACTGCATATCACCCACAAGCAAACAGGACTGTCGAAGCTTTTAACAAAATCCTTGAGCATGCCTTGACAAAGGTTTGTAATGCTAACATGAATGATTGGGATATTCGAATTCCCGCAGTTCTATGGGATTACAGAACTACTTGCAAAAATTTGACAGGCCATACACCCTTTCGACTAGTTTATGGGAAAGAAGCTGTCATGCCCATGGAATACATTGTTCCCAGCCTCCAGATATCTGCTTTCACCGACATGGATGACCCAGCCATAATCACAGAGAGACTGAAACAGATATTAGAACTTGAAGAGGATAGATTTGTCGCAGGCTTCCAACAACAGGTGCAGAAAGCTCGAGAAAAAGCATGGCATGACAGACACATCAAGAAGAAACATTTTCAGCAAGTGATCTTGTGCTCCTTTATGACAGCAAATTTAAGAAATCTTAAGACACATTGGAAAGGCCCGTATGTAGTACAGCAAGTTACTGATGGGGGCGCAGTCTAGCTAGCTAAGTTAAATGGTGAACTCTTTCCCTCTATGATAAATGGGAGCCGCTTAAAGAAGTATATGGATAGGCCAGATACTCAGAATAGGAGGTAACACCAAGCAAATAAGTGAAGATGCTCGTAGAATTATGAAGTATCGTAGTCTGTTTTGTCTAAAGGATGCGGAGCTTCAGGTTGGTTGTAGGTCGCAGGGTCAGATGGTGTCGAAGTCGAGGGTTATCAAGGTGTGTCACAGTCCAAAATGTGACGGATGGGACATACTGCATTCGGCGGCGCTGGCACGAGCGCTGCTCTCATTACTTGTCATAATGAGATTTTGGGCAAATCTAGCGCTGTGCGGAGAAGATTTCTGAAACTTCATCAGATTTCGCGTCATTACTACACCATGATGACAAATTACGCCTCGGGATTCTATAAGAAGCCATCTCGACCTGTGCCTCTGTCTTAAGCACATCTGTGAGATATTCATCCCAAACCATGTCAAACGACTGTAACGTTTAGGAGTTAGTATGAGAAGTAAGGGATAGAGGTTTGCAGCAGCTTCTGAGTACTCCGCCAGCATAGCCCTACTTGGCTAAGTACATCGACAGGAAGGAGTTTTCTCTAAATTTGCAAAGACAGAGTTTGCTCTAAATTTGCAAAGACAGATAGGATTTTGCTCTAACGTAGAGCAACAAAGGGCATGAGGCCTTGCAGAAAGACTCTGGGGAATCCCACCATGGAAGCTATATTCATTCTACAGTGGGACACGCAATCCTAGGGAACCCCAAAGTTGTGGATGGTCAGGCATCCGCAATTGAAGAGAAAGATGGTGTAGTAGGTGGATCGCGATGGTCTTCATCAGCAAAACTTCTGAAAAGGGCAGAAGTAGGCAGCCGGTTGCAGAACACAAAGCTTCAGTAAGTAATACAATATGCTTCGTCAGCAGAAGTCTACCATTTGCGAAACTGAAGAGTGTCCCGGGACGGGCCACTAGTGAGTCTTAGGGGCCTGTTGGGACGCATACTCCATGTTTGGGTAACCCCGCGGTTAAGAAGAGAGTTTGTAAGTGGAATTATGGGTCAAAATAGTCTTAGGGGTGTCGGGGGAAGTTAAAACTACTTTTGTTTGTAATAAACCCTTGATTGAAATCTAGGGTTTAGGGTTCTAGGTGCCCATGGTTTAAGACCATGGTTTTGTAAAAATGCGCAGTAAAAATAAGCGCTTGTGCAAAGAAGATAGGTTAGGTTTTATGATGTAAAGAAATGTTAAGATGAAGCTAAGGCTGATATTGTAAGGAAACGTTAAGTCCCAGCTGTGTGCGTGGACAACCTCTGCAGCTGTGTGCGTAGAAGGATTTTGTAAGAAAGGTTGAGGAAAGACCTGCAGCTAAGTGCGTAGGGGCCTGCTGCTGTGTGCGTGGCTTTTAAGGATTGAAGGGATCTGCAACCGAGTGCGCAGATCAAACTGTGGATCTTGTAGCAAGTTGAATAAAACACAGTTTGTGGATGTAACCCCTACACTGGGGGTGAACCACGTTATATACGGTGTTGTGGTTTCTTGTGCTATTTTGTTTCTGTTGTCTTTTATGCATTAATAACTGTATACATCTGATAAGTTAGATCGCTGTTAATATTTAGCTTCGCTGTGCATTCCCTGTAGTGGGTTGAGCAAGTAACGACTGTTTATTTATCTGTGAAGTTGTATGTGAATGAATGGTAAAGCTTTTATAGTATTGATTAATAAGATTGTTAAAGGCTAAGGTACAGTAATCCCCCTCTCGGATTGCAGAAACCTGATTCTGTGGCACCCCATAGCTGTTTCGGGTGAGACTGTAACCTGCGCGCAGGTTGTTGCCAAAAGGGCCAACACTGTGGGTCTTTTGTTGGTGCGATGCTAAAGGTTTAAACCCGGGTCTACCCTATTGCCCAACAAAACCATAGTGTGGAATTGGTTCTTCCCATAAAAGACCATATTTCGTCATCCCACCTTGCCAATGACCTTCATCTTGGAAAGAGGGAATACCTCTTCACTGAATTAGACGATCGACTCTTGAAGAAGCTGTGCAATGAGCTCCACCTCAAGAGAGTCTATGCCTGATATAACCACTATGAGTCCCTTATAGCGTAGTTTTTTCCCTTTCTTGTTTTTCAACATTTTTTAGCACAAGTTAGGGGCAACACTATCAATTGCTAGTCCAAAGTCACCTGGAACTAGTTCGAGACACCTCTCACACCTCAAGGCTCAAATTTCCATTTCTGAGACCATCGTCTCATTTTTAATAAACCAATTTTGGGACCATTTCCCATAAGTCACCTCGATTTACGAGCCATGACATGACGATGCAAGTATCCACAGACTTGTTCTTGCATCACACTTCTCGAACACAACTCATGCCAATTTTTGGACCATTGCCCATTAAGGACTGTAACTTTAGCTTTAATTTTGCATTTTTAACATATAGTTGTCTTTTCCATTCACCGCACCTTACGCGGACCTCTGGACCACTGTCCACAAAACAATTTATTTTTGTTACACATAATTGGCATATAAATGCCTCCATACTAATACTCACATTGCATGTGGTCAAGTTAATCCACCACAAACACACACACACTCTCTCCTGACCTCTGTCCAAGAGCCACCTCAATATGTGTGCCTCTGCCACACCGACTCGCAGGCCTTTGTCGTGATCTATCCCATGCATGTATTGGTATGTTTGAGAGCCTTTTGCTCCATCCATACTGTGCAGATGACCTTTGGACCTCTGTCCACCATCTCAAGATGGGGCACCGCTCATGCCATAGCAGTCGGTTGAAAACATTGGAGTTTTGTTTAAGCTCTTTTATGACTCCTTAAAACACTGAAAATATCACTAAGCACAGCTGCTTCCTTTTCTGCTCACTAAAGTATAGGAAAGCGCATCTACATCATCTCATTTACCTCCTTTTGTAGACCATGTAGACCATTAATGGAAAAGGACCTCCTTGGCACATGCAAGCTAAGACCATTCCCCTCTGGACACTTTTATGCTTTCTTGGGAAGAAAGGCTGTACTTTACGTAAAATCTCACCACCAGTTGTTGTTAAGCTCTTTTCCAACCATTTCATCAAGAAAATATTGCCAAGCAAACTTGGTTTCATTCATGCTCATAAAATTATCTAAACAATCGTCCAGTCAGTACAGGTTTAACCTTTTACGGCCTGATTGTACTACCAACAGTAAAGAAGTCTCTCATCCCCTACAGGATGAGCGAGCTCTCTTATGTATACTTTTATCCTTTTTTTGGCACAGGAGACTACCAATGAAAAAGAGCCCCGACTGGAGTCTTCTTCATGCTTTCAGACTCTCTAAAATTGAAAGCACCATCGAGCATTTACCTTCTCGGGCTTGCCAAAAATCCACAAGATCGTACCACAACAGTGTCCCTAGACACCACCCCATAAAAAATAGTTTGGCAGCATCCCCACATTGGGTCACCTTTGTTTAGAGTACTCTACAATGTGTCTTCCTTGGATCCCATCAGTATCAAAAGTGTCCACCTCCTCCAAGTATTTCTCATCTGTAGTGGCATTACCAGTATTACAACTATGATCCCACTCCCTTGAGTCAGTTTCATTTGCTTCCTGGTCCGCCCTATCGTTATACTCTGAACAAAGGAATTTTGAGTGTCCCACTCCTCCCCTGCCCTTGTTCAATTCTTTCCCTTCCCTCCCCTTCCCGCCCCAATTTAGTGAGTCATTCTGCATATTGCTTCACACCTTTCAGTTTTCTCCCTCGTGCTCTTGGTCAAGGAAACATCATTGCCTTAACTAGGGGAAGGTCTCCCTCTGTCAACACCAACACACATATTCTAGAGGATAGACCCAGAGGTCCTTGTAACTTTGTTCCATTAACATTATCGATGAGTTCCTTGGACCACTTGAGAGGAGTCCTTTGTTCCTCTTGGGATGGTTGTTTCTCACGTGCTCGACTTCAACTCCATCATCGCACCATTGAGATTCATACAAAGTTTGTTCTGCACAGTACTTGGTCGAAGATGCCAAATGTCACCTGACTCTAGCACATTGGTGAGTCTACTCGAGGGACCTAAATAGGTTATGTCCCTTGTGATTTCTGGGTTGCATTGGAGACAGTGTTTAGAATCCCTAGAAGTGCTTCGATATACCTTTATGATTGATGCAACATACTTGTACCACAGAGACTCTGATTCTCAATTAGCGAGTCCGCATAGCTATGTACCAAATCTAGCAGATCGTCAGTCATGAAGATATAGCATTCTGTGAGAATGCCAGGGGTCCAATGTACCAGATCAGTATTGTATTCAGCCTCACATGGAGGAAACCATTATTGTAACACCAGTTGTATATGATCAGCTCTTGTATTTTAGAGCATAGATCAAATGATTCTTTTGAAATTGTCACGAGCATGGGAATGCTCGCCTCGTCCATATACATGTCACACATTTATTGTATCTCACCCATATATGGGAACCATATTAATACAAAAACCAAAATCCACCATGCCCCAACCTTGGAAGCACCACCTCTACAGAGCAAATCCTATGATGTTCGTCGGCCATACGTTGAGCTCCTGCCCTCACACATCAGGGGGCAATCTGTTAACCCAAAAATCCCCCACTTAGCTCTCGATGGCATACACCACCCAAGGACACCATCTCACAACTCTCATATCACTCCATTAGACCTTCCATTAGACCTCCACATCTCCAAAATAGCCTAAGGATGAAGAAAAAGGGCTAAAACCCCCAAAAAGGAGCCCAAAATAGCCCCCTAGGAGCTAAAGCCCTAAAAAAGGGGCTAAAACCCTAAAAGGGGCTAAAGTTAGGGCAAAGCCCAAAAAAGGGGCTAAAGCCTAAAATCCTAAAACCCCTTGAAAAATCTATAAAAGGAGGGTGGGGGGTCACTCTCAAAACATTTCTCCCATTGCCTATTGTTATGCTACCTGTGGATGCTTTGAGACCTTTGCCTCTCAAACCACCCACACTCCCTCTCCTTCATTTCCATTCCCCCTTTTGAGCCATTGCTCCCAAAACAAGAGAGGTGCTCCCATGAGCTAGGGCATGGTGGCCCATTCACACTAGAGAAGGTATATTTGTGATTTTATGTTTATTTTTTTTCTTATTATTATGCTTTTCTTTCTAACCCTTGTCTCAATTTGTAGGTTTTGTCATTAACATTTTTTTACAGGTTTTCCATTGTAGCTTAGGTTTATTTGCAGGTTTTAAGGAGGCGGAACCCTAACCCATTTTTTGCAGAGGGGTTCACTAGTGCTTCATCTCCTTCTTTTTGTTCTATTCTTAGCTTATAGTTTAGTTTAGCTTTAGTTTTCTATTCTTAGCCTTAGTGTTGGTTTACTGTTCTGCTTCTATTATCTCTGTTTCATTTGTTTGCATTTTCACCATTAGCAGGAACCTACCCTTGTGCCCTATAGGCATAAGGGATCCATTCCTGCCCCTGTAGCATGGAGAAATACTTGCTACAGTACTATGTTTTATTCAAGGAAGTACTCCTATCAATATTGATAGTAGAGAATTTCAATAGAGGACCTCTTTCCATTTTGTCTCTATCCTACTTAGTCTTGGAATTTATTAAGTTGTTATTGCATGTGAGATTTCTAACCATCTGTTCTGAACTCTAGTACTTGAATCATTGTTTGTTGCTTGTAATATTGTAACCATGAAACAATACCACTTTACTCTATAATGTGCCAAAATAAATGTTACTTGCATCCTGTAACAATCTCTTATCTGGAAATATCCATGACATTGTAAATACATCGCCTTAAAAAAAATAGAATACTTCCTACCATCATTTTTATCATTTTATTTCATAGGAATCACCTTATCATTTATTATTCCTATAATGTATAATCCTGGTGCTTGGGTTAAACCATAGTAAAATTACTATTTCCATGATGCTTCACTCAATATAAGTTGTAGTGTATTTTAACTACTACGGTAGATTTTTACTACCTAGGCCTTTTTATTCTAAGGTGTATATCGAAGAGATATTAAAATTAAAACTCTTATATTCTAATAGAATCTAATTATGCACTATTGACTTTGTAATCATTAATAAGGTACATTATTAAAGTCATTAGCAAGTCAAGCACACAATATTTTACTTGTAAAACGGTTACACTAAGGTTAATCCTTGTCATTGCTTAATGTCATTTTAAAAAAAACACCTTTACTTCTATAGTCAAATGACATAAGAAAGTTACTAGGAATTCTAACTAATTTTAAACCCTCGATTTCAAATGACAAGGTTTAAGCTTCTATAATATATAATTATTTTTAAGTCGATTTGCATAGTTTTCAAATGATTTGTTAATGAATTAGCTTATACTATGGTCGACCCTGGAATATTGTCATGACAAGGTTTTTCATGACCCAATTCTATGGTCAATGACAAGAAACCACTGTTAACATGATGACGTCGTCGACACTATTGAATAAAGTTTAAGTTCCATTTATGAATATGTGTATATATCCATTTCAATAGTTATTTGCATAATTATTTTATTGATTATTGCAACAATTATTTGATTATTGGACGCAGATGAACTATAGACTTTGACCCTTGCATGGTTTAAATATTTGGAGGGCACGTGGTCACCTCTCGTCCATGCAATGGAGACATAAAAAGACTTGGAAACCCTACTCATTTTTTATTTGCCTCCGGGGTTTGCGCTGATCTGCAGCAGCTCTGTGTAATTTTCATGGTGGCTAATAGAGGCTACTGCTCTTTCTTAATTACTCTGTGGCTAGTGTTTATTCTTGCTGCAGTTTCCTTCCCCGGTCTTTAGCTTGTACATTGTCATAGTTGTGCACCTTACTACGCAATAGTTATTCTTTGTTGTGTTTGGGCCCATGGCCTGTCCACAATTCGGTCCTATTCTTCTCATAGCCAGTCATGAATTTGTGAGGCTTAAGCTCCTTTGTCACTATTTTTACTTCATGGTCGACGTAGGGTTTAAATAACTCCAGTGTGTACATTGTTAAGCTGGTGACATCTTCTTCGTTGCTTGATCATTTTACTGCTTACAGGTAAAATACGACTTGAATCTTAATATGGCTGAAATCCTTTATTTATTTATTAACACAGCTAGGGTTTTAATATTTTTAAGCTGAGTCTTTTGCTAACATTCAGTAATGGGATATGTATAGGAAATCCGTGACAGCTCCAGGATTTGATGGAAAAAGAATGACAACCGACTTCAAAGGCTCGTGGCTCTAACTGGTAAGCCCTGAGTTCAAATGGGTTTCTCCCTACTTGTGAAGAGGGTTGTTGATGGGGATAATACAGGGCTTGGAATCCTATTTTGGTTTCTTTCTAGTCAATAGGTTTTTAAATGATGATGCTTTATAGTTTTTACTTGTAAACCCTTGCTGTCTTACTGGGTAATGCCGCCCTTCGAGCCGTGGCATGAATGTAGTTTTTTTTACTTGTAAAAAGGGTTATATCCTTACGACGTTATCATACTGTGGATTTTAAAGTAAAAGGGCTTGTCCTATATTTATAGTTTTTATGTGACTCCTATTTTTTATTACTCTGTTTATTATAGATTTGCCTCGTAAATAATAACACTGTAAAAATATGTTTTCTTTTTAACTGTCAGTGGAGTACATTTATTGTTAATAATTTTTCTTGTAAGAAGATATTGTTATTGTAAGACTGAAGGTCAGTTGTAATGTAAAATTTATATTTTATTCTTACATGTTCAGAATATACTAGTTAGGGTTTAATGAAATGAAACCCTCGTATAAATATACTTTTAATTTAATTATTAATTGAGCACTATTCCTGTTTGTTTCTATTTGGTTATTACATGAGTATTGGAGTTTATTAATCCGTTTATGAAGTATTTTTAAGAAAAGTAAAAGAGTTTATAAATATACTTATAAGTTCTTAAGATAAGACTATAACCAGTCTAATGAATAACTTATAGTCTTATAGATTAATTGGTTTATACTGCTATTAAAGACTACGTTTATAAAAAGGTAAAAGAAGAACTAAGGTTTTGACCCTCAGGCTTAACTTGTACAGATTATGAACTTGTCTATTAAATAATTATTTCTTTAATAGGAAATTTCTTAATTTTATTCAATTTACTATTTACCTTTATATTTATATTGGTTTACTGTTCTGTAACTTAGTAAAGATTCAGAGTTTTATAAAGATTAAAATATGAACTCTGTAACTTTGATTACTTTTTATTAATAAAGGTTTTGTAAACCTAATCTTATTCTGGTTTATATTAAATAATAGTTTAAGATAAAAGAATTAAGAGTGGTTAATACCTTGTTTAGATACTTAATTGTATCTTATATAATTTTATTGTATCAGTATATTTCTTTATTATAACTCTATTGTAGTCTTACTATTTTTTTCCAACATTTTTATTTAATTATATTGAGTAAAACAGTAAACATATATAAACCATAACACTGTTCTTTTCATAATAACTTAAATATTGAATAAATTACTCTGTTAACTGCAGATACATAATCCTATCTTTACTTTCATTCTCTTATGAATTTCTTTCATCTATTTAAAACATTCTAATTGTGCTAGAGTACAACCTAGTTTCCAGGTGTGGAAAAACACAATCTAGAAATTTTATTTTCTTTCTAATACATTAATTTTCTAAATCAACTTCATTTCTTAAACAATCTATTAAGAATACTAATTCTAACATTTCACAGACTGAACTTTAACATTCATATATCAGTCAAACTATGATTTATTTAACTAACAACGTAAAACAAAATAACATAGAACCTATTTAGGACAGATGACAACAGGATTAGGAGGTCGTTCCTCCCTACCAATCTCCTAGAGAGCACTCAAACAACACTTCCTGAGGAACCCCGAGCTTGTTCCTGGTCTTCTTGGCTAAGAACTGGTGGAGAATGAAAATAGTAGAACCCTCTGTCAATTGACTCATTCAATATCTCAATAAAATATTCTGCTATTACCAGTATGATCTTCAGCTTAAAAGCTGCAACTAGATCAATCAGTAGTTATCCCCCTCAAACACTTCCCATATTTCCCTTCCATTGAATTTCTCTGAAGTACATTCATTCAAACTGAATGATCACTTCTTTAAAATGAGCATCCTCAGCTCTCTTCAATGGGATTTTTTATAAATATTGCCTATGTATTTTGGGTTAGTTTTCATTAATTGAGCCACCTGCTCTGATTCCACTTTTTTAGGGAATCATGACCCCAAATGCAGGGAGGTTGCCACCTGCAACAGTTGGAAGTGGTTTGAGGATGTTGCCACATGTCAGTTTGCTCTCCACCCAGTATCGTCCACCAATTTGACCAGTAAACACTCTTTTAACAACTCTCCTAAGCTGTGGTCTCCTCCTTTATTTATTTATAAAAAAAATATTCAGAATTGACATTAAATATCCTTGACACTGCTGAGTCATCAATTACAACTTAGAATAAAATTTAATATATTGTCCTCAAATAATATATTTTTTTTTTTGCAAAATTGGGGCGTGTGACATATACAGTCCCTTAAAGTATAACATCTTACTCGATGTTATTTATTCTTCATCCTCAGAATTCCCCTGGAACAGAATTGGATATGCATCCATCATATTACTTTCCAATTCCCAGGTGGATTCCTCTGGACTAAGGTTCTTCCATTGCACCTTCACCTGACTAATGGTGCGGTTTCGAAGTGTGATCTCCCTCTTCCCGAGAATACAGTCCGGTTCCACTAGAAAATATCCTTCTGGTTCCATCACTACATCATTCCAGTTAACAACATGAGTAGCATCATGAACATATTTCTTTAATATAGAAATGTGAAAAACATTATGAACTCTTAAATTCAGTGGTAATGCTAATTGATAAGCTACTTGTCCTATCCTGGACAGTATTTCAAATGGACCACAATAACGAGGTGCTAGTTTGGCACAACTACCCAACCTCAGAGAGATCCTTTTGGGTCTCACCTTGATGAACACATATTCACCTACCTGAAACTCTTTTGGAGTTCTCTTAAGGTCTGCTTGACTTTTCTGTCGATCCTATGCAATTTTCAGATTACCTTGTACTTGATTTACAATTTATTCCATTTCCTTTAATAGTTCAAGACCTAATACTAATCTATCCAGCAGATTACTCCAAGAGATAGGAGTATTACATTTTCTTCCATACAATACTTCGAAAGGACTAAATCTGGCTAACGCTTGCTAATTATTGTTATAAGAAAATTCAACGAGATGAAAATAATCCTCCCATTTACATGGCTGGTCTTTCACATACATTCTTAGTAAATATTTCAGTACTTGGTTTACTCTTTTAGTCTGTCCATCTATTTGAGGATGGAACGAAGTACTAAAATTTAGTGTAGTGTTTAATCCTTTAAATAGAGATTTCCAAAAGTTACTTGTAAATTTATAATCTCTATATTTCGGTATTCTATGCAGTCAAAAAATTTGCTTTAGAAAGATATCATCTATGTTTAAAGCTTTATACGCAGTTTTAACAGGTATAAAGTGGGCTTCTTTACTTAATTTATCGACCACTACCATGATAGAATCATTTAAATTCTTATTTTTAGGCAGTCCAGTAACAAAATCGAGACTAATTATCTCCCATTTCTAGCTAGGAATGGGCAACGACTGAAGTAATCCATCTGGGTGTTGATGTTCAGTTTTCAGCTGCTGACATTCAAAACATCTAGCAATATATTCTGTTAGTTCAGTCTTCATCTTTGGCCAAAAATATTCTTTTCTTAACATAGTTATAGTCTTCTAATAACCTGGATGGCCTGAGTATGGAGTTTTATGGATTTCATCTAAAATTAATAACTTAACTTTAGGTACATTAGGTATATACATTCTATCTTTATACAGTAAAAATCGTTTTTCATTCAAACTGTACCCTTTATTTAAACTTTCTATTGAATTTTCTTTCGTTTTTTCTTGCAAATTTTGATAAATTTCATCCTGTTCTATCCCTGCTTTAAGTTTTTCTTCCAGATCTGTTGTATAATTGCTGATAACTGCTGCAAAGTTCAGCCTTGCATTTCTACTTAATGTATTAGCAACTTTATTTTCTTTACCTTTAATGTGCTGAATTTTGAAATCACACTCACTTAGAAAACCTAGCCACCTAGCTTGTCTAGCATTGAGATTAGGCTAATCTAACATATATTTTAGTCCTTTATTTTCAGTCATTAGAATAAATTTTCTTCCAATTAGATGATGACACCACATCTTTAGAGCATGTATAATAGCAGCTAATTCTAGATCATAAGTTGCATAATTCTTTTCATGAATTTTTAATTTCCTAGACTCATAAGCAATAACATGCCCTTATTGAGTCAATACTCCACCTAAAACATCATTGTAGGTGTCAATACACACTACAAATTCTTTATTTGGATCAACTATTCTTAAAATAGGTGTGCTGGTTAATAAAGTTTTTAACTTTTTAAAGCTATCCTCGCATTTCTGGTTCCAATCAAATTTCTTTCCTTTATTATGCAAAGAAGTTATCAAATTTGTGATTCTCGAAAAAACTTCAATGAACCTCTAGTAATAACCGGTAATTTCCATGAAGGATCGAACATCAGTTACATCTTTAGGAACCGACCAATTTTCAATCGCCTTTATCTTTTCAGGATCCATCAAAATCCCTTCCTTAGTCACCACATGACCTAAGTACTGGATTTTACCCTTAAAGAAATCACATTTACTAAACTTTGCAAAGAGTTTATGATCTCGTAACTCTTGCAAAATAATTTTTAAATGTTCTTTATGTTCTTCAATTTTTGAATAGATTAATAAGCCGTTGATAAACATGACCACAAACTTATCTAGATACTTATGTAGAATGTTGTTCATTAAACAAATAAAAATTTATGGGGCATTAGTAAGCCCAAATGGCATGACGACAAACTGGTAATGACCACATCGAGTCCTGAAAGCTGTTTTAAAGATGTCTTCATCTTTAATCCTAACTTGGTGATATCTAGACCTTAAATCAATTTTTGAAAACACCGTGGCTCCATGTAGCTGATCCAACAGATCATCTATGTGAGGCAACGGTTATCTATTTTTGATAGTCATCTTATTCAACTAATGGTAGTCTATGCAAAGTCGCATAGTTCCATCCTTTTTCTTTATGAAGATGACAGGTTCCCCCCAGGGAGACACACTGGGTCGTATATACTTCTTGTCAATTAGTTATTTTAATTTTGATTTAAGTTCATTAAGTTCAAGTATGTTCATTCGATAAGGGGCCTTTGAGATGGGTACTGCAGCTGGTACCAGCTCAATGGTAAAATCTAGTTTCCTTTTTGGAGGTAGTCCCGAAATTTCTTCCGAAAATACATCAACATACTCTCTTCAAACTGGTATGTCTTCCAATTTTTATTTGTCTATTTTATTTATATTTTCCTCATCGGTTACTAGTATTGTATAAGCCTTACAACCTTTCCTAATAGCTCTCTTAAGCTGCAGAGTAGATATCTGCCTTATGGTTGTTTTTCTGGGGATTCCCTTTACACTTATTGATTTTCCATCATTATTTATACATGTAAATGTTTTATCATAATAGTTTAAGATCACCCTATATTTCTATAACCAATCCATACCAATTAGTATGTCGTAAGAACGAAGAGGTAGTACATTAAGCTTTACAACAATTTGAAATTGATCCATAACTACTACACATTTCTTTACAAAGAAAGTTACCTTCCTTTTCGCTCCAGTAGCTAACTGAACCAACCAAGAATTTTCAAATTTTTCTACAGGGAGCTTACATTTTTCTACCAATTTAGGTGAAATATAACTGAGACTAGCTCCTGGATCAATTAAAATAGCTATAGGGGTTTTTTTTATCGTACCTTATACTTCCACCATGGAAGTTTGATAGTCTACTTGTTGATTCTCCAAGGTTGCATTAATTCTGGGTATAGTCCTCGCTAGGTCTCCAACAGTTATATCCTCCTGTATGGTATGGATATTATTGATAGTCTTTTTTCTATTAGGATAGACTGAGGCATAATGTGGGCCATTACACTCCCAGCACTTTATAGGCTCTTTGCGTTCAAATCTATTTGTGTAATTTCCATGATTATTAACAGACTCTTTACCCTTTGAATTGTTCTGATTGCTTGATGAATTATTCTTATTCCCTTGGAAATTATTGTTAGGAAAATTTCTGGCCTTATTATTTTTAGAATTTTGGTTGGGTACAAACTCTTTCTTCTTTTGATCATAATGGTTGTTATTCTTTTTGGCCTTCCAGTTGGCCATGCTCTCCTTCTTCCGATTCTGTTCAGAAAAGAAATTGGGTTTCCTCATAGCTTCTTCCAGAGTTTTTGGATTTTCATACTCAATACTATCTTTGATGTGATAAGGTAAATAGCTGAGGAATTGCTATACCTTCGATTTTTCATCTACAAGGTATGGCACATACCTAAGAAGACTTAAAAACTTGCTGTTCAAATCTTTCATAGTCATTGAACCTAGTTTAAGCTCATAGAATTCATTTGCTATCTCCTCATAGTACTGCTCCAATAGAAATTTTGTTTTTAAAGTACTTCTTGAAGGTACTCCAATTTACATTCTTCTCTCTTATTCCCTTCACTCTCTTTAAGTATTGCCACCATATATCATCCTTTCTTGAAAGATTGTAGATAGCCATTCTAGCCTTTAATTGGTTAGAATAGTTATAAATATGGAAGTACTTCTTCATCCCAGATAACCAGGATTCTGCTTCCTCCCTCTTCTCACTTTCTCCATTGAATGTTGGTGGTTTAATATTTTTAAACTCCCCATAAATTTCCTCATAAGGTTTATATATTCTCCTTTTAGTGTAATGGTTGCAATCACTACTATCACTAGTGGAATGAAAATTACGTTGATCACCAAATACCTCTGAAGATGAGCTACTTTCATTTTTAGTTTGTTTAATCTTTTTATATTTATGTTGGTGACTTATATCTTCTAAATAAACTCTCTTAACCCTTCTCTCAGTTTGAAATCTTTATGTTAGGATTTGAGTCAACTCTTCCTGAGCTCTCAGAATCCTTTAATTTTCTTGTTTAACAGATTCCATTTCAGATTTTAAGTCTTTTACTGTTTGTAAAAGTTCTGAGGAATTAGTGGTTATGTCTTCCCGTATAGGGTCTCTTTGTAAGTTTTCTTTTTTAGTAAAGGGATATTCCTCTTCTGCATATTCCTCCAGTCTTTCCATACCTGTTGTTAAACTCAGAAACAATCTCTCTGTGGAATAACATTAAAAGGAAATAGCATCAGCAAAATAATTTAAATTCACTGTTTCATAAAAGCAAGTTGGCCTTTACCAAGGCCTAGTGTTTGAACCTTGTGCTCTGATACCACATTTCAAAACCCTAAAAATTTCATAAAAATTTAAAATTTTTAAGATAACATAAAATGTTGAATACACAGTTTACTAACTGCTAGCAGAAAATGGAATAGTCTATCAGTTAGTATTAATCATTTTTATATTATGATAACTAATACAGCTTTCATTTTCGTAATGTAAATAAGATTGACCTGCATTCAGCTTTATTTCAGTTTTACTAACAAGTTTACTTTTGGCAAGTAGGTGAAATATATCTTTGAAAACTTGGGCTTACTTAGCATTTATGCTAACGCAGATGGACTACTGGTTCTTACAGGTTCAACAGGTAATGATCGATCCAGTACAAGTTTAAAGCATAAGTAGCATTAAGAAGTATACATGTTGCATGTTAAACTTCTAGTAAATAAATGATTATTTACAAGCAAGCTCTTATGAGGTAAAGTAATTTGTCTACTATAGCTTCTGTTCCTAAGACAGTATTCAAAGTTTAGATATAAGGGTCGTTATCTTTATCAAGCTTAGTGAAAACAAAAGATACTTACTGTGAGCTTAAAGCTTGTATTCTTCATCATACATTTACTTCTATTAACATGTTTATCTCACCAGTGTTATGTTTTTAATGGTACTATCTTTTATTCAAGGAAGTACTCCTATCAATCTTGATAGTAGAGACTTTCAATAGAGGACCTGTTTCCATTTTGTCTCTGTCCTACTTAGTCTTGGAATTTATTAAGGTGTTATTGCATGTGAGAATTCTAACCATTAGTTATGAACTCTAGTACTTGAATCATTGTTTGTTGCTTGTAATATTGTAACCATGAACAATGCCACTTTACTCTATAAAGTGCCAAAATCAATGTTACTTGCATCCTGTAACAATCTCCTATCTGGAAATATCCATGACATTGTAAATACACCACCTTAAAAAAAATAGAATACTTCCTACCATCATTTTTATAAGTTTATCTCATAGGAATCACCTTATCATTTGTTACTCCTATAATGTAAAATCCTGGTGCTTGGGTTAAACAACAGTAAAATTACTATTGTCATCATGCTTCACTCAATATAAGTCATAGTGTATTCTAACTACCACGGAAGATTTTTACTACCTAGGCCTTTTTATTCTAAGGTCTATATCAAAGAGATATTAAAATTAAAACTCCTATATTCTAATAGAATCCAATTATCCACTATTTACTTTGAAATCATTAATAAGGTTCATTATTAAATTCATTAGCAAGTCAAGCATATAATATTTTACTTGTAAATGGTTACACTAAGATTAATCCTTGTCATTGCTTAATGTCATTTTTAAAAAAATGCCTTTACTTCTATAGTCTAGTGACATAAGAAAGTTACTAGGAATTATAACTAATTTTAAACCCTTGATTTCAAATGACAAGGTTTAAGCTTCTATAATTGTGGAAATTGAACCCAGTGATAGAACAATTTTACTCACAACAATTATTAATTGATCATGCAAAATCACTCACAAAAGAGACTGAAAATGGAGCTGAACACTAAACTATATTAACGCAGTGTACAATAGCCAAAATTGTAACATAATAGGTTGCTGCATTAAATAATTACATAGGAGATTCGAATGCATGAGGAGGCAATTCGAATCTAGTGAAAAGAAGGTTTACTAAAATTAAGCAATTCCCTCATAGGTGCATAAAGTAGTTTCCAAATCAGTCATGGAGCTCACGAACTGGAAAAAGCGCTTAGGCAAGCTAAAGAGTGATGGAATGAAAAATCATACATTCTTTTCAAAGGAGAAAAGAGTGGAGGATGTGGAGGACAAAAAACTAGTTAACCTCACCTAGTCAAACTTTCCCAATTGCCTTAAAGCACTGAAAAAGCAAGCAATAAAGCAGAAAAAGTAAAAGGGCGCCTAGGAGGCCAAGAATAAAGCAGAATTGATTCCTTGAGGTTTCCCAAGCACTACATGAGTCAAAGTAGGAAATTTTGACCACTATGGATAGACAAATGACAACTTGCATAAGGTGGGACACATGAACTAGCAAAATAAGACAAAAATAATTAAATTAATGTCTAAGGTAGCTAACTATGGGTTGATTATTCTAACACCCCCCCTTAAGCCTGACTTATGAGTAATATATCAGAAAATTATAGGGACTAAAAACAAGGCTTAGTCACCTTTTACATACTGCATGTCCATTTAAACAAGGAAAGAGGCAAAAACCACATGGGAAAATCCTCCCTTAAACATGGAATCTAAAACAAAATTTGGAAATCTTGTCTTCACTCATGCTTCACAGCATGATTAGAAATCCCCAGCAGTGATTTGATATTACTGAAGGTCTTCTCAAAAAATGCTTTGGTGAAGATATTGGCTACTTGTTCTGAAGATGAACAGAAGAGTAGGTGAATGGTGCCATCATGCACAAGCTCTCTGATGTAGTGCATATGGATCTCAATGTGTTTGGTTCTCTTCTTCTGAACTAGATCTTTGCAGATTCAAATGGTACTTTGGTTAACATAGTAGATGGTAGTTGAGTACTCTGATTCGAAGCCACACTCTCCAAGTAAACCCTGCAGCCATAAACATTGAGTTGCTGCATTAACAACTCCTCTGTACTCTGCTTCTATAGATGAGAGTGCAATGGCACTCTGTTTCTTGCTTGACCAGTTGATTGGCCCTTCTGCAAGCATGAAAACATATTCTAATGTGGAGTTTCTATTTGTGCTATCACCTGCCCAATCACTGTCAGTAAATCCAATCAAATCAAGATCAGATTTTGCTTTATAGAAGATCCCATGTGTCCTTGTTTCCTGAACAAAGTTAAGGATCCTTTTGGCTGCTTTCCAATGAATATCATGAGGCTGATCCATTTATATAGAATCCACACTTACTGCATAAGAAATATAAGGTCTATTATGTGTAAGATATAACAAACATCCAATCAATTTCCTATACAGTGTATTGTTTAACATAGGTGAAGAATCAGCTTCTTCAAGCTTCACTCCTGAAAGGAAAGGAGTCTTGCTTGGTTTGAAATCCTTCATTTTGAATTTGTTTAGAAATTCCAAGGAATATTTGTACTGGTGCACCTTGATTCCAGCTTTGGTTTTTGCAATCTCAAGCCCCAAAAATTGGCTTAAGAGCCCCAAATCTGTCATGGAGAAGGCTTGGTTCTTTGCACCCTTCAAGGAAGCAATCTCATCCTTTGAGTTTCCTGTAATGAGGTGGTCATCAAAATATAACACAATTATCATTAATGAACCATTAATTAACTTCAAATAGACATTTTGATCTGATTTTCACCGAACAAAATTCAGTGATAGCAAGAAGCTATCAATCTTGGCATACCAAGCCCTGGCAGCTTGCTTTAGCCCATACAATGACTTTCTCAACCTGCACACAAGAGAAGGGTTAGTAGAAAATCCTTGAGGCTGCTGCATATATATATCTTCAGTGAGATATCCATTCAGGAAGGCACATTTTACATCCATGTGATTTACCTCCCAATGCTTTGAGGCTGCAATGGCTAAGGCTAGCCTAATGGAGTCCATCTTTTCCACTGATGCAAAGGTCTCATTGTAATATATGCCATGAAACTATGAGTAGCCCTTGGATACCAATCTGGCCTTGTACTTCATAGGTGAACCATCATCAGCAAATTTGGTCTTGTAGACCCACTTACACTGAACTAACTTCCTCCCTGGGGGAAGATCCACTAGCTCCCATGTGTTGCTCTTCTGGAGTGGGCTGAACTCTTCCTTCATGGCTGCTTTCCATCTTGGATCTCCTGCTACTTCTTCATATGTTTTAGGATCTAATTCCACCATCAAATAGCATTTCTAAGAAAACATAGGATCCTTCATGCACAGACCACTCTCAAATTGAGATATAGTCCTCCTTGGGTCATTGGGATCCCTAGCTATCTCTCCTACTGCATGTAGTGTCTTGGCTGCCCATTTTGGCCTTGTAGGGATGTTAGGGTCTACAATAAACTCATCACTATTAGACATATCAGAATCAGCATGTTGAACAAACTCTTCACTTACTTTCAGAGGTTCAGGTGGTGAAGAGGTTTCTCCAACTTCCACTGCTGCAAGGGGTTCTTCTTGAAACTGAACAAACCTTTCAATGAAGGATTTGTTTGTGCTCAAATTTATAAGCTTTTACCCTTTTGAATCTTCAGAGTACCCAACAAATAGGCACTCTTGGCTTTGGGGCTGCAAATCCTTTCTCGTTTCTGTTGGAATTCTAGCCCAAGCCCTTCAGCCAAAAATCCTGAAATGGGTCACATCTGGCTTGTTCCCACTCCATGCTTCGAAATGAGTCATACCATCAAGATGTTTATGAGGCACCCTATTTTGGATATAGTCTGCACAGTTGATAGCTTTGGACCAGTACTTTGGTGGTAAATTTTTGGCCTCCATCATGCATGTTGCCATCTCCTTCAGTGATATGTTCTTCCTCTTAGCAACACCATTCTGTTGTGGTGTGTAAGGGATAGAATGCTGCATATGAATACCTACATCTGCACAATAATTAATAAAATCAGACTTGACATACTCACCACCATTTTCAGATCTGAGGACCTTGAGTTTCCTCCCAAACTGGTTTTCAACCAAAACCTTAAAGACTTTGAAGAGGCCAAAAACTTCAGACTTGTGTTTCAGGAAGTAAACCCAGGAATACCTGGAAAACTCATCTATGAAAGTCAATGCATATTTGTCCTGACTCATGGACATATGAGGGAATGGGCCAGCAACATAACTATGGATCAGCTCGAGGGGTGCAGAGGTTCCCTCATGACTAGCTCTCTCAAATTTATGCTCTGGGTGTTTTCCTAGGATACAACCTTGGCAGACTCCTTTGGAAAATTTTATCTTGGGAAACCCTATGACCATCTCTTTTTTACTAAGATCAGAAAGATACTTGTAATTTAGGTGGCCAAATATTTCATGCCAAATCTTTCTTGCCTCATTAGCATGAATCAGAAGAGCAGAGGAGTATGAGTAGGGTAGGAAGTGTGAGAACATGTATACCTTTTGAGCATGATTTGCAACTCCTTTTGCAATGACTTTACCACTTGAGATCTCTATGATCTCAACTTCATCAGGGGAGAATATGACCTTCTTTGGAGACCTAGTGTGATTCATCTGGTACACTGATAAGAGGTTGGAGGCAAGACCAGGCACATACAACACATTGCTGAACTGACCATGATCAAGATCAATCCTCCCTTTGCCCAAACTTTCAGTGAGAAAGTCATCTCCTAGCACTATAGGTGGTCCCTTCGACATGTCAGGTGAGGAGAATGCCTCCTTGGTCGAAGCCATGTGTCTTGAAGATCCAGAATCCATGATTAAACTGGTTGAGCTTGATGTGCCAGCAACCAATGCATGAACTCTCTTTCTTTCATTTGAACTTGATCCTCTTTCTCTCTTCTTTGAGATGTCCAGAAGGGAGATGCCATTCTTCTCCATGAGTTGGGTTAGCATGTCTATTTGCTTCTTCATACAAGACCTTTTAGTGTGATTACCCTTATTGCAGTATGCACACTTGCTCATTTCTCCTTTGTTTTTCTTCTTCTGGGAGTTCTTCTTGGAACCTTGTGGCTCCTCTGGAGACTTGTTCTTATCTCTCTTTTGCTCAGGTGTATTTTTATCTTTATTTTTGCTTTTTGAATCCACCTTTGAATATCCAGCAACCAGAGCTTGGTCTTTGTATGGTTTGATGGTGCCCATCATCACTAGCTTGTCCTGTTCTTGTGTGAGAGATTCCATGAAATCTGCAAGGCTAGGTATCTTCCAGGTTCAAGCTGTCAACTTTGTGGCATAGAAGGTCAAAACAAACACTGAATAGTTAGGTCCAAGCTTTGAGAGAATGGCCAAGACCAGCTGATCATCCTTCTTTTCGATCCCACATTGTTTTAGCTGCAAAACAAGTGCTCTGAACTTGGAGAAATAGAGTTGCAGTGATTCAAAGCTATTTGGACTCAAGGAAATCATCTCATTTTCGATTTCATGTCCACTCATCTCATATTTCTTTCCAAAGAGATCAGTAAGCTTCTCCCATACTTCATTCGATGATGTCAATCCATCAAGATGGAAAAGGAGGTCTCTGGAAATACTCAGACAAAGGGGACCATAGGCCTCATCCCTCCTGTTGTGCCATTTTATCTTCTCTGCAGTTGCATTGGGCTCTGCTTCTGTTTCCATAGTCACCCTGTAGAGGCCTTTCACTCTCAACAGTATCTCCATCTCTACTTTCCATTCAAATAAGTTGAAGGGAGTCAAGATGATCTTCTGAGATTGATCCATAGCTTAGAAATTGTCCCGGCTGTCAGTAGAAGGGTCCCAGTCACTGATGTAGAACCTGCAAAACAATTTTCAAGGAGAGAAATTGATCTACAATGGATCTGATACCATGTGGAAATTGAACCCAGTGATAGAACAATTTTACTCACAACAATTATTAATTGATCATGCAAAATCACTCAAAAAAGAGACTGAAAATGGAGCTGAACACTAAAATATATTAACTTAGTGTACACTAGCCAACCCTGTAACATAATAGGTTGCTACATTAAATAATTACATAGGATATTTGAATGCATGAGGAGGCAATTCGAATCTAGTCAAAAGCAGGCTTACTAACATTAAGCAATTCCCCCACAGGTGCATAAAGTAGTTTCCAAATCAGTCATGGAGCTCACGAATTGGCAAAAGCACTTAGGAAAGCTAAAGAGTGATGGAATGACAACTCATACATGCTTTTCAAAGGAGAAAAGAGTGGAGGATGTGGAGGACAAAAAACTAGTTAACCTCACCTAGTCAAACTTTCCCAATTGCCTTAAAGCACTGAAAAAGCAGGCAATAAAGCAGAAAAAGCAGAAGGGCACTTGGGAGGCCAGGAATAAAGCAGAATTGATTCCTTGAGGTTTCCCAAGCGCTACATGAGTCATAATAGGAAAGTTTGACCACTATGGATAGGCAAATGACAACTTTCATAAGGTGGGACACATGAACTAGGCAAATAAGACAAAAATAATTAAATTAATGTCTAAGGTAGCTAACTATGGGTTGATTATTCTAACAATAATATATAATTATTTGTAAGTTGATTTGCATAGTTTTCAAATGATTTGTGAATGAATTAGCTTATACTATAGTCGACCTTGGAATATTGTCATGACAAGGTTTCTCAAGGCCTAATTCTATGGTCAACGACAAGAAATCATTGTTAACATTACCAACATCGATAATATTGAATAAAGTTTAAGTTCCATTTATGAATATGTGTATATATCCATTTCAATAGTTATTTGCATAATTATTTTATTGATTATTGCAACAATGATTTGATTATGGGACGCATATGAACTATAGACTTCGACCCTTGCATGGTTTAACAATTTGGAGGGAACGTGGTCACCTATCGTCCATGCAATGGTGACATAAAAAGACTTGGAAACCCTACTCATTTTCCATTATCCTCTGGGGTTTTCGCTGATCTATAGCAGCTCTATGTAATTGTCATGGTGGCTGATAGAGGCTACTGCTTTGTCTTACTTACTTCGTGGCTAGTGTTTATTCTTGCTACAGTTTCCTTTCTCATTCTTTAGCTTGTACATTGTCATAGTTATGCACCTTACTATGCAATAGTTACTATTTGTTGTGTTTGGGATCATGGCCTGTCCACAGTTCGGTCCTGTTCTTCTCATAGCCTGTCATGAATTTGGGAGGCTTAAGCTCATTTTTCATTGTTTTTACTTCATGGTCGGTGTAGGGTTTAAATAAATCCATTGTGTACATTGTTAAGTTGGTGATAGCTTCTTCGTTGCTTGATCGTTTTACTACTTACAGTTAAAATATGACTTGAATCTTAATATGGGTGAAATCCTTTATTTATTTATTAACACAACTAGGGTTTAATATTTTTAAGCTGAGTCTTTTGCTAACATTCAGTAATGGGATATGTACAAGAAATCTGTGACAGCTCTAGGCTTCGATGGAAAATGAATGACAACCGACTTCAGTGGCTCGTGGCTCTAACTTGTAATCCCTAAGTTCAAATGGGTTTCACCCTACTTGTGAAGAGGGTTGTTGATGGAGATAATACAGGGCTTGGAAGCATGTTTCAGTTTTTCACTAGTCAATAGGTTTTTAAATGATGATCCTTTATAGTTTTTACTTGTAAACCCTCACTGTCTTGCTGGGTAATGCCGCCTTCGAGGCGTGGCATGAATGTAGTTTTTTTTTTACTTGTAAAAAGGGTTATAGCCTTATGGCATTATCATACTCTAGTTTTGAAATTAAAAGGGTTTCTCCCGTGTTTATAGTTTTTATGTGACTCCTATTTTTTATTACACTGTTTATTATAAATTTGCCTCGTAAATACTAATACTGTAAAAATATGTTTTCTTTTTAACTGTCAGTGGAGTACATTTACTGTTAATAATTTTTCTTGTAAGAAGATATTGTTATTGTAAGACTGTAGGTCAGTTGTAATGTAAAATTTATATTTTATTCTTACCTATTCAGAATATACTAGTTAGGGTTTAATGAAATGAAACCCTTGTATGAATATACTTTTAATTTAATTATTGATTGAGCACTCTCCCTGTTTGTTTCTATTTGGTTATTACAGGAGTATTGAAGTTTATTAATCTGTTTATGAAGTATTTTTAAGAAAAGTAAAATAGTTTATAAATATACTTATAAGTTCTTAAGATAAGACTGTAACGAGTCTAATGAATAACTTATAGTATTATAGATTAAATTGTTTATACTTATATTAAAGACTACGTTGATAAAAAAAGGTAAAAGAAGAACTAGGGTTTCGACCCTCAGGCTTAACTTGCACAGATTATGAACTTGTCTATTAAATAATTATTTCTTTAATAGGAAATTTCTTAATTTTATTCGATTTACTGTTTACCTTTATATTTATATTGGTTTACTGTTCTGTAACTTAGTAAAGATTTAGAGTTTTATAAAGATTAAAATATTAACTCTGTAACTTTGATTACTTTTTATTAATAAAGGTTTTGTAAACCTAATCCTATTCTAGTTGATATTAAATAATAGTTTAAGATAAAAGAATTAAGTGTGGTTAATACCTTGTTTAGATACTTAACTGTATCTTCTATAATTTTATTGTATCAGTATATTTCTTTATTATAACTCTATTGTAGTCTTACTATTTTTTTTCCAACATTTTTATTTAATTATATTCAGTAAAACAGTAAACATATATAAACCATAGCACTGTTCTTTTCATAATAACTTAAACATTGAATAAATTACTCTGCTAACTACAAATACATAATCCTATATTTATTTTCATTCTCTTATGAATTTCTTTCATCTATTTAAAGCATTCTAACTGTGCTAGAGGTCGACCTGGTTTCTAGGTGTGGAAAAGCACAGTCTAGAAATTTTATTTTATTTCTAATACATTACTTTTCTAAATCAAATTCATTTCTTAAACGATCTATTAAGAATACTAATTCTAAGATTTCATAGATTGAACTTTAACATTCATATATCAGTCAAACTACGATTTATTTAACTAACACAGTAAAACAAAATAACATAGAACTTGTTTAGGACAGACGACAACATCATTAGGAGGCCATTACTCCCTACCAATATCCTGGAGAGCACTCAAACAACACTTCTTCAGGACCACTGAGTCTGTTCCTGGTCTTCTTGGCTGAGAACTGGTGGAGAATGCAAATAGTAGAACCCTCTATCAACTGAATGGTTCAATATCTCAGTAAAACACTCTGCTATCAGTAGTATGATATTCATCTTAAAAGCTGAAACTAGATCAATCAGCGGTTATCCCCCTCAAACACTTCCCATATTTCCCTTCCATTGAATTTCTCTAAAGTACATTCATTCAACCTGAATGATCACTTCTCTAGAATGAGCAACCTCAACTCTCTTCA
This sequence comes from Pseudotsuga menziesii, assembly GCA_001517045.1. Taxonomy (NCBI): domain Eukaryota; kingdom Viridiplantae; phylum Streptophyta; class Pinopsida; order Pinales; family Pinaceae; genus Pseudotsuga; species Pseudotsuga menziesii. Next base: position 926,757 of record LPNX010414196.1, on the reverse strand, counting down.
ATGGGAATTTTTATAAATATTGCCTAGGTCTTTTGCGTCAGTTTTCATTAATTGAGCCACCTACTCTGATTCCACTTTCTTAGGGAATCATGACCCCAAATGTAGAGAGGTTTCCACCTGCAACAGTTGGAAGTGGTTTGAGGATGTTGCCACGTGTCAGTTTTCTCTCCACCCAGTCTCCTCCACCAATTTGACTAGTAAACACTATTTTAACAGCTCTCCTAAACTATTGTCTCCTCCTTTATTTATTTATAAATAAAATATTCAGAATTTACATTAAATATCCTTGACCGTGCTGAGTCATCAATTACAACTTAGCATAAAATTTAACATATTGTCCTCAAATAATATAAAATTTCTTTTGCAAAATTGGGGCATGTGACAATGGAGCTGAAGTGATTTTTTCTGCATCTATGGGAGTACCAGTTATGAATTTTTTGTAGGACTAACAGGATGAACCAAATCATATGCAAAGAAGAATAAACTAGATTATTGAACTAAATGAACTAAGGGATAAGGCATATGATAAGGTAAATATGCATTAGGAGAATATGAAGAATAGATTTGATAGAAAAACAGAAGAAGACATTTTTCAGGTTGATGACTTGGTGTTAAAATGGAATACCCCACATGAAGAGAAACGAAAACATGGTAAATTTGATCATTTATGGGTAGGTCCATCCATCATTGTAGCACATAGTGGAAACAATGCTTTTATTCTAGAATATCAAGATGGGTCATAGTATGAAGGAGGCCTAGTGAATGGGAGGTTTTTGAAGCATTACTTGGAGTAAGGGGGAAGAATCCCATGTATTATAGTGTAAATGTTTTCACTTTCAATCAGCATAGATGGTGAATGAGAAAAATTTGAAGCCCGCGGACAAGGCCCTAAGATCGGGAAGGTAACCATTTTTTATTTTTATTTTCTTTCAAATAGATAAATAAAATAAAAGACTGGGGTTGTTAATGGATGTGGCTACTACTATAAGGGGTTCTTTGCTACCTCACTGGGAGGATAGCATCCGTAGTGGAGCCAGCCATTAGCACCATATTTGAAATAATTTTGGATTACTAATGGCTTTGGGAGATGACCCTGTTTGAAAAAACCATGAAGGATCCCTTTAGGGTATAATAGGCACATGAAGCATTCATGATGGACCATGAGATGATGAAGAGGTTTGAAATCCAAGGTGATGGACTTTTTTACCTTTGTAGTAAGCAGCGATAGAAATAAGGTAAATAAATTCATGAATCGATGGTTTTGGTCTAGGAGGGTAAAGATTAATGAAGGACGGAGATTCTATGGAGCGGATATGCGAGGCAGAATGTGGTCTTGAGATTTGTGGAATGTGTTAAATGGGAGCAGTATTGGAGAGCTGAGATTGATCTAACGCTAGATCAATGTGCTTGGCCAAAGAAATTTTTCCAAATCATGGAATGTGTTAAAAGGAGAAATGATCGGATGACTGAGATAAAGGTGGAGATAGATTTGTGGTCATGGTCAATATCGTGATCTGAACTAGCACAGAAGGGGTCAGGATTTCAATATGCAAAAATTTGTAGGGTCCGTAAGGATTGATGGTTGCGAAGAGAGATCAATCTCAATCAATGGATAGGAGACATTCCACTATTAGAAGTTGCCCACTTGATAAAAAAAAAGGATCGGCAGAATGTTAAAGTTCTTAGGGATAAACGGTTCCGATGAGGGTAGTTCGGAGATTTACGGTCGATGTTGATTTCCCCCAAATCAAGCTACACATATTGATAGTGTTGAAACTTTGGTATGGAAACCCTACAGATCAAAGTCTTAGGTTTCAAAGAAAAAGGATTTATGGTATAGGTTGTGTGGAGGCACACGAGGATTATGTAGTATAGAAAACTATAAAAGTTTCTATGTGGTGTTGAAAAGGGTTTGTATTTTCTAGAGCTTTGAGATTAACGAGCATCCTGATGGCATACAGATTTCTAGCATGGACAGATCAGAGAACTGTGGTAAGTGACAAGGTAGGCTCGCTAATACTTCCTTAGTACTATTGAAATGGATAAAATAGAAGAGATTGAGGTATTAGAGGTGGGGGATATTAAGGAATTAGGGATTATTGGTCAGAAGGATGAAGAAATTTTTGTAGATGAAAATGCTGAAATATTCGATACTATTCTATTGAGTGAGAGAATTGAAACTGCTAGAGTTAGACTAGAATCCCTTAAGGACCAAGGTAGCGATACCTGTGGTGTTTTCAGATCCTTTTTCCTTTTTTTTCTCTGTAAACTAGACCCCCATTTCCCTAAGTTTGTTGAATGGTGTGCAAATATTTTTTCTGCCACTGAAGGAGTCATCATGAATAAGTCCAAATCCCAAATCATTTTCCCTATTTAGGCTCCTGACATTCGTAAATCCCTCCGTGTCCTAGACAAATTTACCCACACATCCCAAGAATATAGGGAAGAGATTATTATACGATTCTTTCAAGAGTCCATAGTTAAAAATAAGGAAGATTTCCTGAAGTCTTGTTCAAAACCCGATGCTAAAGTTATCAGTATTTATTACCCCATTTACCTAAGTCTATTTAATGAATAAACCCAGTGGTGCATAACCTTAGCCAGTTAGTTTCTAGGTTTAGATACCAATGCCTATATCATAGAGCCATTGTTGAGCCTACTCTTTCTCTTGAGTACCTGTTTTGTCAAGCCTGAACTTCCAAGACAATCCTTTCAATCTTGTTGTCTTAAGTTCTTTTTTATTGAGAATGTTGTTGTCTTATAATGAAGGTAATTCACAGGCACTTGGGTTAGTCATCACTGATGACATGACCAATAATTACTGTAAATTCATGAACTCTTTTATGGTAGAGATATATGAGATCTTATTTCAAAAAATATTGCCCAGGGTGTTTCCTGAGATGAGGGAAATTATGCAACTATCTCCTAGTAAGATGATAAGGAATTGGTTCCTAGAAGAATTTGAAATAGTTTTAAGACTATATGGTTTTGTGCATCAACCGTATGTCCTTCTAGCCTTTTTGACAGTCAGGATTTTTTCTTTGGAATTGATTAGACAAAGGATTACTATTGAAGCAGAGTAGATTCTGAGTTAGAGGAAGAGTTTAGGTATTAATTTTCCCTGGGGGATAGGACAATACACTGTCAAAACCAAAATTCCTTACCATTGGTTGATAGTCTGCTCAAAAGCATGGGATTCTCTTTGGGACAGGCCATAAATTATGACCCACACAAAATAATTTCCAAAAGGAGACATGCTAATAAGAATAAGCCTCTTTCAAGAACACAGAAATAGCTGGACTTAGAGAAGCAAAAAATTCGGAAGATTATCCTGACTATGCTACAAAGGATATAAGCATGGAAGAAGACTCTGCCTCATCCCTTCCTGGAAACAATTCTTCCCAACTGTAGTTGCAATGGCCAAAAATGTCTCATCCTTGGTAATTTTTTCAAAGAATACTAAGAAGAGAGAGCATGCAGAGCCCATGGATACTAATGAAATAGATACTTCTGGCACACCAAAAAAGCAGAAGGTTGAACAAAAACAACAGATAGTGCAGGTGAAGAAAAACAACATGAGAGGGTAGATGAATAAGAGCAATGAAAAGGACAAATATAAGTAAGAAGAGCCCATAACAGCTAGGTTAGAACTTCCGGAGTAGGTATTTGATGGACAAACCTGAAGCATGTATGCATTTAAATAAGAATGGATGAATACTTACAGGGAGAACATTGATAAAAATTTCGATGAGATAGTAAAGCTATATAAAGAATAAGAAAGTTACCCAAGCCAGATGTAGCACTGAAGTCTATCAGGGATCATGCTACAGATGCCCTAAGTCTGGCCATGAAAATGGGAAATTAAGTGTTAGAGGTTAGGCTGAACCTATAGAAAGTTCCTACTCTAGATATCATACACCTTAATAGGGAAACCAGTGATATCCTTAATACCAGATTGCTAAGGGATAATTTATAGATATCCAAGCTAGAGTCAAGTAAAAAAAAACTCAAGACCTCTTGAGGAAAGTAAGAGTTGAAAAAAAGGCCCTTAAAGTCAAAATTCAAAAGTTGCAGGATGAATTCATGAAGGTGGATGGACAAGAAGATAAGGGAGCACTGGCTCAGAAGTTGTTGGATGAGAAAGAAAAGGAAATTCAGGTGCTTAGAAAGAAGTTGAAAATTCCTTCTACCCAGCTAATTCAAACCTTTGAGTTGACCAAGTTTGAGAAGAAAAAGGAGGATTTAAATATTGAGCTGACTGATTGCAAGGCCAAACTTTTGAAGCTCGAGGGGAAAGCGAAACAATGGGAGAAAGAAGCTAAGCTGCTAAAAGAAAGTGAAGAGGATTTAAAGGTTAAGCTAGCAGCCAAAGAAAAAGAGCTACAAGATAAAGGTGAAGTAGTGTAAATTATATCCATTATGCCCAATGTGGAAACAGACACCACCTCCTTGTCTAATGATATGTCACAGGTGAAACTAAGGGATGTGGAGCTTACAAGGTTAAAGCTGCAAAATAAGAATTTGGAAGACATGGCTTCAAAAAAGAAAGAAGAGAAGAAGAAGTTAACATAAATATGTTAGGAATTGCTAGATCAAAATTCCAAGTTAAACAAGAAAGTAATTGGTCAAATGGCCCTTCAGAGATGCTGGAATATGATCTGGGGTAAATCATTTTAAGAAGCCAACAAATTCAGACCTTGTTTTAATTTCATTGCAGATCAGGAAGATTCCTTGGAAATAGCCAAGAAAAAGGTTTCAATAGTAAAGGGAGAATTACATAAGAGATTAGTGGGGGTAGCTCAAAATGCTGTCAATTTTCTTAGCAACTTATCAGAAGGACAAAGCAGTATGTATGGTATCCAAAACAAAGTTGCTGTTGTTTCTAGAGCTAGAAAAGTGGTTTGAAAACACGGGATGTTGGGCACTATACAGGCCAAGATTAATATTATAGATCACAAATTCAAAGAGGTGATTGATTTATTTAAACCATTGGTAAGAAGGGGAATTCCTTTCTTTTGGGAAGAAAAAGGACCCTTGTTGACTTGTGAAGAGTATTTGGAGAGTTTAGTCCTTCGTAGGGCTAACCACAACAAATTTGGGGATATGCAGCACACGCTGTCAGGCCCCATTATGTCTGATAAATTGGCTGGAGAATTTGAATTATTAGCTAATTTTAAAACCACCTGTGCTATAGTACCTCCTTTGTCATACACAGAGAATACAGAACTCAAAGTATTAGCACATGACATGGTTGTTGCAACTTTGCCTGGTCCTGATATGTGTAAGTCAATTCAATTGTATGGATCAAACAAATTAAAATTACAGCCATCAAGGAAGGAAGCATGAATAGTTTTCCTCAAGACATTCCTATTCCCAATAAACTCTCTCATATTTTGTAGAGCTATCGCCGGCCGAGATACACATAAAAAATGATTTTTAGCCTATTTTTTCCAATAGTCTATAGTTTATTTCAGTCTTATGTAAATCATGGTGTATATGCCATGTTCGATTTTGTTAGAATTTTTTATTTAGTTTGTAACTAATTTTGATTCTAAGGTCGGTCTAGGAGGTCTGAGACATTATAAATATACCTCCTCACAAAAGGAGAAGGGGTTGGTTGTTTTTGAACTTATAATACTGTTGTATTTCCTTTTGAATTAATACAAGATTCAAAGCTATATGCTAGATATATGCATTTACATGAATTCTTGTGTGTCTCTCAATTATAGTCTGTAACTTCATTTCCTTTCATGTGCATGTTCTTCCTGTTGTATTTTACATTGTGTTGTTATTCATATCATAGACTTAGTGTATAATGGCCGGGAATTCATAATCATATGCTCCTACCATTGTCTCTGGTATTTACCAAATATTTCTCCCAAAGATGGTGTTGAATTCATCCCTGTTGTGCTTTGCGCCAGTGGATTGTCATCTTTATTCTTATACCAGCAGACCCCAAATATAACGACTATGATTGAGGCACTACCTCGCTCATGTGATCATTTTCCAGTGCATTTCGCCCTGTATCCTGTTGATGTATTTGTAACTTCAGAATGTATTGATCTATATATCTTATGTATTGTAACCTGATGTTTATTCCAGGATGTATCTATAATGTAATTAAGTCATATTGTCATGCCCCGATGTTCCAGTCGGGAGGATCAATAATGTAAACAAGTAATGCCAAGTCATAAAGAGTAACCCTCTGATTGTCTAAGGGTTAAAGTCCCTACAATTCCAAGGCACTAGGGTTATTAGACTCTCCTAGTAGAGGTCATCCCTGGTAGGGTTTTAGTCATGTTGGGATTAGTATAAATAGAGAACTGGAGTCTCTATTTATCAAAAAACTCATCCACACTCAAGTGTAGCGCATAGTTGAGGAAGGAGAAGACACTGGGGCTAGTCAAGAAGAAGATTACTGTTGTTAGGAGATCACTTACTATTTTGGGGATTTTACTATTTTGGTGTTGATTCTATCTCTAAGGAAGTTGCAGGGATTTCTCCTTTATGGTTTCCCCAAGGAAAAACACTGTGTTCATTGTCTCTTGAGTTTGATTGTTGTACTTGTTATTCTCTCAGTTAAAGATCCTAATAATGGTAGCTTAATGTTGAAAAACTAACATGGTATCAGAGCTAACCTGAGAAGAAGACACTGTGTAGCTATGGGAACTAGGGATTCCTAGTTTATGGATCTTCCTCCACATATTTTCAGCAAAAGTAAGGTGGAAAAATATCCTCCTTAGGGCGCATCTTTTTGTCGAAGCATAATCCAATTATGAGGTTTTTCAGTTTTGGACCTGTCACTACTATAAAAAATTAAGGATTTTCACAGAAGAGGAATTTTTTAGTGAGCCTAGGCCTAGATTGATCTCCTCCCCAAAATCAAAGTTAGGGACAAATTTCAAGGCATTTTGGTGGACAGAACTCCGGAAAAGCAAAACCCTAATTTTCCACTGAACTAGCTCTGTAGGATTTCATCTCAAGTTTAAGATCCAACATCTTGACTTGGTAAGATCCAAGATATTTTGTATTTCGATTTGAGATTCTCAGTTTAATATGTCTCATCATACCAAGCTTGATGAAAAGCTTGAGGGAGCTTATAAATTTCGAACCTAGAAGTATAGGATCTCCCTGGTCCTGGAAGAAAATGAGTTTGACTCCTACATCCATGAGGAGGTTCCAGTTCCAGAGGGAGATTAGGAAAAGGCCCAACATAAGAAGAAGATGGTTATGGAAAAGAGGATCATTGCTGATTCTATCAAGGATCACCTTATCCCACAGGTGTCCTCTCTCAAGACACCTAAATCTATGTTTGATGCCCTAACCAAATTGTTTGAAGAGAAGAACATAAACCGGAAGATGATTCTGAGAAATCAATTGAAGAATGTGAAGATTCAAAATGCAGAGACTATCTAGTCCTACTTCATAAGGGTATCTCAAATAAAGGAACAATTAGAAGCTATAGATGAAGAAGTGGAGAATGCAAATATTGTGATGACAACTCTGAATGGCCTTCCTAGGTCATGGGATTCATTCATCCAAGGAATCTGTGCTAGAAAGACGTTAGTCAAATTCAGCAGACGATGGAAAGAATGTTCTTAAGAAGAAGCATGGATAGCAGTCCGAGAGGAGAATATGGGAAATGAAGATCAAGCCTTCACAGTTCACTCCAAGAAAGGCAGAAGATGTACTCATCACTCCAAAGGTAAGAATCCTCATCATAGAGATAATATTATAAAGAACATATCTAGATCAAGATGTTATACATGTGATGAGGTAGGGCAATTTGTAAAAGACTGTCCTAAGAACAAGATTCATTCTCATAAGAAAAAGGGGAACAAAATAAGACATCATGCTTATGCTGCAGAGGATGATGAACCATCCAGGAAGAGATCCAGATATGAAAGTGAAGATTCTTCAAGCAAGCATGAATATGTTTTGATTTCCACTCTCACAGGTAACATTACTCATGGTAGTGATTATTGGCTTATAGATAGTGGAGCTTCCAAAGATATGACTGGATTCAAGGAAGCCTTTGTGAGACTCTCAGAACATGAATCACCTCACAAGGTGAAACTAGGAGATGACTACCAATATCCAATAAAAGGTAGTGGGGAATATTCATATAAACTAGACTCTGGTAAGTCTCTAACAATGAAAGAAGTATTGTTTGTGCTAGGACTCAAGAAGAACCTTCTCTCCATATCAGCATTGGATGCGAAAGGAATGAGAGTGGCATTCATTGATGGTCAAGTAATCATGTGGCCAAGAGGAAAGACTATCGATGATGCAGTGGTGATTGGAGAACAAGAAGGAGGTTTGTAGAAGCTAAAGGGCCATCCAAAACAATCCTTGGTCCATGACATAGTAGAGCCAAGTGAACTTTGGCATAGAAGGATTCCACATGTGCATTACAGAGCACTACCTATTGCAAGCAAATATATTGAAGGTCTTCCAGAATTCCAAGCAAAACATGATGGTGTCTACAAAGGATGTGCGAAAGGAAAGAATACAAAGAATACATTTCCCAGCGGTGAAAGCAAAGCCAAAGACATACTAGAAATCATTCCCTCCGATGTATGCGGTCCTATGTCATCAAACTCACTAAGAGGATATGCATACTATCTTTCTTTTATTAATGATTTTTCTAGAAAGACATGGGTTTACTTCATGAATAACAAAGATGAAGTATTCAGTAAGTTCAGGGAATTCAAAGCCTTGATCGAGAACCATACTGAAAAGAAGATGAAGACTTTTCGATCAGATAATGGGGGAGAGTTCACTTTGAATGAATTCAAAGAGCTATGAAAATAATTAGGGATTAAGAGGGAGTTGTCCACTCCTTATAATCCACAACAAAATGGGATTGAAGAACCTAAAGAAGTAGAAGTAGAAGCACCCATAATTCATGATACAACCATGAAAGAAGAAACTCAAGAAGAAGATCAAGAATTTGAAGAACCACAAAGACCTGTAGATCCACCTCTGGAGAAGAATCCTCATAAGAGGAAACTTGCTTAGGTACGAGAACTTATCCAAGGTGCGTGAAGATGTGGGGCTCTAGAAGAGAATCACAGAGAACGAAAGAGGACCAGATCTTGTTTCGGGTATGTAGCCTTACTATGTGATTTCATTGATAAAGAACCTTCCAGTTATGAAGAAGCGACAGAACAGAAAGAATGGAAGGATTCTATGATCAAAGAGTACCAATCGATCATGAATAATGATGTCTAGGATGTTGTCCCAAGACCAGAAGGGAAGTCAGTTGTAACTTACAAATGGATCTACAAGATCAAGAATGTTGTAGATGATAGCATTGAGAAATATAAAGAAAGATTTGTAGCTCAGGGTTTCTCTCAGAAAGAAGGAATAGACTATGAAGAAACCTTTGCACCTATAGCCAGATACAATTCCATCAGATCAGTACTTGCTCTGGCTGCAGTAATGAAATGGAAGATACACCAGATGGATGTCAAGACTACTTTCTTGAATGGTGTAGTGGAAGAGGAAGTGTATGTAGAAAAAAAACTCAGTTTTGAGACACATGACAGGAAGTCTCATGTGTGCAGATTGAAGAAAGCCCTGTATGGTTTGAAACAGGAACCCAAGACCTGATATGACAGAATTGATAGCTTTTGATCTAGTTTGGGCTTTACCAAGAGTAAAACAGATTTAAACCTTTACTACAAGGTTGAGGATGGTAACCCAGTGATGCTTCTACTATATGTAGATGATCTATTTGTAATAGGTACAGTTGGGTTGATTACTGATACGAAGAGAAAGCTTGCTATTGAGTTTGAAATGAAGGACTTGGGAATGATGCATTACTTTCTAGGTATGGAGGTGTGGCAAAGTACAGATGGAATATTCCTTGGACAAGGGAAGTATGTAGTAGAGAACTTGAAGAGGTTTGGGATGATGGACTGCAAGGCTATAGCCACACCGATGGCATCGAACTTGAAGCTATTGAGTGATGCTTCATCAGAGTTGGTTGATGCTACAATGTATCATCAGATGATTGGTTCATTGATGTACCTGATGAATGCGAGACCAGATATTTGCTTTGCTATGAACACCTTGAGCTAGTTCCTAACAAATCCAAGACATGTTCACTTGATTGCTACAAAGCATATTCTGAGGTACCTGAAGGGTACAGTTGATTATGGGCTCAAGTACGTTGTGAATCAAAAGATTAACCTAGAGGGTTATGTTGATTCAGATTGGGCAGGTAGTGCCATCGATAGGAAGAGAACTTCATGGAGTTCCTTTAGCATGGGGTCAGGTGTGATCTCTTGGTTTAGCAGGAATCAATCCTGTGTGGCACTGAGTACAGCTGAAGCAGATTATGTCACAACTTGTTTAGCTAGTTGTCAAGTAGTATGGCTTAGGAAGATACTGTCTGATTTATTTGATCTCCAATTGGATGCTACTTGTATACATTGTGACAACCAGAGTTGCATCAAGTTGTCAAATAATCTAGTGTTCCATGACAAGTTGAAGCATATCGAGATCAAGTACCACTATATCAGGGATATGGTGCAGAGGGGAGCAATGAAGCTCCAGCATGTTGAGACAAAGGAACAAATAGCTGATGTATTGACGATGCCATTGGATAGGGTGAAGTTCGAGTACATCAGGGAGAAGCTTGGTGTTCTCTAGATAGAGGTTTCCTCCAAGGGAAAGTGATGAGTCCCATAGCCATTCTAACATGGTGAGAGGATTGGTTCCTTCCATTGTCAGATGTAAGGGCTGAGCCATTCTGTCATAGTGAGAGGATTGGTTCCTTCCATGTCAGATATGAGTGCTGAGATGAGTAGCCATTCTGATGAGTAGGTCAGATGTAAGGGCTGAGCCATTCTGTCATGGTGAGAGGATTTCTTCCTTCCATGTCAGATATGAGTGCTAGCCATTATGTCGAGTAGGACAGATAAAAGGGCAATTTCCATTATTTGAATGGAGCTACCTAGTGAGGTACCAGGAACACTCAGTCTAGGGCTAAGTAGCCATTCTGATGTGACAGAGGGATGTGCTCCCACTTGATCAGATGTAAGGGTTGAACCATTCTGTCATGGCTAAAGGATTAGGTTCCTTCCATGTTAGGTGTGAGTGTTGGCCATTCCGATGAGCAGGTCGGATATAAGGCCAACTGCCATTCTCTAGAAGAATGGAGGCACCTAGTCAGTTACCAGGTAACTTAGTCGAGGAGGACTGGGGCCCATTCTGATATGATTGTAGGATTGGTTCCTACAAGATTAGATGTGAGTGAAAAGCCCTTCCATCATTGTGAGTAGGATGTGTTCTTGCCTAGGTGAATGTAAGTGCATAAAGCTTTCATCATTGTGGTAGGATGTGTTTCGCCCTGGGTGAATGCATGGAAATCTTTCATTATTGTGGTAGGATGTGTTCCGGCCTGGGTAAGAGTCATTCATCATTATGGTAAGATGTGTTCTATCCTAGGTGAATGTGTGGAAATATTTCATCATTGTGGTAGGATGTGTTCTGGCCTCGGTGAGAGTCATTCATCATTATGGTAGGATGTGTTCCAGCCTGGGTGAATGTGTGGGAAATCTTTCATCATTGTGGTAGGATGTGTTCCAGCTTGGGTGAATATGTGGGAAATATTTCATCATTGTGTTAGGGTGTGTTCCAGCCTGGGTGAGAGTCTTCCATCACTGTGGTAGGGTGTGTTCTGACCTAGATGGATGTGAGTACTGTGCCTTTCTGACGAGTACGGCAGATATAAGTGCTAAAGAAGACCTACATGGAGGATAGGCCTACAACCAAAATGAAAAAGGGATGGCTCTATAGAAATTCCTGTGATGAGAAGAATCATGAGATAGCACCAGGGATGATCCAGATCGAGTGATGATCGAGATCCAGTGATGATATCCAATGATGATGCAGATCAAGTGATGATCGAGGTATAGTGATGATGATCCAGTAGTGATGATATAGATCGAGTGATGATCAAGATCCAGTGATGATCCAGATACAATGATGATCCAGATCCAGTGATGATATCTCATGATGATCCAGATCGAGAGATGATCCAGATCCAGAGATGATGTCCCATGATGATCCAGATCAAGAGATGGTCCAGATCCAATGACTTGAAGATAGAGATGAATTAAACACAAAGATGACTTGAAGACTCAGAAGACCCGAGATGCAGATGATGAGATGATCTAGTTGATACAGAGAAGAAGACCAGTGCTAAAATTGTGTCAAAAGAATACCTTCCTAGTTAAGAGGGAGTGTTGATGTATTTGTAACTTCAAAATGTATTCATCTATATATCTTATTTATTGTAACCTGATGTTTATTCTAGGATTTATCTATAATGTAATTGAGTCATATTGTTAGGCCTCGATGTTTCAATCAGGAGGATCAATAATGTAAACAATTCATGTCAAGTCATAGTGAGTAACCCTCTAATTGTCTAAGGGTTAAAGTCCCCATAGTTTTGGGGCACTAGGGTTATTAGAATCTCCTAGTAGAAGTCGACCCTGGTAGGGTTTTAGTCATGTTAGGATTAGTATAGATAGAGAGTTGGAGTCTCTATTTATCACACAACTCATCCACACTCAAGTGTAGCACATAGTTGAGGAAGGAGAAGACATTGGGGTTAGTTAAGAAGAATATTACCATTGTTGGGAGATCACTTACTATTTTGGGGATTTTACTGTTCTGGTCTTGATTCTATCTCTGAGGAAGTTGTGGGGTTTTCTCCTTTATAGTTTCCCCAAGGAAAAACATTATGTTCATTGTCTCTTGATTTTGATTCTTGTACTTGTTATTCTCTCAGTTAAAGATCCTAATAATGCTAGATTAATGTTGAAAAACTAAGATATCCCAATATATCTTTGTTTCATTTCCAACCACCAATATTTGATATTCTTTCCGAATATTCAGTTTGTTACAATATATATAGCCTTTTTTTACATCTGTGAGAGATCCCTTTCTGAAATTGGAGAAGCCAACTCCCTTTCCTAAAGTGGTTCTGCTGTTACCTGGGAATGAGCCTTCACAACCTTTGGTAAATTTACAGTGACAACATAACCTATGCTAGATGAATTAGGAATGGTATCCTTTAAGTTAGATCTCATTACGGGGCTCACCTAGGGGTATCCTATCATAGTCTACTAACTCATATGCACTCTTCTCCAAAAAGTGACTGATAATGTAAGACCCATGCCACATAGATTCAAATTTTCCTTCCCCCAGCTTATCATGCTTCTGGTAATAAGTCAAGACTAGATATCCTTCATTGAAAGAGCAGGGTTGAATGGTTCTATGATATTGGGATTTCATCCGCTGTTTATGTGCCTCATTAACTAAAGAAGCATTGCGATGAGTTTCATCAAGTTTATTTAGATACATGAATTGTTCCTCTTCTATAGTGGTATTGGGAAAAAGTTCTACAAATATTTTTAGAGAATGTATCTTGCATTCTATTGGGAGAGTTTCTTCCCACCCGTATTCTAGTTGAAAAGGTGTGAAACCAGTGGAATTATTCATAGTGGTCCTATAGGTCCAAAGTGCAGAAAATAGTTGCAAGTGCCAGTTTGATTTGGCATGCCCTACCATTTGCTAAAGCATAGTTTTTAATACTTTATTTATTTCTTCAACCTGGCCATTTTCCTGGGGGTAGTAAGGCATAGAGTTGTCATGAAGAAACCCTAACTTTGCACTAAGCTCTGCCATCATTTTGTTCTAAAAATGTGACCCATGATCGGTCACTATGGCCCTAGGAATCCTGAACCTAGGAATGATATGGTTAAATAAGAACCATGTAGTTGGTTTCCTATCTTCAACATATGTGGGCATAGCCTCAGCCCATTTTGTAAAATAGTCCATAGCCACAATAATGTAGCCATGGCCCTAGGCTAAGGTAGGTCGATAATGCATGAAGTCGATGCCCCATGCTACAACAGGATGGAGCGGAGCTGGATGGGTGCACCTTTTGGTAGTAAAAATTTGACATGGTGGGAATTTATTGACCATTTCAATACAATCTTTGAAAATTGAGGGCCAGAAATACCCAACACGCAAGATTTTCTGGGTAGTAGCCAACCCAAAGAGATGACCACCACAAGGCCCATAGTGACAGTCATTAAAAATTATTTCAGCCTCCTCATGCGTAAGGAAACATTGCAATATAGAATCGATACCATGTAGGTATAAGGTATCATTTAGAATAAGATAGTTTTTGTCCTGGTGGCAGATGCGACGACATTCATCACAATTGGCGGTGCACTGATATCATAGAGTTTGGAGATACAAAGTGATATCCTCATACAAAGGATCAGTCGTACTAATAAGAAACAACAATTCATCATGTAATGAATTGATGGGCTCTGTATTCTCCATAGTATGAGGAAGGTCACATATGAGCTCATGAAAAACAATAGACTTCTTAGAAGTAGTTTTAGCAAACTCCAACTCAAATTCTTGGAGGATAACAATCCATCATGAGTATTTTCCCCCAAGTACCTGACATGTAAAAAATTAGTACATGGGGTTAGAGTCAGCATAAACAGTAGTAATGCGAAGCAGAATATAGTGACGGAACTTCTGGACCACAATGAGTGTGGCCAGAGTGAGTTTCTCCACATGTGAATATCGAGTTTCAGAGTCTAGGAGACTCTTAATGGCATAGTAGATCAAATGTTCTTGGTCGTGTTCATCTATTTGAACAAGGACCATGCCTATAGTAGATAAGGATGCAACCACATACAAGGAATATTCCTTAGTATAATCAGGTGGCTGCAACATAGGTGCATGGGTAAGGGCATGTTTGATATTGTCAAACATGCAGTGTGCAAAATCATCCTAGACAAAAGGTGTATCCTTTTTAAGCAACCTCATGAAATCGTGTGTCCTCTCTATGTAATTATAGACAAAACGACATAAAATTTTTTCCTTTGCTTGCAAAATTTGTAGTTCAATAACATTCATAGGAGCGGGTAGGGCCATGATAGCTTCAATATTCAAAGGATCAACATGGATGCCATCCTTAGAGATGGTGAAACCAAGCGGTTGGCCAGTTTTGACACAGAAAACACATTTGTGATATTTCGAACAAATATTGAAATGACAACATCTGAGAAAAATATCTCTCAGATGATCGATATGAAAAATATTGATATGAAACCCCATTTATTAGAATGGGAAGGCAGGTCATCGAGGTAAGGATCCACAATGTGTTTAATATCATGAAAGACATATGACATGGCGCGTTGAAATGTAGTGCCAACATTATTCAAGCCAAAAGGTAATTTGCGGTAGGCAAAGGTCCCCAATGGGAAAATAAATGTCATCTTATGTTGTTCTGAAGGGAAAATTTCAATTTGATTGTAGCCGGAAAAGCAATCCATAAAGGAAAAGATGACACTTCTGGCACAGTTATCAATTATTTGATGAATATAGGGAGTGGGGAAATTGTCTTTTGGACAAGCCCGATTCAGGGCCCTAAATTTGATACAAACCCTAATAGTACCTTGATTTTTGTTCACCGAAACCATACTAGAGACCCATTCAATTGAAGGAATGAGATAAATGAGACCAACCCTCCAAAGTTTTTCAACTTCCTCCTTAATGACTGCTGCTTTTCGTGGATATACCTGGTGTAATTTCTAGTGGACTAGCTTGGCAGGAAGGTAGGTTTTCATCTCATAGACAACAATGGAGGGGTCAATCGTTGGAATTTATTCATATGTACAAGCGAAGAAATCTCAAAATTCCTTGAATAAGGTCGTATATGAATGAAACTTAGAAGGTGAATAGTTCTATCCTATATCAATGTTCTCTGAAATACCTGGTTTCACTGATATGTCCATCGGCATAGTTTTAGTAATATTGCATATATTTCCCTCAGACTTGACATTACAAGTGAGGGTTAGATACTGAGGGTCCATGACTATATCATATGAAACTGCATATGTGAATTTCTCTTCTACCACATGGCAAGGGGGAAGGAAAGAAGATCGATGATGATGATAGTTCCAAGGCTTCTCTTCTAGTGACATAACTTCCATAATGGATTCATCCATAGGAATTGTATGTGATAGATAATCTAGAGATGGAGGGGTTATCTAGCCAATATGGAAGGTGATACAGGTCCGAGGCCACCAACAAATGGTCATTGATGGTAGGGTCACTGATGGATTGTATTGCATTGTAAACTTCTTCAAAAGGGGTAAGCAATGATGATTCAACAATAAATTTTCCTTTGTCCATGATAGGGTTACAAATCATATTAATTGATGCAGTTTGCGAAGCAGGAGGTGGATTTGACAATGGAAAGACTCCCATTATTGAAAAGTATTTAATAAGTTCGACTCCTATATTATGATACTGTGGGGTATTCAGAAGAGGAACGTTGTTTGAATCATTGGTGATGGTAGTAGGTGTAATGAAATCTAGCTGGTCTATGGTGACAATCCTTCCTTGTAATGGGAACTGGACGATCCAAAAAATGGTCGATGCTACAGCTTGCATACCATAAAACTAGTTACTACCTAGGCGTAGGTTGTAATCCAAAGGAGATTCAATGACCGCAATGTGAATGGAGACTGATTTTCCCCCCAGTTTGATCTGGATAACAGGCAGTAATCGATAGGGTTGAAATCCATGACCATCAAAATCCTTGAATGTGGTAGGTGAAGAATTGATCTCAAGAGAACTAATGGATCTCGAACAAGATAGAGAAATGATAGAAATAGAGGCTCCCTCGTCCAAAATGGTACGACAAATATTATTTCCATAAATTTTAGTGGTTATATGGAAATCCAATTGATGTGAGATCCTAGTTTGGAAATCATCCAATCTGAAGTTGATGATGTTACTATTTTCAGGATCCATAGCTCCAAGAGCTGTAAGCAGATTTTTCCACTGGGTGAAACAAGTCTGGAGTACTTCTAAGGCCAACATAGTGCATGGTGCTTGAGCCAAATATTCTGTAATGAAAAAATATATATATAATAAATAATCACTAAATAACTATTATATAATTAATAATAACTATTAAATATCAATATTAATTATTAATATTAATACATATTGATATTAATAATTAATAATTAATAAATAGTTATTAGTAAACAATTCTAAAATGATGCATCCTTTCATGGATAGTATCCAAAGTGACTTTACGATTAATATATATATGGCACTCAATTTTTAATCTATCATCAATTTATATATTATTATGGCTTATTTAATATTCCAAGTCTTTTGGTAATATTGTTTGTGTAAACGAATAATTATTCGCTTCAACTGGTATCAGCGACTTTGGCTTGGCTTGTATCATTATTTTAGGGATTCCCTAAAATATTGGACATTGTCCAAAAGAAAAAGAAAAACATAAAAAAAAAGAAAAAAGGGAAAAAAAAGTTAAGAAAAAAAAAGATAAAAGTAAAAGGAAAAGAGAGAGAGAGAGAGTAAAAGTGAAACCACACCTGGTTTCTTAAAGTGGGTTTGAGTTTGAATATAAAGGGTGCATAATAATTGCTACTGAAAAACAAGTGAGATTTAAACTTAGGGGGGGAAGGTAACACTCATTCCTCCCAACCACCTAATCTACTGACATTTTTACAAACTATTGGATAAAAAGGAGATATTGATTAAACTTCAAAGAAAACTCAAGAATATGGATTTTAATATTGAAAAGAAGCAAAATTTTCCTATCACCTTACAAAAAAATGTTGAAATATTATTTAGAATTAAAGGGACACTTGCAGGGAAGGATATCACCATTTCCATTGCACGTGCTGAAAGAAATAATTATATTAGTATTGAATTAGCTAACCATTTAGTGATTCCTGAGTCAAATATAAGGGAAGAGCTAGACTTTTTGGACAAAAAATGAACTGAAATAAGTGGCTTACGACTGAGTGTTGGATATTATATGGTCACATAAAAATTCATTGTTAGTTCCTTATGGAGCTTTAATGGTGAAATAATTTATGGTTTACCCTCGATAAAAACATTGGAGACTTTCATCTTAAATGTTGAAAAGAAGTTTCTGACATTTTCATATAAGCGAAAGAGAATCACATTTCAAGATTTTACAATGAAGTCAAAAATAGAACCTCCAACATCTGAAAAACTCTAGGATATATCAGAGATGATTTCACAGGGTAATAAGAAGTTGGAACAAAAGAAGCAGAAAGAAGTTCAAAAAATTGTCGGTAGTAAGGATGAAGAAATTACTCGTTCGAAGAATCATAGTAAAGACTTGATTGCACAGATTATGAGATTAAAAAGGGAAAATATATCGCAAGAGGAAAGCCAAGAGGAATTCTACCAAAAGGAAGTGGATCTCCAAAATGATTTCAATGAGAAACTATTACAAAAAAATGAAGAAAATTCTCGCTTAAAATTTTTGAATCAAGGGTTGACTGAACAAATGAAAACATTAAAAAATGAGAAGTTAAAAAATCCTTAGATTTATTATGAATTAGTAAATTGCAATAGTAAAAAACAATTAAAGTTTCTATATGGGTTCCACAAACGTCTCAAATACCTTATCGTCACCCAAATCACAGAAGTCGATACAACCAACATCAAATTAAAACAGGAAAGATGACTAACGCAATATAGAAGTCATCCATGGCTCAAATTAAAACATTAGAAAAGGGAAGCAATCCAAATATTGGCAAAGTTCAAAAGAACAATCTTATTGTCACATCGCTACAAGCATCAATAGAAAATGGTTCCAAAAAACAATTACAAAATTTGTTAGAAGCACCAAAAGTTGAATTTCTAGTAAACACTTCATAGGAAATTCGAGTTCCTTATCGCGATCCAAATCACAAGAGTCATTATGATAGACAAAAAAATCAAAAGGAAAATTACCTGTATTATTCCTACAAAGAGCAAAGACAAAATCGACAACTCTCAACAATCGATCCACAAATAATTCTGCTAAGGGTATATCTAGGATGGATGAATTCACAACTGACACAACATTTACACACAATGTTTAAAATAAAGTATCATCTTAATTTGTCAAATGATGCAAATACCAACATACAATGTCATGAGAAAGCGTTACGAGCTAGAACAAGGGATAAAGTCTTCCATAATTTTGCTTTGAGGACAAAGCAATTCTAAGGGAGGGGCAATGTAATGAACAAAAATATATATAATAAATAATCACTAAATAAATATTATATAATTAATAATAATTATTAAATATCAATATTAATTATTAATATTAATACATATTGATATTAATAATTAGTAAATAGTTATTAGTAAACAATTCTAAAATGATGCATCATTTCACGGATAGTATCCAAAGTGCCTTTATAATTAATATATATATATATGGCACTCACTTTGTAATCTATCATCATATCTATTCTATCATCAATTTATATATTATTATGGCTTATTTAATATTTCAAGTCTTTTGGTAATATTATTTGTGTAAGTGAATAATTATTTGCTTCATATTCTACAATTTTATAATATTGGGAATAACGTGTGTCAAAATTGATAATGGAATTACAAAGAGTACTCTTGGGTGGGCAAAAAATTGCTTCGGGAATAGGTTTTTCAATGTAAAGAACATTACTAGGAGGAAATGTGGAAGCTGAAGGTTATTTAGATGGAACCTCATCAGGTTTCTTCTCTAGAGGAAGGTCATAGTTATTTGATCTTGTATTTAAGTTAATCGTGTCACTCGACATGGTTTTCACTTCATTAATGGATGAAGAGGGACCATGAAAGAATTGATGATCAATCAATTGTTGTTGGGAAGGGAAGGGATCTTTCAGAACTACTGGGGTGGGTGAACTATTCAAAAATGTGTTAACTTCCTCACGATGAGGACATTCTTTGGTGAAATGGTCACCTGCAAAGATTAAACAAGGATATTTTACCTTTATTTTTCCTTTGGAATCAGCATCAGGGGTTTTTGGTTTGTTACTTTCTTGCTGATTGTCATGTTTTTTCAATTTATTCTTTCCTTTCTTCTTTCTACTTAAATATTCAGCATACTCAACTGTGTTTACTTCGGCAGAAGGAATAGGAGAGAGTGCCGTTTTGGAGGTTGATGTTGGTTGATTTGTTGGTGTCGCGGTTTGGGTTTTCTTCTTGGAAGAGTTTGTCATCGTTTGTGCTTGAACTGAACCAAGTATGCCATCGAGAGGTGGTTCAGTTGCAGGTCTTGATGGATCAGTTGTGGGATGGGGAGCATGGGGAATCAAATCATACAAAGTACCAGACTGGGAATAGACCAAGTCTAGGTACTGAGCATGGATAATAGCCTGATACTCAGTGACAACGCCTCCCATGGAAACATCTCTAGAAATGGGTGTCAGTAAATACTTTGTAAACTAATCAGCAAGTAATTTATCAGGGATAGGAGCCTTGTATAACCTACGTCTTCTTCTCCATTCATGGATATGATCAGAGATATGGGTTGATGTAGTTTAACGAAGCGAGGTCAACAGGTTTGTACATGTTTCATACCATATCGGTAACTAAAAGTGCATTAAAAATTCCATCGCTAAAGAATTGAAATCCTAGAAAGAGTGTTGTGGTATCTCTATATACCATTTTGCAGTAATTCATGTGAGGTTTCTTTGAAATAGCCATAGAAATATCGAGCCGTCAATCAAAGAATTTGATGAACACCATAGATGAAAGGCCATCACATGGTTCTTAGGGTCCTCACTAGGTTTACCATCAAAATTTTGTACATCTGAAGGTAAATTGATTAGAATGGCTATCCAAGAGGGGGCATGATGAATTCGGTCATTTATCAATCTGGATAGATCTAGTAGATCTAATGTAGGTAGAAAAGGCAATTGTTGATTGGGTTGAGGGTATTGGTAATACTGGTATGGAATTTGTTGACCAGTAGGACCATAGGCAGATTGATAAATGGGCATAGATGATGCCCCTGAGGTAGGTTGATTAGGTTTTTGGTTACTTGAAGGTCCTCCAGATGAGGGACTACCCAAGGGAGGTGGGCCTCCAAGAGGAGGTGGTGGTGGGATTGCAAGAGAATGTGGTGGTGATCCTCCAGGAGGAGGGGGTGTTGGGGGTCCTCCAGGACCCCCACCTGGAGGACCCCCACCTAGGTCCACTAGGTCCTCCAGATCCTCCATGTCCTCTCAAAGGTCCTCTAGGTGGGCCTCCATACTTTCTAGTAGTATTGAAAAAATATCCTCCTTAAGATGGGACATTGGAGCATTTCGGTTGTCCCCAACTTACAAACACATTTCCAGGGTAGGGAATTCCAGGATAGACTCCCACCGATGGTATTGGTTGATAATCTTGTTGAACCATAGGTGGTTGATTCATGGGATAAGTATATCCCTAAGAAAGTGGAGCAATGGCAGGTTAGACCTAGGAGGATCCCCCTTGACTAGAAGGAAGTACAATCGTAGTGGCATTTGGAGGAGGAAATTTTGTTGTTGGTAGTCAAGTAGGTAAGTGTTTCCCATGTGAGCAATAGTCCCTCAATTCGAAGAAAAAATTTGTGCTAGGGGTTTCCCCCCAGGTGTAGAAACTATTGGAGAGTTTGAAACAGACAAGGAATTTTTAATGGGAGAGGGTGTCTGGACTGGATTGTGACTAGGGGTGGGAGTGGAAACCGAACTCGGGGGTAACCAAATTTTGGGTTGGTGATTCCAGACGATGAGCTATGTGCAATGGTGAAAGGGAATGATACCTAGGTGGGGTGGTTCTCAAAGGATTAGGAAGAGGAGAAAGACTTCTTCTCCTCTACTTTTCTGCATTTTTCAATTCTTCTACGTGTGCACACAACTTGCACAAATACTCTATAGATTCCCAAAAAAAATCTTCATTTAACGGAGCATTCTCAAGCCTTGTCCTTAAAGGACTAAGCATATCTGGCTCTTGATCTGTTGTGGTTGTTCCGTACTCAGCAATGGTCTGTCCTAGATATGTTGTCCAAAAAGGAGCATTTGGGCCATACTCCTCCTCTATAGTTTCATCAGGTGGATGATTAATAGTCTAGTTAGATGAGCTAGGTTGACCCTCCATTTGAAAATGAAAGGTAGTGTTAGTTGCATGAGGCAGTTGGACCAAAGGATTGTTGTAGACAGAGAAATATTCTCTAGTTTTAGTATCTGAAGTAGTTTCTATAAGAGCATAAGTAGAATCTGGTCGTTCCATGGTTACACCTCCTTGTCCTTCCATGGCTAGAAGAGAGTGAGGTGGTAAACCCTATAATCTACGGTAAAGATGCCTTGTAATTTAAGTGGTAGCTAAAGTTTTCTATTCTAGGTCAAAAAGAGGAAAAGCACACACAAACACACCTACGGAAGCTAAAGATCGCAAGCAGACTTAAATTATAGGATGGGATTAAGATAGTCATCCTCTCATTAGGATTGTCAAGAAGGTGCAAAATGCTATATACCGCAGGGTCCAATAGTAGAACACGGTGAGGAGGATCAACCATTCCTCACCTAAATAACTGACTACCTAGACGACACATGCGTAGTAATCTCCCCGAGTGTTATTCTTGGTCTATTTCTCCAAACAAGATGACGAAAGGGTTTTTATTAGATGGACAAGGAATCCTAGTAGGGTCTCATGATATACACAAGGTACGTGGGAGCTCAAATATGCAGTAGTGATGTCTAATGCACAACCGTTCACAAGGGGCGTTCTGATATACAATTGAGTATGTGAAGTATCTTTCTATATAAATCAGGGGTAAGTGAAATTTTGTTTGATATAATGATGATATGTGGAAGAATTACGCAGGTCTCGGGTTGCAATGCAGGAAAAAAAAACAACTCCTACATTTTATGATGCAGAAACACATCACTAACCTATCACTCAACTTTCTATACAATTTTAACCTAAATCTACCATTTATTTTATCTATATGATTAGTGAATGTTTGTGAGGTTTTGTCTCCAATAATGTAAATTTAATCTATATGTAATGCACTTTTTACTTCAATGAGAACTAACTAGGGAAAGGAAGAGACCAATTGTTTCTCTTTCTTTTCAAGAAAAACACTAAATCCAATGCCACTTTCAACGATTTAAAAGCAAGACTCAACAAGAAATTGAAAAGGAAATTCTTTCAAACTCAAATTTTCTTCAACAAGCACTCTAATTCTCTGAAAATAGAAGGAAAACTAAGTCTCTAATGTGCATCTAACCATTAACTTTTATACAATACAAAAGAGAGCTATTTGTCTAGATTACTCATGGAAACAAAAATGAAGCTTTCCCAAGCATAAACAAGACAAAAATAGCCTATCTCTTTTTGTCTTTTCTGAGAAGTAAAAGATACAAAAGAGATTTTGGAACAAACTAACTTAAGAAGGGGCTAGAGATTTCCTTTTCAAAGTAAGAAAATTTCAAAGAATTAACCACTTCAAAAAAAATAAAAATTGAACTTCTCACTATTCTTTTGTACTAATGAAGAAGATAAGGCTACGGAGCTGAGCTCAACAAGTGAGACTTAGGCTCTCCAAAACCACCAGACTCAGAACAAACAAACTCAAGCAAATCACAAACAAAATTTAGAGAGAAAAGCAATAAAAAAAATAATAATAAGCTTTTTGGAGGCGGTCTAAAGGCCTACCTTGGCACACAAACGCACACTGCACTAGAGCATTGTAGGTGGATTGACGCACTTGGTCCACTATAGAAAGGCATAATTGGTGCTCTTTGTGATCTGTAGAAAGGTGTTATCGATGCTTAGTGTCAAGAGAGAAAAGGAGACCTGAAGGAATCGATGCTTTGTCAACCACAGGTAGGTGCGTCGACGGATCAGTAGATTGAAAAACTAAGGATCTGTAGGAGAAACCAAAAAATGAACTGAGTTGGATTGCAAAGAGTGAACACCATTCCCAAAAAATAGGCAATAATCAGGACAGTAAGATAGATTTCTTACCTTATCAGCTGAAATGACTAAAGGAAGAGAAAATGACCTTCATAGCGAGATGGTTACCAAATCTTGTAGATCAAACTGGTTTTGCACCAGATCTAATGAGATCTACCCCAGATCTAATTGGATTAGGCTATCGCTAGCAGAGTCACCAATTTTGTTATCATGAATTTTGCAATCGATGTAGACATTGTTTGTTCCTCTACCGTGCAAAGTACAAGTGTAGAACTGATCCGTCGGACCTCAACTTGTGTGCATTAAAAGTTTGTGTTAAAAAGAATGCATTCAGCAGGTGAATTAATGGAATAGCATTAACAGAAATTAAATGCTGAAAACAGATGCAAAACAAAACTGATAAATAGATATAAAAGAAACATAGAATCAGAGAGTCACAAAACAGAAGTTGATAGCGGAGTTCACCGCCTTCACAGGGCTATGTCTCCAGGTCCCTCTCCAATGGGTACCAATCCAATTAATCTCTTCAAAATGGTACAAAATTGTTCTGGAAACAAATTCAACAACTGTAAAAAAAATGCTGTACAAAGTTTTTAAGATCTTTCTCTAGAAATTACAATCATCGTTCGTAAGGTAAAGAAATCCAAAGTATGATAGAGAATGTTGACTTCCACAGTAACAGCATCGGAACACTTTACAACAAACTCTCTGAGCTTTGCATAATAGAGAAATGATGTACTGTTCTCTGAATGAAATGAGTTTCTCCCCCCTTCCAATGGTGGTGACCATCCTCTATTTAAGCACTTAGCAAGAGGAGACATAACGGACAACAGCTGTTCTCTTCTTTATCAATGTTACAATCATATGCTAAAACTGAACCATGCATTTCGGCCAAATCGCTGCCCAAGCATTATGGTACCACGTCGTTCCATATTCCTGAAATGTTGCAACCAACTCCATGCACATATGTTGACTCACAACATGTTGCAATGACCGTTATGCACATATGTTGCGCCATACCATATCGTCACATGTAATGTAACCGTTTGATGTCACCACTATCTTCACAATGTCGCAGCAAGTGTGATATGTTTGTCACAGCAAAGGCGATATGTCTGTCGCAGCAGTACGATATGTTTGTCATAGAAGGTGTGACGTATGTTGCAGTAGGTGTGATATGTCTGTCACAGCAGTGCGATATGTCTGTCGCAGCAGGTGCGATATGTCTGTCATACTATATATGAGTTAAAACATATGTTATGTTCTTTGAACCATAGATTAAATACCATTGTACCATATTGGATCAGTGTAATTTGAAGATGAATAATCCACCGGATCATTCCTCCCGATTGGAGAGCTTTTGGACCACAAAAAGCCTGAATCATTCTGTAAGTAAGTGAGGGTACATCTCCCTCACTTTTCCAATCTCCATCCATCTTGCTTTGCTAGGATGCATGCCTTTAAGCCCCACTCGAAGGTACTCAACATTCCCCCTTCGTGAAGTCCTTACATTTATGTCAAGAATAACATCATCCTGCAACTCATTCATATATTCAGGTGCCATATCATCAATTGAAGGAATCAACATGATAATTTCCTCATCCATGGTCATAGGAGGCTCATACAATTTAAGATTCTCAACATTGACAACTGAATAAATTTGCATGTATGGAGGTAAATTCAAGCGAAAAGCATTAGTACCGATATTTTCCAAGATCTCAAAAGGACCATACCAGATAGTTTTAGGCTTTTTACCTTCACCTTTCATCCTTTCTTTGGTGATATGTAACCAAACTCTGTCACCAACCTGAAATTGATGATCAACTCGACGCTTGTCATATTTGGCTTTGTACCTTACCTGGCTCTTCTCCAACTATTCCTAAACTACCTGCTGCATCGCTTGGATTCTCTAAATGAACCTTAGAGCTTTATCTGAATCATGATGTCCATCCACTGCATCCTTGCCAAAAGAGAAGTCCATCGGTGTCTTTGGCAGATAACCAAAACAAGTTTCAAAAGGAGATATTTTTGCGGATGAATGAATTGCATGATTGTAAGCATGCTATATATACTGTAACTGTTCATCCCAAAGTTTAGGATGTTTACTACAATATCCTCTAAGCAGCTGAATCACTATCCTGTTCACTACCTCTGTTTTCCCATCGGTCTGTGGATGAAAAGATGTAATTTTATTCAGTTTAGTATCCATAAGCTCCCATAAAGTTGACCAGAATTATCCCAAGAACCAGGAGTCCCGATCAGATATAATAAACATGGGTAGCCCAAAATGTACCCAAACATTCTGAAAGAATAGGTGAGCTGTTTTTTCAGCAGTGATCTGTTTGTTACATGGCATTAAGATACACATTTTTCTAAATCTATCCACAACAAAATATAGGTAATCATGCTCTTTTCTATACATAAGTATCCCCACTACAAAATCCATAGAAATGCTTTCCCAAGGACGAGAAGAAACTGGAAGAGGTGTGTACAAACCCAATTTCCTATTTCTAGGATTACTTGTTGCACACATAACACAACCTCTTATGTATTTAGCTACAGTTTAATACAGACAATGTTTTACTTACTCCAAAATGTCCTGCAATCAACGAACTATGTGCTTCTCGGATCACATGCACTCTTTCCTTCTCTGGAATATAGAGTTTACCAAGATAATACAAGAGTTGATTATGCACATAATAGTTCTCTTCCTGTTTACCATGTATTAGTGATGCATATACTTTCTTAAAATATTTATCTTCTGCATACTGTTTAATATAACTTTCATGTGTTAATGAACTATTTTGAAGAATGATTGAAGCATTTGTAGGAGGCCTTGATAACATGTCTGCTACGTTATTATGAATTCCCTTTTTGTACTTAATTATGAGATGAAACTGTTGTAAGAATCCCACCCATCTTAAATGCCTACTTTGTTGTATTTTAGTTTGAGATTGTAAATATTGAAGTGGCTGATCATCAGTATGTATGACTATTTCTTTGCCCATTATATAATTTTTCCACTTCTTCACACTCTGTACCAAAACATACAACTCTTTGTCATAAGTCAGATAGTTACTTACCGCAGTAGAGAATGTTTCTGAATGGTAACAGACTGGCTTCCTTCCTTGCACCAAAACGACTCCCATGGAAAACCCACTGGCATCAGTTTCGATCTCAAATGGCTGCTACAAATCTGGCAATGTTAGAACTAGGGCTGTGCTAATCCTTTCCTTCAAAGGGTCGAAGGATGTCTGATGCTTGCCTCCCCATTGGAAAATATCTTTCACGCTTTTCAACGCATGTAATGGCGCAGCAATGGAGGAAAACCCAGAAATGAATTTCCTCCAATACTGAACCGCACCCAGAAAACTTTTGATTTCAGTAACGGTGTTAGGCCGTGGCCAATTTACAATGACAGCAACCTTGGTTGGGTCCACTCGCAGGTGGCCTCCACCAATTATATGGCAAATATATACTAAATAAGTTTTAGCAAATTCACATTTAGACATTTTTACATAAAGCTTTTCCTTCCTCAGTACGTCTAAAACTTTCTTCATATGTACTATATGCTCTTCCCAGGTTTTTCTAAACACTCGGATATCATCCAGATATACAATTACAAAATCATCAATGAATGGTCGAAAGACATCATTCATGACCTGCATGAAAGTACCAGGTGCGTTACAAAGCCCGAAGGGCATAACAAGCCATTCATACAAACCCTGTTTTTTTTTAAACACTGTTTTCCAGGCATCATTATCAGCAACACGGATTTGATGATACCCACTACGTAGATCCAATTTAGTAAAGTAAATTGCATGTTTCAACTGATCAAGTAAATCAGCAATGCGAGGAAGAGGATACCTATTTTTAATGGTGATTTTGTTAAGGGCCCTATGGTCGATACACATTCTCCACGACCCATCCTTCTTCGGAACCAAGACTATAGGAGAGCCACAAGGAGAAGTGCTGAGCTGGATGACCCCCTTCTCAATCAGCTCCTGAACTTGCTTTTGATTTCCTCATTCTGCATTATAGACATCCAGTACATGGCTATGTTCGGGAGCGGCACATCCTGCTGCAAATGTATCTCATGTTGAATCTCTCTCTTTGGTGGTAACCCTTTCGGATCTTGAAACAAATCATCATACTCAGAAATGATTTCAATCAGTTCATATTTATGCCTAGGGTCACACTCTTCAAAATATTTAGAGATCTCATCATTTTTCATCTTAACCATCATTAACACAAAATTCTTACTAGCATTTACCAACCTCTTCATTTGTCCTACAGAGACTATGGCTAGATTGGTTTTTGTCTTATGTGCTCGTACAATATACTCGACACCATCTTTAAAAAGATGATAATTATTTTGATCTCTATAAAAGACTGCTTTCCGGTCATACAAATATGGACTCCCAAGTACAATTCCACAAATGTCAAGTGGTACTACATCTAGTTCTACCTCATCCATAAACTTTTCAGTGATTGCAAATTTTAATACACATTTCTTTGTAACTTGCAATTGTGTATCATTAGTAACCCAACCAAGAGGATAGGGTTTTTCATGAGGCATAGTAACTAAATGCAATTTCTTAACCACTTCTTCTGATATCAGATTTACTTGTGAACCACTATCAAAAAATGTATCAATCTTTGTGTGATTTGTAATGACATGAACATGAAACAGTGCACTTCTATTTTTATTATTTTGCTTAGAAGTAGATGGCAGACTTGTACTTGCACTAGAACTTGATTTCGCATCAATGGGAAGTGAGGTAGTTTTATTCTTACCCTGGATTCCGACGTTTGTAACCTTTGTTTCATCACTCGAGTTGGATCCCAAGTCTTGAATAATGGCTGCAGTAGCTTTTGCTTTGCCTTTATCTTTGTTTCCTCCGTACTTCTTTGGCCTTAACTCTGGATGAAGTTTCCAACACTTAGAGACATCATGTCCCTTCTGACAATGCGAACATGTAGGCGTTTCACCCTCTTTTTTAACAGTAGCCATCTTCTTTTTCCCCTTCGACTTGCTATCGGTTTTAAAGGATTTCTTCACAAACGTATCATTAGCATGCTTACCCCTAGCTTCTAAATGTGTAGCTTGAACACATACATCATCCAAGGTACTGGGGTTAAACATCAACAAGGTATGTCGCAGATAAGAATGCATACAACCAATGTACTTAAGAAGAGTTTCATGTGTATCCAATGCAACATTCAATGCAATAGCCCTCTTTCTAAATTCATGAGTATATTCTTGAATTCTTTTTCCTTTAGCTTGTCTAAAAGTTTGCCAGCTCATTATTAATTGCTGCATATGACCTAAAGGATAAAATTGCTTTCTTAATACTTCAATGAATTCATTCCAAACTGAAATAATTTTACCATTCTTTCGAAGATCTTGCTGAATCTTGCTCTCCCACCAAGTAAGATCCATACCACTCATTCTCAAAGTGGCCAATTGAATCCTGGAAGGGTCATCAGTAATGCCCTACACCCTGTAATATACTTCAAGCTGCTTGATCCAATTGTCTAACTTTTCAGCATCTAAATCTCCATTATAAATAGGTAATTCAAATTTCACATCCAATTTTAAATAAGGCATATTAGGACTTGAATGCGAAGTATGAGAAGAAGAGAAAGTTTGACGGGTTTCAAGAGGATCACCATCACCTCCTACTCCTTTACCTTTTCTTCCTTCTTCATTTATACATCTCTAGATGAAGATCCTTCTTCTTTCTTCTTCCTTTCTACTCGCTCATCGAGTAGAATTTCCATCACGGATTTCATGCTCATAAAATCCTCCAGAAACTCAGTTTCCGACATAACAGGTTTTTCCCGTTCTGTATGTCCTTCTTCTTCCCCTTGTGGAGAAGACATAGTTCTTGAGAATGTTCTCCTTGAGCCAATCTCAGGAGCTACTTCAACTAATTCTCCTTCACCAAGCTTTAACCTAGACTTGGTAAGCATTCACAAACTTGAACAAGCAGTTAACCTGCTCTGATACCATAACATGATCCGTCAGACCTCAACTTGTGTGAATTAAAAGTTTGTATTAAAAAGAATGCATTCAGCAGGTGAATTAATGGAACAACATTAACATAAATTAAATGATGAAAATAGATGGAAAACAAAACTGATAAATAGATATAAAAGAAACACAGAATCAGAGAGTCACAAAATAGAAGTTGATAACAGAGTTCACCCCCTTCACTGGGCTACGTCTCCGGGTCCCTCTCTAATGGGTACCGATCCAATTAATCTCTTAAAAATGGTGCAAAATTGTTCTGGAAACAACTTTGGCAACTGTAAATAGAATGCTGTACAAAGTCTTTAAGACCTTTCTCTGGAAATTACAATCAGCCTTCGTAAGGCAAAGAAAGCCAACGTATGATAGAGAATGTCAACTTCCACAGTAACAACATCGAAACACTTTACAGAAAACTCTCCAAGCCTCGCATAACAGAGAAACAATGTACTACGCTCTGAATGAACTGAGTCTCTCCACCCTTCCAACGGTG
This sequence comes from Pseudotsuga menziesii, assembly GCA_001517045.1. Classification (NCBI taxonomy): domain Eukaryota; kingdom Viridiplantae; phylum Streptophyta; class Pinopsida; order Pinales; family Pinaceae; genus Pseudotsuga; species Pseudotsuga menziesii. The sequence goes on along the minus strand of LPNX010414196.1, from coordinate 896,386 downwards.
GCCAGCATCCTCTATTTAAGCACTTAGCGAGAGAAGCCATAATGGACCACAGTTGTTCTCTTCTTTATCAACGTTACAATCATATGCTAAAACTGAACCATGCATTTCGGCCAAATCACTGCCCAAGTGTTATGGTACCACGATGTTCCATATTCTTGAAACGTTGCAACCAAATCCATGCACATATGTTGACTCACAACATGTTGCAATGACCGTTATGCACATATGTTGCACCATACCATAGCGTCACACATACTGTAACCATTTGATGTCACCACTATCTTCACAATGTCACAGCAAGTGTGATATGTCTCTCACAGCAAAGGCAATATGTATGTCGCAGCCAGTGTGATATGTCTGTCGCAGCAGTGCGATATGTCTGTCGCAGCAGGTGCGACGTATGTCACAGCAGGTGCAACGTATGTTGCAGCAGGTGTGATATGTCTGTCACGGCAGTGCGATAAGTCTGTCGCAGCAGGTGCGATATGTCTGTCGCACTATCTATGAGTTAAAACATATGTTATGTTCTTTGAACCATAGATTAAATACCATTGTACCATATTGGATCAGTGTAATTTGAAGATGAATAATCCACCGGATCAAGAACAAAAGAGCACAACAGTATATCATTTCCTTAAGTAATCAATATAAGAAACATGAAATAAAACCTATACCTCAGACCTAAGTCTCTTTATCCTTATTCCAAAAAGTCCTTACAATGTTTAAGACCTGCAAAATGGATCAAGAGATAAAAACACAAAGTGAGAGTATCATGATAAACCAATTACCTATATCAATGATCAAGCGATCTGATAATATTCAACTGAAATTAATAACACATCAAATATAGGAAAGGGGAACACTTTTGTATTAATGATGAAAAAGAGTAAAGTAGAACCAATCCTTGATGTTGATGGCTTTATCCTCTACAAGAAGTCTACAATCCTCCACAACTATGAGAATCTCTCCACATACAAGCCAACTCTATCTTTCCGCTAGCTCATATTTCAATCCAACAACATAAGGGTAATTTATTTTGGACTCGTCCAATAACATCATGAAGGCTTCATTTATAGGCCAAAATACACGAGATTATCTTGGGGAATGAATAGGATGTGATCCCAACAGGTGAGGGAGGCAAATTCTACCTCTCCCAAACAAGTAGGACCTAACTCCATGGAGGATTTCGTAAGGAATCTTCCAGAACATTTTTTTTCTTCTTCTTTTTGGACCATCGACGCACCTATTAGAAGCATTAAAGGCACCAACCTAACTTGTTTTCAAATAAAAGAGGGCCTAGTGCTCCTTGCTCTACTGTAAACAATGTTATATTTTTAGCATTAAGCTAGCATAACATTAGGATCTTTAACTGAGAGAACAACAAGCACATCAATCAAACACAAGAGACAATGAACACAGTGTTTTTCCTCAGGGAAACCATAAATGGAGAAAACCCCGTAACTTCCTCAGAGATAGAATCAACACCAAAGTGAAACCCCAAAACCGTAAGATGATCTCCCGACAGCAGTAACCTCTTTCTTCCTTGCCCCAGTTTCTTTCTCTTCCTCAGCTATGTACTACAACTGAGTGTGTGATAATTAGAGAGGCTAGCTCTCTATTTATACTAATTCCTAACTTGACTAAACCCAAATAGGGCCAACTTCACTAGGTGAGTCTAAGAACCCTAGTGCCCCAAAAATTCAAGGACATTAACCCTTAGACAATAGGAGGGTTAACCACCTTGACTTGACATGACTTGTTTACATTATAGAAACTTTTTTATAGGAACATAGGGGCATGACATGACTCAAGTACATTACAAATACATCCCAGAATAAACATTGGGTTACAATACATAAGAGATACAAGTGAATACATTCCGAAGTTACAATTACATCAACACTCCCTCTTAACTAGGAAGGCATTCTCTTGACACAATTTATCAGCACAATTCTTCTTCTCTGTATCATCTGGATCATCATCGAGTCTCTGTCATATTCACCTTCAAGTAATATCTATATTATAGTCACCTTTGTCTTCAATTCATCTTCACCTGGATCTAGATCATCACTAGATCTGGATCATCATCACTGGATCTGGATCATCCCTTGATCTAGATCATCTCTGGAGCATCATCTCTGGATTTGGATAATCTCTCAATCTGGATCATCTCTACTGGATCATCAACACTAAATCTTCACAGTTTCTATCTCATGATTCTTCTCATCACAAGAATTTCTATAGAGCCAGCCCTTTTTTATGTTGGTTGTAGGCCTGGCCTTCATGTAGTTCTTCTTCAGTGATTATATCTGACCCTAAGTCAGAATGGCCCACCCAACACTTATATTTGATCATGTAGGAACCAATCCTATAATCATATCAGAAAGGCATGCCCGACACTCACATCTGACCATGTGGGAACCAATCCCACAACCCTGTCAGAAAGGCCCTGCACTCACATTTGACACATATGAGGAACCAATCGAACATACATGTTCAAAAAGGCTCAGCACTTATATTTGACACATATGAGGAATCAATCCAACATACATGTTCAAAAAGGATCTGCACTTACATTCGACACATGCAAGGAACCAATCCAACATACATGTTCAAAAGGGCTCTGCACTTACATCTGACACATGTGAGGAACCAATCCAACATACATGTTCGAAAGGGCTCTACACTTACATCTGACACATGCGAGGAACCAATCCAACATGCATGTTTGAAAGGGCATGCACTCCCATCTGATCAAGTAGGAACCAATCCTACAATCATATCAGAATGGCCCCCAGTCCTATACTGAGCTACTTGGTAACTGACCAGGTGCCTCCATTCCAAGAATGGAATTCAGCACTTACTTCTGATAATGTAGGAACCAATCCTATAGTCACATCAAAATGGCTCAGTACTCATATTTGACATGGAAGGAACCAATCCTCACCATGACAGAATGGATCAGCCCTTACATCTGACCATGGAAGGAACCAAACCTGTCACCATGTCAGAATGGCTCTAGGTATCATCATTTCCCTTTGGAGGAAACCTCGATATGGAGAACACAAGGCTTCTCCCTAAAGTACTCAAACTTTACCCTATCCAATGGATTTGTCAACACATCAACTATTTGTTCCTTTGTTGCAACATATTGGAGCTTCATTGCTCCCCTCTGCACCATATCCCTGATATAGTGATACTTGATCTCGATATGCTTCGACTTGCCATGGACCATTGGATTCTCTAATAACTTCATGCAACTCTAGTTGTCACAATGTATACAAGTAGCATCCATCTGGAGATCAAATAAATTAGACAGTAGCTTCCACATCCATACTACCTCATAACTAGCTGAACAAGCTACGACATACTCTGCTTTAGCTATACTCAGTGCCACACGGGATTGCTTCCTGCTAAACCAAGAGATCACACCTGATCCCATACTGAAGCAGCACATTGAAGTGCTCTTCCTATCGATGTCATTGCCTGCCCAATCTGAATGAACATAAACCTCTAGATTAATATTATGATTCACCTCGTACTTGAGCCCATAATCAATTGTACCCCTCAAGTACCTCAGAATATGTTTTGTAGCAATCAAGTGAACATGTATTGGATCTGTCAAGAACTGGCTCAAGGTGTTCATAGAAAAGGAAATGTCTGGTCTCATGTTCATCAGGTACATCCAGGACCCAATCATCTAACGATACATCATAGAATCAACCGTCTCTGATGAAACATCACTCAATAGATTCAGGTTCGATGCCATAGGTGTGGTCATGGCCTTGCATTCCATCATCCCAAACCTCTTCAGGATCTGTACTGCATACTTCCCTTGTCCGAGGGAGATTCCATCCGCATTCTGCCACACCTCGATACCTAGGAAATAATGCATCATACCCAAGTCCTTCATTTTGAACTCAATAGAAATATTTCTCTTTGTATCAATAATCAACCCACCCATACTTGTTACAAACAGATCATCTACATATAGTAGGAGCATCACTAGGTTGCCATCTTCAACCTTGTAGTAGAGGTTGGAATCTGTTTTACTCTTTGTAAATCCCAAATTGGATAGAAAGCTGTCAATTCTTCCATACCAAGTCCTACGTTCCTATTTCAAACCATACAGGGCTTTCTTCAATGTGCACACATGAGACTCCCTATCATGTGTCTCAAAACCGAGTTGATGTTCTACATACACTTCCTCCTCCACTACACCATTCAAGAAAACTGTCTCGACATCCATTTGGTGTATCTTCCATTTCATCACTGCAGCCAAAGCAAGTACCGATCTAATGGAAATGTATCTGGCTATAGGTGCAAAAGTTTCTTCATAATCTATTCCTTCCTTCCGTGAGAAGCCACGAGCCACGAATCTTGCCTTATATTTCTCTATGCTACCATCTACAGCATGCTTGATCTTATAGATCCATTTGGAAGTTACAATTGACTTCCCTTCTGGTATTGGAACAACATCCCAAACATCATTATTCATGATCGATTGATACTCTTTGATCATAGCATCCTTCCATTCTTTTCGTTCTATCGCTTCTTCATAGTTGTAAGGTTCTTTATTGATAACATCACATAGTAAAGCTACATATCCAGAGTAGGATCTGTTTCTCTTTCTTTCTCTGTGATTCTCTTCTAGAGCCCCATATCTTTTCGCACCTTGGATAATTTCTTGTACCCAAGCAGGTTTCCTCTTGTGAGGATTCTTCTCTTGAGGTGGATCTACAGGTATTTATGGTTCTTCAAATTCTCAATCTTCTTCTTGAGTTTCTTCATTCATAATTGTATCATGAATTCTGGGTGCTTCTACTTCATTAGGATCTTCAGCAGGTCTCTTTTTTTATTTTTTTTTAAGCTAAGTCTTCATCAAAATTTACATCCCTGCCGATGTTGATCTTCTTAAATCTTGGCAAGTACATTCTGTAAGCCTTCGAGCTTTCAGAGTATCCCACAAATATACCCTTCTTTCCTGAAGGATCTTGTTTTTTTCTCTTATCTTTTGGAATGTGTATGTACACTAGAAAGCCGAATATTATGAGATGGATGACTTCTGGTTTCTTGCCGGAGTAGACTTCTTCAGGAGTCTTGTTCTTGAGTACTCTGTGTGGAGTACAGTTCTATACATACACTGCTATTCTAGCATCTTTTGCACAAAGATGCATAGGAAGATCTTGATCATGAAGCATTGCTCTTGCAGATTTCATCATAGTTCTATTCTTCCTTTCTACAACCCCATTATGTTGTGGATTATAAGGAGTGGAAAACTCCCTCTTAATCCATGTTTCTTTGCATAAGTATTTGAATTAATTTGATGTGAATTCTCTGCCATTATCTGATCAAAAATTCTTGATCTTCTTTTCTATGTGTTTCTTGATCAAGGCTTTGAATTCCTTGAACTTGATAAACACTTCATCTTTGTTCTTCATGAAGTAAATACATGTCTTTTTAGAAAATTCATCAACAAAATATACATAGTATACATACACGCTTAGAGAACTTGATGACATTGGTCTGCATACATCGGAGTGGATGATTTCCAAGATTCCTTTTTCTTTGTTTTCACTAGGAAATGTCTTCTTTGTGTTCTTTCCATTCACACGTCCTTTGCAGACTCCTTCATGTTCTACTTGAATTTCTGGAAGACCTTCAACAACTTTGCTTGCAAGTGGTAGTGCTTTGTAGTGCAAATGTGCAAGACTTCTGTGCCAAAGTTCATTTGGCTCTACTATGTCATGGACCAAAGCTTGTTCTGGATGTCCCTTCAATTTGTATAATCCTCCTTCTTGTTCTCCAATTACTATTGCATCATCAATAGTCTTTCCTCTTGGCCACATGAGGACTTGGCCATCTACAAATGCAACCCTCATGCCTTTTGCATCCAATGCTGATATGGATAGAATATTATTCTTTATTCCTGGTACAAACAATATATCCTTCATTTTCATAGACTTTCCAGAGTCTAGCTTGTAGGAGGATTCACCACTACCTTTTATGGGACATTGGTAGTCATCCCCAAGTTTCACCTTATGTGGTGAATTATGTTCAAATAGTTTCTCAAAAAATTCCTTGAAAATTGTCATGTGTTTGGAAGCCCCACTGTTAATAAGCCAATCTTTACTTCCATGAGTGATAGTTCCCGTGAGAGCAGAGATTAAAGCATATTCTTCTTCACTTGAAGAGTCTTCACTTTCTTGTTTTACCCTCTTTCTGGGAGGATCATCATCCTCAGCAGTGTGAGCATGATGTCTTCTTTTGGAGTTCATCTTCTTCTTGGATCCATTCTTATTCATGGGACAATTTCTAGCAAAGTGTCATATTTCATCGCAATGTGTATAACGTCTGAGTTTAGATGAACCTTTCTGAAGAGAATGCTTACCTTGGTGATGATGTTTTTCCCTTTTTCCTTTCTTGGAGTGTACTATGAGAGCTTGATCTTCACTTCCCATATTTTCTTCTTGAGCTGATCTTTGATCTACGAGACCCTTGTGAAGTATGATTGGATGGTATCCTCATTCCGGATCTTGACATTCTTCAACTGGTTCTTTAGAGTCATCTTCCAATTGATTTTCTTCCCTTCAAATAGTTTGGTTAGGGCATCAAACATGGCTTTAGGTGTCTTGAGGGAGGACACCTATGGAATGAGGTGATCCTTGATGGAATCTGTAATTATCCTCTTTTCCATAACCAACTTCTTTTTATGTAAGGCCTTGGCCTCATCTCCCTCTGGAACTGGAACCTCCTCATGGATGTAGGAGTCCAACTCATTTTCTTCAAGGACCAGGGAGATCCTATACTTCTAGGCTCAGAATTTATCATCTCCCTCAATATTTTCATCAAGCTTGGTATGATGAGACATATTAACTGAGAACCTCAAATGGAAATACAAAATATTTAGATATTACCAAGTCAAGATGTCGGATTTGGATTTGGAGCTGAAATCCTGCAGTGATGGTTCAGGAGCATATTAGGGTTTTTCTTTTCCAGATTTCTATCCAAAAAAATTCTTTGAATTTGATCCCTAACTTTGATTTTGGGGAGGATATCAATCCAGGCCTTGGCTTACTGAAAAATTCCACTTTTGTGAAAATCCCTAATTTATGGCAGTAGTGTCAGGTCCAAAATTGAAAAACCTCAAAATTGGATTCTGCTGTGACAGAAAGATGCACCCTATGGAGGAGAGTTATTCCACCCTACTTTTGCTGAAAATATATGGAGAGAGATCCACAAAATAGGAAGCCCTAGTTCCTGTAGCTACATAATGTCTTCTTCTCAGGTTAGCTCTGATACCATGTTATATTTTTAACATTAAGCTAGAATAACATTAGGATCTTTAACTAAGAGAAAAACAAGCACAACAATCAAACACAAGAGACAATGAACAAAGTGTTTTTCCTCAAGGAAACCATAAATGGAGAAAACCCCGCAACTTCCTCGAAGATAGAATCATCACCAAAGTGAAACCCAAAAATAGTAAGATCATCTCCCAACAGCAGTAACCTCTTTCTTCCTTTCCCGAGTGTCTTTCTCTTCCTCAGCTATGCGCTACAACTGAGTGTGAGTGAGTGTGTGATAAATATAGAGGCTAGCTTTCTATTTATACTAATTCCCGAATTGACTAAACCCAACTAGGGCTGAATTCACTAGGTGAATCTAATAACCCTAGTGCCCCAGAACTGCGGGGAATTTAACCCTTAGACAATAGGAGGGTTCACCACCTTGACTTGACATGACTTGTTTACATTATAGAAACTTCGCGATAGGAACATCGGGGCATGACATGACTGAAGTACATTACAAATATATCCCGGAATAAACATTGGGTTACAATACATAAGAAATACAAGTGAATACATTTCTAAGTTACAATTACATCAACAAACAAAACCATCAATGCTCTGTCAAAACTGGAGAAAAGCGTCCCTCTTCCAAAATGTAGAAAAAATATTACCCAGGTATCACAGGTCTCCCTCTCTAAATCAAAAATAGGCTATGGTGGAATTTACAGGTGCAACACTGACACCCCTCAAGGCTCATCTACAACAGAAGCTTACTACAAAGTTCTATATGTACCCTATACCATCCTCCAACGCATTGGATAGGTGACATACAAACTTACTTTGCTAGAAAAATTCAATATTCACACCATTTTCCACGTGTCTTGTCTTAAAAATTTCATGTGTCTAATTTTAAAGTGTAGAACAACTTACCTAAACTATATGAGGAAGGCTCCATTTGGCTCTAGGTGGTAGAAGTATTGACTTCCAGGGAATGAAAATTTCACAAATTCACAATCAAAGAAGTTTTGATCCAATGGAAAGGTATGATACCGAAAGATGCCACTTGGGACCACAAGAAATTTTCACAACAATTTCCACACCTTTGGCATTGAGGAGGGCATGTTAGGGTCCTACCTTAACCCTCATTACATTACGATTAGCCATACATTTTATCAATAAATATTTGGTAATAAGGACAAGTAAGTTAGTGGTCAACAATCCATGTAAAACATGGGG
>LPNX010414196.1:802019-887776 GCA_001517045.1 Pseudotsuga menziesii | reverse complement strand
GGGGGGGGGGGGGGGGGGGGGGGGGGGGATGCAGGGTATTGGGGTTTATAAGTATTCGGGGGAGGGAATGTATGAGGTGTGGGGTTTATCGGTTTTGGGGGAGAGGGATGTAGGTTATGTGGGATTTATAGGTATTGCGGGGTGATGCAACTGCAACCTTTTTCCCAAATTTGTAAATTTTGGACCCTCCTTTTGATTTTATCTAGCCCATGTTTATTTAATTTTTTTTTTAAATTTGTCCTATAAGTCCAGTTTTCTATACTTAAGAAATTGATCGTTTGAAGTTGGAATATCAGTTAACAATTTTTTCCCCTGTTTCGTGAGTTGAATGATCTAATACTACCGTCTTATTTGAAAACTTAACTTTTTTATTGTCTGATGATTTTTTTATCGTTGTCGAAAGTCTATAGATGAATGAATCAGGGCATTAGTCTTCTATGTTGCCACTATTTCAGAGGGAAAACTGAGAACGTTTCGACAAACAGTTATTTTTCTCGCCGAATTCATGGCCTGTATCTTTCTGGTTTTATTGTTCAAAACTTTTGATTTTTGATGACTTTGTTTTTCTTTTTGCTATTGGAATGTTTTTTTTTTTACAAGCAGTCGGAAGTTTAGTCCTATATGACACTGCCATTTCGAAAGGCTTGTTGTTTGTATCGCCGACACTGCGGAATATATTGTGTCTTGAATTTTCGATGTGTTAGTGATTAGTTTTTCTGCCGATGCGTAACTATCAGTTGTGTTTAGTGCTCAGGCTCGCCGACACTACGACAAAATTTAGCTTTGAAGCACCGACACTACAGAAGCATTTAGTTTTGAATTGCTGACACATAGTTTTTAGAGTTTTCGACGGTGACAGGTTTAGAGTCTCACAGGACTCGTAGTTGTTCAATGTCCACTATTGCGGCTATCAATTGGACTAACGTCTTAGCGCCTAGTGTTTTCAACTATAGTTAGAGATTATATACGATGAGGAGCATAGTATAGAGTCTAGTGTTTTGGAGATTAGCAGTAGAGGAAATGTAGTTCATGATTTTATCAGAGCATTTCAACTTAGTTCAAATGTGGCCTTGATTAAGAGGAGGAATCTGTTCTATCGGGCTTGTGATTTTGGTTATAGATAGTGGACTTAGAATATTTCGAGACACAACTTACAAGATTTTCTTTCCTTTGTCATTTTCTTTCTTTTAATGCATTAATACTATGTATAGTTTATTTTATAGAATGCATATGGAGGAGGTAAATAGAATGATACAGTTTTGTTATTTTGGTAAAATCCAAATGGTCTAAGAACATGCTATGTTTATGACGGGGTGATTACTATAAAGAAGATATGTCGAAAAGACAAAAGCATAAGAGAGCCGGAGAGGAGGAAACAAGGAAGAGAAATGGAAATGAAGAAGCAGAGATAAAGAAAAAAGAAGAAGAAAGTGAGGGTTTGATATTAACAGGATCTCAAAAATACCAATATATTATTGAGCAAATAGATAGCAGCAGAGGCCCATGTTATAGCGGATTTCACCAATCTAGATGAATCACACTTTGTATGGCCTTCCCCTTTCCCACTGCAGAATCTTTAGACCCCATGGACCATATTTTATCCTTTTATGTTTCCTTGATCATCCCTAAAAATATATGAAAAATTATATATGCGGCTTTTTACCCGATAATTGTGTACATACGCGGGTTTGACCCCTATAACCGCGTACATCGGGATGTGTGCATAATCCAAATCCTTTTGGAGTTTTCCTTGACATGGATCTGACTCATTCGACTCCTGGCCTTCCATATGCCTTGAGATCGCTCGGATTCGACCCTTAATTATCCCTTGTGAAGCTATATAAGGAACCCCTTGGTACATTAAAGGAATATAGGGAGATTGAGAGCAATGAAACTATAGTCCATTGTTTCCATAATTTGTACTTGAGTCTGCATCCCTTTGTCCCTTGGATCACTTTTGTGTTCTTCCCAAGCTTGCCTTTTGCTAGTGAGCTTGCTATCGTGAGATGGAGGATTGAGGTGGTGGAGGCCCAAGTGGGGGATTCAGTTTCTCTGGTTCGTAGATGTGCCGTCAGAGGTTGTATCTATCTTGCAATCTCTGATTTATATTAATGGAAATATATTTTCTTGTCTAATGATGTGTATTTGATTAAATATTGTATCCATTGGAATATGTCAAATTATTTTACATTATTGATTATATATGCTAGAATAAATCTAACACCATGATATATAGTATGCTTGTATTGTTTACTTGTTGTTGAGGAAGTATTATATCAATTCAAGTGGAAGATTAGAAAGCTCAATGGGGATCTACTTCAACCATCCGGAATAAGGTACGAGGTCTGATCCTTTAGTGTTAGACATTTTATTTCTATTGCATATTGGGAAAGATTGATCTCTGGAATCAAAGTTGTCTGTTGTGGTACCCCAAGCCATAGGAATTTCTCTCCATAATAGAATTGGCGACTCTGCTGGGGAGTTCCTAGTAGTTGTCCTTTGGGGGTGATTTTCTCGGCATTCAATGTATTTGAATTGCTCTTTCTCTCTTGTTTCTGTGTTGGGTCTGGGGGCATGTATTCCTGGTAGAGTCTGATTGGAGTGAATTTTGTCTCAACCTGTCTGTTTGCCTTGTTTTATGCACCTTTTCTTCCTGTACACGGTTTTTTTATTTACAATCGTGTATACACGCGGTTTTATCTGTGATTTCCGCGTATACACGCAGGTTTACTGCGAACAGTTGCGTATACCCTGGATTTTTCCCTTTTTGTGGAAGATAATTGGTTGCTGGGTGAATGTTGTTAGTTGCTGAATCTCCTTTGGCACTACCTGAGTCTATTTTGACCTCTATTTCTGACTGTAAACGTTTTTTTAGCCCTAATTTTTTTTTAGGAAAGTTTTTGTCATGGCATTTTCGATTTTTTGTTTGAGATTAGTGCATTAGAGTTCTTTTACCTTAGTGCTTTGCTTGGATGTTTTTTATGTGTGTTTACAGAATCTGGGGGTGGTAGAATCATTCTTTTGCTTTTTGCATCTCTTATATTTTCAAAAAATCCAAAAACATTTGCTTATCATAATGCATTGCATTTTGCACTTTGCATTGTACTTGCACTACATCTAGATTTGCTTTGGAGTACTACTTAGGACTTCATATTGGAAAAATTTGCATTCATCATTTGAAGAAGAATTGTGCATTTCACGTAGTAGCATACCCTGTTTACATGGACACAACGCATTTGCATTGATTGTTACGGTGTGCATTTTACTTCATGTTGCGTCATAACACCACTAGTTGCACAACCATATCCTATTTTTGAGTAATAAAGCCAAATAAAATCAACGCTAATTAAAATGAATTACACTCTTTTCTTTTCTAGGGTGCACCAACAAGCTTAGGTTTTAGGATCTTGGAATAGTTCATTGTAAGTAAATTCTCCAACATCACTAAATGACAACATCTAGGTGTCTGTCCAGAGAGTGTGTGAAATCCTTGATATAACCATCGTTCTCAGGATCCTCCTCTCAAACAGGAGTTAACCATGAGGCAGTGTGAGAGGTTATCGATTGGGATGACCCCTAGTCATAACTAGGTAGCACAAGAGATATTTCCAGGATTGTATTCGTATCTGGGGGCTCTTTTGAGAGTTTCGGGCTTTGCTACCCTGCCCATACGGTCAATCCTACCTGCGACTATCTTCCTCAGCTTTGATTATATTGAGGTGACCTTAGTGAACTTACCTAGGATATCAAGGGGGTACTTGTAGAGGTTATTTTGCAGGTGTCCTGACCAGGTTGGAGTTGGACATCACAGTTGCTTTACACGTTGAAGCTGAGGGCCACAATAATTGGTTACGTACCTCCACTTGTTGTGTATGGGAGTCTCAGGCCTCTCCTAGGTGAGACATACCTGCTTCATTCGGGAGCTCACTTATCCAGCCCTTGTTTTCTTGCATTTGGCTTTAGATTTTATTAGTGATTTCTCTATGCACACTAGGATTCCTAGGGTTTATGTAAATAGAGAGTCTTTGCTATTTTTGTTTTGAGTCATTGTGGATTCGAGTGTGGTTCTGCGCCGTTCTCGTCGGTTAGCAAGAATTTATCCTTCTACTTCTCCTCCTCCTTTGGGAGAGAGACCTAGACAATCCAGGAGGACTATGTCACACACTGATTCACACAACATGGAGGATCATTCAGAGACTATTCCTGAGCCACCTCCTCCCATTCGTGTTGACGATGGGGAATTTACTCCTACATACGATCCTTCACCTGACCTAGATGAGTTCGGTCTTATGATTTCCCATATAGGATCTTTGCATGATAGACCTACTCACCCTAGGGATGATTCCCCATTGACACATTACTGGTATGGAATGCCGGAAGATGCCGAGACTCACTTTGAACCTGCCAGCACTAGCTACGGTAGTTATTCTACGACTGGTTTTTCTATGCACAATTTGACATTTCATGTCGAATCCAACTTCAAGAGTAGCACTATGCCTGGGGGCAATCCCATTCCTTACCTTGCGAAGAGGTTTGGGAGTACTAGTCACATTGCACCTTTTGTCCCAGTGGTGGAAGCTACATCTCATCTCCTTCCTAGGTCTAGGGTTAGTGATTCGATTAGGATACCAGGTCCAAGAGAGGTGATGATAGGCGGTAGTACATATCTAATTACTCAGATTCCTTTGTCCTCAGTTCTGAGTTCTTCAAATGTACATTCTCCACCTTATTCACGTGGTCCTTCGAGCCGATATATGGCTACGAGTCAGGTCCATACTACGGTTACTAGGCTGATTGTGTCTCAAGTTCATATACCACCAGCTGCTTCAGGAGGCTATATTCACACTTATAGTGGTCTGCTTGTTACATCCGGGGCGTATATACCTGCTTCTGGTATGTATGTTCCCCCTTCCGGAGCTTATCTTCCTAGCTACGGAGTGTCCCATGGGATATCGCATGCATTGACCTATGGACCTTATTATGGGATGCGGTATGGACAGGTTTCTTCACCTTACAGAGGCGGGTATCAACAACCTACTTACCCTCCTAATTATGGCTTCGTAGTTCCTACTAGTCAAGGTCCACCTTACTATGGTACTTCCACGTCACCTTATACGGGTCAGACAGGAGGAGGAGACTATGGAAAAGGCCATGGTGGTGCTCAAACCTATGTGAACCAGGGAGCGGTCCATTGACCTCATCATCCTAGGCTCCCTTTCCTCACAACGCTTAACCTTCCTGACTTATCGAGACTTACGAACGATCCCGTGGCTCATGACCTGACTTGGTCAGCTGTCCCTACCAAGATTCCTTCAGACATACCTAAGTTCGAAGGAAAACTGGGAGAGGATCCGAGTGAACATGTTACCACGTTTCACCTTTGGTGCTCTTTGAATTCGTTACATCAGGACTCAGTCTGCTTGCGACTATTTCAACGCACCTTCACGGGGCCTGCTGCGAAATGGTATATAGAGTTACCAAAGGGAGCTTTTACCTTGTTCGACGATCTTGCAATGACTCTTCTTAATCACTTTCAGCTACCAGTGTGCTATGACGTTGGTACTGAAATCTTGTCAACATTTCAGCACGATAAATCCACCCATATTTCTGATCATATTCAGAAGTGGCATAGACAGAAGAGATTAATTAAAGCTTTTATACCACCGTAGTTCCTTCTCGAGTGGTTCCTCAAGTCTTTATTGCCATATATCGTGAAGGATGTTTCCACATCCGTAGTGCAGAATGAGGAACAAGCAATCTTTAGGGTGGAGGAACTGGACTTGATTTATGCTCAGTTCGGTTTGTTTTATGAGATTATTTCCAATGCTCCTTGTTCCAGTTTCGATCCCAAGGTGAAACCTGGACCACATACTAATGGTATTGTGGGTTGTGCAAGTGCGAAACTTACGGATTCAGTTTCAAAACAAGTTATTCAATTGTCGCTCAACCAGTCTACTTCGGGACAAGCTACGGATTCGTATCAACTCGCCCAAACAACGAATGTACTTTCTATGCAATCGTCGGACCAGAAGGGTAACCAGCAGCTTGGATGGAATAGAAGAAAGGGTAAGAATAATAATCGAAAGGGTCGGAATAGGAATGAGAATGCCACCAATAATGACAAGAACAGTTAGAATGCTAGCAGGGACAAGCAAGCGAAACATAATGTTAAGTTCCCTTGCAAGCTATGTAAGGATGATCACCTCACTTACTTGTTCCCTCGAACTGATGAATCTTCGAGACTCTTAGCACAAGGCCCAGCTGTGCTAATGAACCCTTTCCCGCATAACCAGAATATGAACTTGAAGTCCCAGGAGAAATCTAGTGAGAATGATCCACCAAAGACTAGTGCTCGTGGGTGCATTAACATGGTTCATGCTGCCAAGGTTGTGACTCGTGTGAAATATTATGGATCGTCACAACCCAGCCCAGGAAAAGAACCTAATCCACCAGGAACCCCTATGCGCATTGAGAAACCTGCAGATAAACCTGAGGCTACACCTCGCATTCCTAAGGGGTTACTTAAGCACTTGAGGCATAATCCAAATTCCTGAGCCACCCATAATTATTCAATTGTCAAGGATTTGGGCCATACTCCTTGTGCGATGTCTGCATTGGAAGTGCTTCAGAGTTGTCCTTGGCAAAGGAAGGATTTTATTTCTTCTCTTGGTGTGAACAATGATGATTCTTCCTCAGTGATCAAATTTGAAACCGCAGGACATCAGCCTCACTTGCCCCACTATGTGTCGCTTTTGGTACACATAGAATGTCTTAATATGATTGTCAAGCACACTATGATTGACGAGGGCACCGTTGCATCTGTGATGTATTTGTCCTGTTGGAAGGGTCTTGGTTCTCCTGAGTTGTCGAAATCAGCGACTATGTTAACTCCTTTTGATGGGAGATCTTTTAGGCCGCACAGCATTCTTCCGTCCCTTAAAGTCCGTTTGGGGGGGAAGACCGTTGCGATAGAGGTTGAGGTGGTTGATGCGCCCCTCAACTATAATCTCTTGCTGGGTAGGAGCTGGACGTATAGTATGCAAGCCATTGCTTCTTCCTTGTTCCGCGTTGTATGCTTTTCACATAACGGGAAGATTGTAACGATTGATCAAATGACATTCAAGAATTCCTCTGTTACTGCATCCTCAGGAGCTTCGGTCCTGATCGTTGAACACTCTCAGCTGGCAACTGGGAGTGTGGGTGTAGGCATGTATCCATCGCTCATGGGAAGCTTTAGTTGTCCTGCACTGGTCCTCATGATAGGATCTTGTTTTGATAAGGCTTCGACTTCTACGACCTCAGTGAATTTTTGCATGACTCATATGGAAGATCCTTGGATTCTTCCTACACTGAGTATTTCAAGTGAGCCTGTCGAGACCAACGTGCCGCTTCCTGTAGACATGATAGCTTATCAAGCCAATATTAAGAATGTTGCAGAGCCTTGTTCTTCCTCTTTGCAGATGGAAGAGGAAGACCCCTATGTGCTGCCGACATGGGTAGTACAATCTCCTCATTCCCACGAACTGCCTTGATATGGTTTTCCCTTCAGATGAAGAGATCATCGAGGCTATGTCAGGCGTTGAGCCACCATGGGAAGAACTTCATCATAGATCGTATTTCCTTCCACTGTTTGACCATTTGGAGCATGAGGATTATAGGGGGATTCTTAGTCAGAGAGTTGGTAGTCCCATGGTTCCATTAAGCTCTCCTGGTCAGATGGTAGATGGAAACATGGTGAACATATCTTCCATGATTTCTATCAACATCTCTCGAAATCCTGGCACCATTGAGAATGTCTATATTGGGGTGGAATGTTCCCATGCTAAGATTCTCGAATATACCGAGCTATTCAAGCAAGTCCATGATGTTTTTGCTTGGTCTTATGATGAGATGCTAGGTATTGACCCTCGGCTTGTTGAACATGAGATTAAGACTTACCCCAATGCTAAGCCTGTTCGACAACGTTTACGCGCTGTGAATCCTAGGAAAGCACCTTCCATTAAGACAGAGATAGAGAAGTTGTTGAAAGCCGGTTTCATCTATCCCATTCCCTTGATGGAGTGGGTTTCAAACCCCATTCCAGTGGATAAGAAGCAGGGAGCAATATGAATATGCATTGATTTCCATTATTTGAATCGTGCCTGTCCTAAGGATAAATTCCCCACACCATTTATAGATCATATTTTGGATGAGTGTGCAGGCAGCGAGGTGTTCTCCTTCATGGACGGCTTTTTTGGGTATAATTAGATCCAGATTAAACCTGAGGACCAACACAAGACTGCATTTATTTGTACTTGGGGAATGTTTGCATATCAAAAAATGCCTTTCGGCCTTAAAAACGCCAGAGCTACATTTCAGCGAGCGATGACCTTTATTTTTGATGATCTCAAGTCTATTATTGAAGTATTTTTGGATGACCTCGCTGCTCATTCTCGTATGAGAATGCGTCATTCCTATCACTTGAGATTGGTCTTCGAAAGATGCCAGCACTATTTGGTTCGATTAAATCCTCATAAATGCATCTTTTGTGTGAAGTCAGGTCGTTTACTAGGATTCATCGTTTGAAAGGAGGGCATAAGAGTCGATCCCTTAAGGTTGAGGCAATACTTCAATTGTCTCCCCCAAAGAACATTCATCATATTCAGTGTTTGCAAGGTATGGAAAACTTCTTATGAATATTTGTTGTCAACTTTGCCAATTTGACTAGAGGCTTCATGCATATCTTGAAGAAGGATACTCCCTTTGAATGGGATGAGCGAGCCCTAGCATCGGCCCCACTGATTAGTCCTCCGAATTATAGCCGTGATTTCCTATTATATGTAGCCGCGTCTTTAGAGACGATTGGTATGGTGTTGTTTCAGGAGGATGAGGAGCTCCAAGAGCATGTCATATATTATCTGATCCAAAACCTTATTTATGCAGAGATTCGTTATTCTCATGTCGAGAAGCTTGCTTTAGCGACCGTACATGCTGTTTAGCGTTTGAGACATTATATTCTCCTTCGCCATACCTTGGTTGTGGCCCATGTCGATCCGTTTCAGTTTGTCCTCACATGAAGGATGATTGGGGAAAAGTATAATAAATGGATTGTCATTTTACAAGAATTCGATCTCGAATTTGTTTCGGCAAAGTCAAAGAAGTCGTTAATTTTTGCAGAGCTTATATAGGATTTCCCGAGCGAGGCCGAGGAGTTGGTTTGTGAAGATACGTTTGTCGATGAACACATCTTCTTAATCTCAATGTCTGACCCATAGTATGGATATATCATAGTATATCTGCAAACACAGAGGACCCCTACTCACCTCTCGTGAGATGAATGATGACGATTGCGTCACGTCTTTAAGAACTACCTTATAGTGGACAATACTTTCTACCGCTGTGGGGTAGATTCCATTTTATGACGTTGTTTAACTCATGAGGAGGCTGAGGTTGTGCTGAATGATTGCCACAGAGGGGCGTGTGGTGGTAATTTATCTAGTATTTCTACAGCTCAAAATATTTTGAGAGCAGGTTATTTCTAGTCATCGATCTTTAAAGATTGTGTTGATGTGTTCAAGAGGTGCCACCCTTGCCAAGTGTTCACATGAAATATGCACTCGAATCATGCCCCATTACATCCCATTATCACCGCCAGGCCCTTCAACAAGTGGGGGCTCGATTTTATGGATTGCAACCCAGCTTCGGCTGGGGGGCACCATCATATTATAGTGGTTGTGGATTATTTCATGAAATGGGCTGAGGCAATGCCTACAGTAAAATTCGAGGATGAGACAGTCACTCACTTCATATTCAACCAAATCATTACTCAGTTTGGGATTCCAAAAGAGCTTGTCACTGACCATGGCTCACACTTTCAGAACCCTATGATGGAAGAGTTGGCATCCAAGTTAGGGTATAAGCAAGAGAACTCATCTTCTTACTACCCCCAAGCGAAGGGACAGGTTGAAGCAGTGAATAAATCACTTAAGTCCATTCTCCAACGAACCATCGCATAGAGCAAGACGAATTGGCATATTACGTTATACCCTGTTTTGTGGGCATATCGAACCGTGGTTAAGACTACCATGGGTTTTTCTCCATATCAGCTTGTGCATGGAGTGGAGTCGATATTGCCGGTTGAATGCGATATTCCTTCGTTGAAGCTAGCTGTGGAACTTTTACCAGACACTTCACCTTTGGAGGAGCGTTTGTTCCACCTCGAGAAACTTGATGAGCATCGTCGAGATGCCTTGGTGGCTCTAGAGGTTAATAAACATCGCGTTCAGGTCCAATACGACAAGTCTATCCATCCAAGATTTTTTAGTGAAGGAGACTTGGTCCTTTTGTGGGATCAATCGAAAGAACCCTTGGGGGCAGGGAAATTTAATCCTATGTGGCATGGTCTTTACGTGGTCAAGTGTGTCTTAGAGAAGGGTTCCTATGAGTTAGTCGATTACGAAGGAATAGCTTTGGCGGAGCCTAGAAATGGGCTCTATCTACAAAAATACTATGCCTGATCTTTAGCCAAGGCTGCTTGTTGCGTATTAGTGTATAGCTTTGCATAGTTAGGTCTTTTTCTTATCGTGATCGGGTTTGTGATTAGTTTCCATTTCTTTTGGAAGATGTCAATGGAATCTTCCACCTACATAGGATTCACGGATGGTGCAAGCCATCACACTTAGCACTCAGCCTCTGCTGCTTGGGTGATTTATACTCCTATGGGTCAGGTACTGTCTTCCGGAGGTGTATGTCTACGGCCATCTTCCAACAATGTTGCTGAATATAGCGCCATTATTGAGCTTCTACGGGATTCCATTTCACATGGCATTCTATCTCTTGAGGTACATATTGATTCGGAGTTAGTAGTATCACAGCTCAATGGTTTGTACCATGTTAGAGATCTGACGTTATTGAGAAGATTCTTACGTGTGAGATTGTTAGACCGGCAATTTGACAGTATCACATATATACACATTCCAAGAAATGATAATCAAGTTGTTGACTCATATGCTAACTACGTGTTAGATTGGCATTTGTTTCATTCATAATAAATTAATCAAAAACATTTTTACACATGTAAATAAATAAATCGATCACCATAAAACCTTTTATATATATAAAAAATGTGGTAATACATAGTGTCATATACAAAAGTGGAGATTTCGAAGCTTCCAACATATACTACATGGTCATACAAAACATATACACTCCCAGGTATCTAATCCTGTGGAGGAGGAGGGTTTTGATCATGATACGTCACTACGGCTCTAGCTAGCCGCTGGAATAAACACACCCATGCGCGTGGCACGCCCACCACCTGTCGCTGCATGGCCTAAGGCAAGTCCTCGACTTGCACCATGGGAAATCTATGAGTCAGTCGCATGAAGTTGGTATGAATGATCTGGAGCGTTCACTCCGCATCCACACCTGTGATGTCATCCCCTCTTCCCCTTCGTCTATGACATGGGAAGCCCTTTGGTTGCCGTGGTCCCACATCTACACATGAATAGTAGATGTCACTATGTGTTGTCATGCCAAAACATGTGTTTTTGATTCCACATAATCAAATAAAAACAAAAAAAATTAAATAACTCAAAAAAATTTTAACAAAAAAAGAGTGAGAGTCAATATTCAGTACCTATCTCTCCATATGCCAATCCTGGTGGCAATGGCATGCCCGGATCCCCCCGAAAATCTATCCCTCCATAGGGGTAGTCATCTATGGCAACAATCTGTCGTCGCCACCATGGAAAGAAGTCAGCTGGATATGGGTTGGCCACCCTATGACCCCCCAGTCTGCGCATAGCATCTGCCCAACGCCGTTGGGCTGGATCTCGAACCCCGTGGAGAGGAACATCCACTATAGGGCTCAATCCTAGAACATTATTGAAGAAAAATGTGCTCAGAATGCTGTTGAACCCGAAGTTCTGTATCCTTCCTGCCTTACACTCACTGAGCTGGTGTTTCATGTTGCTCAGTAGTGTAGTACTCCAGTCGTATATGGTCGGTCTCATACACTCCACTGCATAGAACATCAGTGGCCGCGAGGCCTAATGGAGTGAGGCTAAGCCTGCTATCCTACCCAGCGTCAGTAGTGTGGCCTTTAGGCCCAGCACCTGTATAGCATTAGTGGGGACTTGACTACCCACCATCTCAGTATCTGGGTAGTAGTACATAGCTATGTACTTATCGATAGTAAGCCCACCGCCTGGCCCACCTTGGGAATGAAGGTTCACCACCTCCCCTCGTCTAGATAGACCTGTGATAAAGTATATGTCTTCCACCTCTATGGTGAGAGACATCCCATCTATCTGGAAGGACTCTGAGTCTGGATCCCAATAGTCTACCAGCATCTCTAGCAGTCTTGGTTTGGCCCTCATACCACCATGACACCAAAAATTGTAGAGTCTGCATGCTCAAAGAGCTTGTTGAGCCATCACGTCGGCCCTTACATCTTCCTCTACTTTACCATGCTTGCACTATCTCCATTCTAGCACCATCCTGCAAGAGAAATTTCCACATTGCCCATTATATTCTTATAAATTCACTTGCGCGGCGTCATATGCGATTGTTTTGCAAACAACCGCGTATGTACGCGGTTTCTAGCCTCTTTTCCACATATAGCCGACCCTATACGCGGAAAAAGCTTCAACATCCGCGTGGGCCACAGTGCTCATGTAGAGATGGCCTAAACAACCTCATTTCACCATGAAAATCAACAAAAATTATATTAAAATGCATGAGGAGAGCATGAGCAAATACCTAGAAGAAATGATTGTGAATTCCGCCGGCTGGATCTCTTGGAATTTACAGTTGAAAATTAGAGATCCAATGGGTAAAAGTTTCAAATGATTTATATTTTTTACTATTTATAGAAAAATTTCAAATATTTGAAAATTTTTACCCCCTTTCCTATAGTTTTGACAGTTTTTAACCATTTTGGACCATTTCTGACATAATTTGTGATGTAGAAGACCATTTTCAATGTCGTTTTAGCCATTGGATTAACCCGTTCATACTAATCTCAGGTATAATGTCTACACTAGCATATAGGTTAGGTTCACCACCATTTTCATTTTGCATGACCTTATGACCATGTCACCATGACCTTAGCTACAAACCCACTCTATTATGTCACCGAACCTTCTTGCTTCTCTAGAAGTGGCATAATACGAGTGGTAGAGCTTCACCTTACATGGGTACCCTAGTTAGCCCCTTATTTTCATTTGGTGCCCATGCCGATGTTTTCTCCTTTAGGGTGTGGGAGTCCATTGTATAGTACTGCCATGACATTTCGCAAGAGCCTCATACTCCTCTTGATCTTATGCTGGCCTATTTCCCTCCGAACTCCCCTTATGTCAAGTTGTGAATGCATTATCATGAGCTTTTCCTACCTTATTGAGCTTTATTCCAGCTCCCCTAACATTGCATTTCAGCCATATAGCCCGAGCTTGTCTCATGTCTAGCCATGCAGAGACATTTTTTATATATCCTTCACAGCTTAATTTCCTTTTGTACCCGGAGGGGATTTTCCCCCGAGTGTTGATATCCTACACATGTATCCTTGCATTGAGCATAGGTATGTTCTAGTGCTTGGAACTAGTTTGTTTTCCTTGATGACACTCGTCTCCTCCTAGTTTGTAACTATAAAGCGAGTTTATTCTTTTTTCAAGATTTTCAAATAACTGAAAAAGTCCAAAAAAAAAATTAAAAACCAAAAAGCCGGACAAGGAAAGATGTTATCTTTGGCAGCTGTTGAGTCGTGTCACCTTCGAATAGAGCACTATATATCACATCCATTGGTTGGGTTATAGTTTGCCTTTAGGAGCTGTACTCATTTATCTGAGTTTATCTCCACCGGTTGGTTAAGATTCCAGTCCCTATGGAGCCTCTATTGATGCCTCCTATGTCACAGAGATGTCCCAGTTTGTATATCAAGTCTATGCTACCTTCATTCAGTCACCATACTTCGTTATGATCTTGTTTGAAGGAAGTTGAAACCTATGTTAGCCATTCCTCAGTTATCTTGAATTTGCATGTCAGCCATTCCCGGTATAGTTTCTGGTTCGTGCACCTTATGATCGAGTCCTTCCACATTAGACAGCTTTTCTGAGTACCTCATTTTGGATGATGGGGGATGCCTTAATTCCTTCCTTCCAGTGGATTTCATCCCATCGACTTCAGATCATTTATTCTGGGCTTGGAATCTAGAGTCCTTTTGAGTGCCTTGAGACTTGCAGTCATCAGTGGAAGGTTCTCTCGCCATCGACAGTTTCTTGGGAATACATCAATGTCCCCTGATCGATGGATTCTCTCAAGTGTTCAACCTCAACACATCTATTCACAATTGTTAGTTTGCGCTCTAGTACCTTGATTCCCATTTTCATTATCAGTGGGTAATCTCACGTCTATTAACGGTATACATCAATGACCGGTAATCAAACGATGGACTACTATGTTCGACCTCGACACCTCTATTCGCATAGTAGGACATGTACTCGTAACAGTTTGTGTAGAAGACTTTCCAGATTGGTGGCATCTCTTATATGCTACCTCCTTGATCGTGCCAGCGTTCATGAGATTTTAGCTCTCGTGACTTCATTCCAGTGTATGTCAGACATTTCTAGCCACTATGGAGATCTTGATCTATTATATATCTTTAGCCATTTTGGAGATCATGGTCCTTTGTATATCTTCATCATGGAGATTCTGATCTATTTATATTGTACGTGGCGATGACCACATATGTGATATCATGTATCATGCCTATTCATGGCCATTGTACTCTTATGTATCCGGGACTGCTATATGTACTTGCAGTTATATGCAGAGTTGTATTATTGTACTATGCTGATTGCGTGGCTGGTCTTCCATTTGGTATCCTTCATCACTCCACTTCTTGGATGGACTTATAATGTATTTCAGCCATCGTATGACCTCTGTGACCTCACACATTAGGGGGCATCTATTATAGTGGATTTCACCACTCTAGGTGAATCACACTTTGTATGGCCTTCCCCTGTCCCGTTGCAGACTCTTTAGACCCCATGGACCATTATTTATCCTTTGATGTTTCCTTGATCATCCCTAAAACTATATGGAAAATGATATACGCATATTTTTACCCAATAAATGCGTACATACACGGGTTTGACCCCTATAACCGCGTACATCAGGATGTGCACATAATCCAAATCCTTTTGGAGTTTTCCTTGACATGGATCCGACTCATTTGACTCTTGGCCTTCCATATGCCTTGAGATCACTCAGATTCAACCCTTCATTATCCCTTGTGAAGCTATATAAGGAACCCCTTGGTACATTGAAGGCATATAGAGAGATTGAGAAAAACGAAACTATAGTCCATTGTTGACGGAATTTGTACTTGAGTCTGCATCCCTTTGTCCCTTGGAGCACTTTTGTGTTCTTCCCAAGCTTGCCTTTTGCTAGTGAGCTTGCTATTGTGAGATGGAGGATTGAGGTGGTGGAGGCCCAAGTGGGGGATTCAGTTTCTATGGTTCGCAAATGTGCCGTCAGAGGTTGTATCTATATTGTAATCTCTGATTTATATTAATGGAAATATCTTTTCTTGTCTAATGATGTGTATTTGATTAAATATTGCATCCATTGGAATATATCAAATGCTTTTACATTATTGATTATATATGCTAGAATAGATCTAACACCATGATATATAGTATGCTTGTATTGTTTACTTGTTGTTGAGGAAGTATTATTTCAATTCAAGCAGAAGATTGGAAAGCTCAATGGGGATATACTTCAACCGTCTGGAATAAGGTACGAGGTCTGATCCTTTAGTGTTAGACATTTTATTTCTATTGCATATTGGGAAAGATTGATTTTTGGATTCAAAGTTGTTTGTTGTGGTACCCCAAGCCATCGGAATTTCTCTTCGTAACAGCCCAGGATTGGAAAAATTTCATCAGTGACCAAGCTGGTCCCTCTTCATAAAGTGCTCTTAAATTTTAATTTAAAATGTAACATATTGTATAAATTATGAGAACATAATACGAGACAAAATTTTGGAACTAAAAGGTTGAGGAAGCCCAAAGGTCATCGAGGGGCAGCCCAAAGGTTTTTCTTTTTCGTATAAATAAAGGAGTGTTTAGATGAAATAAGGGGGGGACTTCTTTCACATGCCATTTGTGAGAGTATATTGTAATAAGAACTACTTCCTTTTACAATAAAGAATTACAAGTTTCTGCTAGAGAAAGTTTGGTGGAATGTTTCGAATGCTTTGCTATGGATTAGTTGAATGTGAACTATTTCGTTTTCAGCTTATGTCCATTAACTGTGAGATCGTTCTAACTCATTGAATCTCTGTTCATGTTATGAATGCACTCTAGTTTATTCTGTGAAATTTCCACTGTGAGTAATGAAGGTTGTCATAAACAATAAGCTATCTTGTTGTTCATATTTCTATTAATGTTCATGTGTTTTGAAATAAGTAACAACTATCTGTAATTTTTCTTAATGCATGTGCAGAAATACATTACTAATTGATAATTGATAATTTTTCTCCCTAGGGATAGGTTAGTTAGTTAAATTTAGTTTCTTGCTGTGTGTGATTTAGATGCGAGAGAATTAAGACGAGAGGTAAGAACATGTGCATCACATTATGACACTCCTCGTTATCTCTATCAATATGCATTTTTAGATAGGCATTTGCACATCATAACTTAAACACAAAAAAGTAAAAATATACATGGTGGATCGGGGCATAACCGGTAAAACCTTTTAATTTGTTACGTGACCTATGATAGCCAGACCGTAAACTAGACAGATTCCCCATACCAAACAGTAGAGGGCTAGTTTGGAACGTTTATTGGGAAGAATCCCTAACTATTGCTACCTGCGATTTTCTAGGCCTCAACAGTTTTTTGGCACTAGAAGGAGGGCCACCAGTGCATGGCTGGCCGAGGAAACTCATTTCCTCGAAATTACTCCACTAGTGATAGTTCTGAAAGTAGTTTGTTTCACAAATGCACTCTTAAAGATAAAGAGAATGGGTGTTTATATCTTGTAGATAACGAAGTGGTTGATGATTTAAGAAGAATTACTATGGCATAGAGAAAAATATTGGAGTATTACATATCATTTATGTACCTAGAAGAGAGTATCAGAAGAAAGATCGCCCTAAATTAGAAGACTCAGTGTTGGTAGAAGATCTTAAAGAACTGGTAGAAGCTCCTTACAAGAAGTTGACCAACCTTTGAATCAGTTGGACCCATATTTACCTTACTATTCACCTTTTCAGATCCCTTTTCAGTCACCACCTCATTCTCCACTAAGAATCATAGCTCATGTAAATGCAAACCAAGCACCTCTGCCGCCTGCTTGGAAAGCTAGTTCACCTTTAAATTTGACACCTCCCTTGCACGATTTGCCTCAATATTTTGACAAGATGTTACCCAAGTTTGAACCAGGTGAAGGAGTTTTGGTAGATGATCATTTACAATGTTTTTACTTGGCTATAGAAGGATTACAAGCTGGGGAGCATGAATATGTAGTGTGTAGATTGTTTCCCCACACTCTGAAAGGAAGAGCATCCTCATGGTATTTTGCACTTCCTGCAAATTCAATCACAGATTCGAACACATTTGATAGGATGTTTATAAGTAAATATGTAGTTTAGAAAACTCATGCAACCTTGATGAGGGGTTATGTGCTCTAAAGAAAGAAAGAAAAGAAAAGGTACATGATTTTACTCAAAGATTTGCTGCTTCCCTAAACAATTTTACTGCAGTAAATAAGCCATCTAAAAATGCTCTGATAGAATACTATACCTCATCCCTTGGGCTTGATCTAGCCATGTTTTCCAATATATTAGTGAGACCTACATTAGTAGAAACTTATGAAGAAGCTGAGAAGGTAGAGACTATGTTGGAAAGCATAGAAAATTATCCTAAATGGTCAGAAGAAAAGACTTTTGGAAGCAAGAAACCTTTATTATTGACTAAGACTAACGATGAGTGGTCATAGGATTTTAAAAGGATGTTGAAGATGATGAAAAAGTTATCTAATAGAGTAATAGATTTAGAGAAAGAAAAAGAAGCTCACAAATCATATAAGCCTTATTATAAGAAAAGGGAGGACAACAGTCCCTTAGTAATGAATTTAACTGATGTAGGCATGGATAATTTTGCAGTTTTCATCAGTAGCCTCATTCTGAGAAGAATTCCCCCCAATAGATAAATTCTATGACGTTGGTAATGAATCAGTTATTGGACTCCAAACTAACAGAAACTGATGAGGAGGAAGAAAAAGATAATCAATCCACAGAAAAACAAGAGGAAGATATTTTAGTTTTATGGGATTGGGTCTCAACGTTTGATATAGAAGAGGAAGGTTCTCTGAAACAAGAGGAAATATCAAAAACAAATGTGACAACAAGAAGTCAAGGTTTGTTAAAAGAAGACAAGTCAATACTTCCTATGATTAAGAAACTTCAGGAAAATATGAAGAAGATATAGAAGAACACTACAACTATAAAAATACCTAAATTTACCATTTCAAGTCAAGATCCAAAGAAAATTAATATGCCTGTCAAGCCTATTGAAGATAAGATTGATAATTTCAAGACAAATCTCAAAGAACATGAAATGGGGTATGATATTGTGGAAGACATTAAAAAAGTTAAAGAAAATATCTCAATATTTGAAATGTAAATTTACCTCAGCAAAAGAGAAACTTTAAAAGGACTTGAAGTACCAAAAGAAGAGTTTCCCACTAACAACCAACCTGAAGAAGAAGTTGGTGAAGCAAGTGTGGGAGGTAAGTATAAGTTTAGAACCCCACCATTTCTCCTAACTTTTGAGATTTTCAACTATAATGTGCACAATTGTTTAGTAGACTCGGGCCCATCAATCAATGTTATGCCACTTTCAGTCTACAATAGAATTAATGGACAGCCTAAACCATCCACTTGGCAAGTTATTCAATTAGACAGGATAGCTGTGAAAGTAATAGGAGAAATGGAAGATGTTCTAATTCATTTATTTGCAAATGAGAAGGTATGTTAGTACATCAATATTGTAGTAGCAGACATTCCAGATGCTTATGGACTGGTTTTGAGTTGAGACTGGTCAGCAAGGCTAGATGGATACTTCACATCAGATTGGTTGCATCTGTGGTTGCCTCATAAGGGAAGTCCCAATCAGGTAAAAATATTAAGAGGGCCTCAGATGAAGTACAATGTTACTCAGTTGGAGGGAAAAAATGAACTAGTGAATTCTGTGTTGGGAAATTAATTCATTGAAATGGAACTAGGAAATTACCAAGTTGAAGAAGCCAACAATATATCTAACACCCAACCCGATCTCCTTCGATTTTCATGGGCTGATGAGATTGACTGTAAAATAATAGATTTAGTTTTAGATGTATTTTTTAATTCGAGTTTGGTAGAAGTAGATAGTTTTTGGGCCCTTTATTTTGATGGATCTAAAACATTGGAAGGATTAGGAGCTGGCTATGTCCTAATTGATCCAATAAAAAATAAACATTTTCTTTCTTGTAGATTAGAGTTCGAATGTACAAATAATACAACCGAGTATGAAGCACTAGTTCGAGGACTGAAAAAGGAAATAGAACTAAAAGTGAAAAATATGAAAGTATAAGGAGACTCTGAAATTGTTGTTAAGCAAATTCAAAATAAGATACACTGTATTTCACCACATTTAAAAGCCTATCAAAATTAAGTTTGGGATTTTCTTATAAAATTTCATGCATTCAATATTGTATCCATTCCTAGATTAAAGAATGCAGCAGTGGATTTACTAGCTACCTCAGCTGGAAGGCTAGTACCTTCTATTAATAGATGCTCTCTTGAATTACTTTTCAAGCCTTATATTCCATATATGATCACTAATCTACAGGTTTTTGAAGATGATCAACAAATTTTGGAATGCTTGATGAATGATGAGACTTTTAAAGGAGCAATAATAGATGATGAATAACATCAAGCATAATTAAAATTTAGAAATTTTATTCCTAAAGGAGTCAGGACCTTGGAACGGATGTTTGAATTAAACAACAATTTTATAAATCCAACGAATGTCAAGACTCATAGCTCATCCTTGCAATTTGAGCTAATAAATTTGGGGACTGAAGCTGAACCTAAATACGTAAATTTGGGAAAGTGTTGTTCTGCAGGTGAAAGGAGTAAGTTCATTAGTTTGTTCAAACAATACAAAGATGTGTTTTCCTGGAGATATGAAGAGCTTAAAACATATGCCACAAATATTATACAACATGTCATCCTAATTAGAGATGGAGTCAAGCCTTACCAACAACCTTTGAGGAAGATGCATCCAAAGCTGGAACCTTTGATTCAGAGTGAAGTGAAAAAATTGTTGGATACTAGAATTATATTCAAAGTAAGAAATTTAGAATAGGTTTCAAATTTGGTGCCAGTAAGAAAAAAATCCAGAGAAATTAGGCTCCATGTAGATTTCAGAAACCTCAATCGTGCATCGGATAAAGATAACTATCTAGTCCCACCCATGGAGGAAATATTGCAGATGGTTTCAGGTTCTGAATTATTTTCATTATTAGATGGATTCTCTGGCTACAATCAAGTATTAATAGCTAAAGAGGACAGGATAAAAACCACATTCAGAACCAAGTGGGGAACTTTTGCTTACAGGAGAATGTGCTTTGGACTCATAAATGTTGGAGCCACTTTACAAAGTGCCATGGATATAGATTTCCATAGTCTAATTGGCCATAGTGTTGTGGTATATCTCGATGATGTCACAATATTTTCAAAAAATAGAGAGGAACATGCATTCCATCTTAAACAAATTTTCGAGTGTTGTCGAAAATAATGGTATTTCACTGAATCCTAAGAAATGCATGTTTGCGGTCATAGAAGGAAAGCTACTGGGTCACGTTGTTTCTAATAAATAGATCTCCATATACCCAGAAAGGATTAAATCCATAGAACAGATCCCTTTACCCTGTAACAAAAAAGGTATGCAATCATTCATGGGGACAATTAATTTTGTGCGAAGGTTTGTACCAAAGTTTGCTCAAATTGTCAAACCTTCGCAGCAGATGGTTAAACAAAGTGTACAATTTAAATGGACTGATGTGGAAAATAATGCATTCAATAAGATTAAAACATCTATTTCTCATGCACCTTCACTAAAAGTATGAATTTCGAAAAAGATTTTATTTTGTACACCTTTGCATCCGATGATTCATTGGCAGCAATGCTTACGCAAAAGGAGGATGGGGGAGATGAGTACCCCATATCATTTATGAGCACTGGTCTACAGGGAGCTGAATTGAACTATCCATATATTGATGAATACACTTATGCATTTTTAAAAGCGGTAAAGAAATTCAGGCCATACATACTTAAGAACCGTGCTAAGGTAATAGTTCCACACCCAGTTGTAAGATCTCTTTTTGTATAGAAGGAGTTAGGAGAAAGAAGAGGCAATTGGGTAACAAATTTACAATAATATGATCTTGAGTTCAAACCTGCATCTATAGTAAAAGTGTAAGGATTGTGCAAACTAATGGCTGAAGATAAAGACAATGAAGATAATAATTGGGAAAATGAAGCTGAGTTACATATGGTGGATGTATGTCCTCTATTCACAGCTCCATATTCTTGGTACTGGGACCTAGTTCATTACCTTCAATAAGGATATTTACTGGAACATTGGAATTCCAAACAATGAAGAGCATTACATCTTAAATCAGCTTCATATCAGATCATTGACAGAGTATTATTCAGAAAGAATTATGATAGAGTTTTTCTTAGATGCTTAGAGCAATAAGATGAAACAAAGGTGATAACAGAATTACATGATGGGCCTGCTGGAGGTCATTTTTCTGGAGATATAACAGCCCATAAGATTATTAGAGCCGGGTATTAGTGGTCTACACTATTTAAAGATGCTCATGCTCATGTCAAGAAGTGTGATGTTTTTCAAAGAGGGGGTGGAAGACAAGCTAAGGCAACAGGGCCTTTAAAACTAGTGATGATAACAGAACCATTCGAACAATGGGGGATTGATATCATTGGATAGATAAACCCAACTTATTCCTTGCAGCACAAATACATTCTGATGGAAACTGACTACTTCACCAGATGGGTCGAGGCCATTCCATTATGCAAAGTGAACGAAGATGTAGTCATGGATTTCTTACATGATCACATTATGACCATGTTTGGGGTTCCAATTTCCCTGGTTTTTTATAATGATACTTAATTTTATTCTATTAGATTAATTGCATTTGCGAATGAAAGAGGAATTAAGTTTCATTATTCCGCAAACTATTACCCATAAGGAAATGGTTTGGCAGAATCTATGAATAAGAATTTGATTAGAATTTTAAAGAAAACCATGATAGAAAATCAGAGAAGTTGGCACTTAGTGTTACCTAATACTCTTTGGGATGATAGAGTCACACCCAAGAATTCCTTGGGTGTGTCACCATACACTCTTGTTTACGGAAAAGAAGTTATTCCTCCTCCCAACATTCTGTTACCATCTTCCATAATAGCTCAGGAATCTATAGGTACCGATAACGAAATCCTATAGACCAAAATCTATAATCTTTTGAAGTTGGAGGATTCTAGGTCCAAATCCAAAGAATGATTTAAGCATCAACAGGAAGTAGTGAAACTTTGGTTTGATAAGTATAAAGCTGGAAACAAGGAATTCGAAAGTTATAAAGCGGGATCATCCGCATGATGAAAAGGGGAAGCACACTAAGTTTCAACAGTTATGGGTAGGCCCTTTTCAAATTGCAACCAAGCTTGGCCACTCAACTTACAAGTTGCAATATTTACACGGGTGGGAAGAGAACTTACCAGTTAATGGTTTAGTTCTCAAACCTTGTTTTTCTTGATTTTTATTTCTTGGTTATCTTGTACATAAATAAACTGATTGGTTTGTTTTTTATTTATTTTATATTTTGTTAGTTATATTTTGATTGATTTCAATAAAAGGAACAAATTTTGGTTGCATGGAGTTCATCATAATTTTGGATTAACTAAAATATTTGATTATGAGACTGTGTACTATTGATTTATTTGAAAGAACTTCCTCTAGTTTAGCAGTTTTCCTAAATGGCTATGAACACATTGAATTCCTACTTAATACTTGTAAAATAACTCAGGATCAAAAGGTCTAGAATACTATTTCAAGGCTCTACCCATTTCACATTAAAAATGTCTTAGGGGGTGACAGCAAAAGACCCACGGAGAGGAAGCATGGTAAACAGTATATTATATTTAAATGATCCCATGCCAAGAATTGAAACCCAAAAGGAAAATAAGAGTAAAAAAACTCCTAAGGAAGAAATATGTATCAAAACAAAGTGTTGAACCATATTAGTACAAGATTTCCAAAGTTC
This sequence comes from Pseudotsuga menziesii, assembly GCA_001517045.1. Lineage (NCBI taxonomy): Eukaryota > Viridiplantae > Streptophyta > Pinopsida > Pinales > Pinaceae > Pseudotsuga > Pseudotsuga menziesii. The sequence continues at coordinate 864,403 of LPNX010414196.1, read as the reverse complement.
TTCTCCGTCCATGAGCTGAAAATTAAATACATATCTCACACAAAAGGACACTATGGATAGAGGAGCCTGAATAAAATTTCAGAAAGAAGGCAAAAGGTATGACTCAAAAGAAAGGACAAAAATCCAAAAGCACAAAAGTGAAAAATGGCATGGAAATGAGGAACAAATGAATATTTATGTTTACCATATGTTACAATCCTATGGTGTAACATTTCAGAAAGAAGGAAAAAGGTAGGACTCAAAAGAAAGGAAAAAACTCCAAAAGCACAAAAGTGAAAAATGGCATGGGAATGAGGAACAAACGAATATTTATGTTTACCATATGTTCAAGCTAGGAGCTACCTGAAGACAGAGGTGAAAAATGAAATTCATATCCCTGGCCTCAAAAGAGTTATCTAGACTTTGAAATCTTGTTTTCCATTTCCCTAAATTGGACTATAATCAATGATTAAAAGTACATACATCTGCCATTTAGGAAATCCATGCTAGGTGGATGGGACAGACCTGGTTTCTTATGCTTTTATCTTTGCACCAACAAATAGATCCACAGTGTTGGCCCTTTCGGCAACAACCTGCGAACAGGTTGCAGTCTCACCCGAAACAGCTATGGGGTGCCACAGAATCAAGTTTCTGTAGGTGAAAGAGGGATATTACTATACCTTTAGCCTTAACAAAGAATAATCATGCAATGCAGAGCTTCGACATTCACTTAAATAGCTTCACATTTTAGATAAAAAGACAGTTTCTTGCTTAACCCTTAACTGGGAATTCACAGCGAAGTTAATACTTAGCAATTTATCTTACTTTATCATTCATCCACTTATCAAATGCATAAAAACATAACAGAAACAAAATAAAAAGAACCACCACAACACAAGATATACATGGTTCACCACCAGGGTAGGGGCTACGTCCACATAACTGCATTTATTACAAACAACACAGTTCTAATTTCTGCGCTCAGTTGCAGAACTTCTCAACAACCCAAAACTGTGCACTTAGCTACAGAACCTTTCTTCCAAAACCCTTTGTGCACTCAACTGCAGAGGTCGTCCACGCATTCAGCTGGGACTTAACCTTAAACCCAAAAATATACTTTAGCTTCATTGCATCACATCATCATCATAACACAAAAGATTATTTTTACTCCTTTACATAAGTGCCTATTTATACAAATGCAGTATTACAATACCATGGGCTTAAACCATGGGTACCCAAAAACCATGGGACATTTAAAAAAAGAGGGGCTTCGACCCAACCTCGAAGCCCCTAAGACTACTTTGGACCACAACTCCGCTTACAAGCTTCGCACCAAAACCATGGAGTTTCCAAAATTAAGGACCTTCAAGGTCCGAGCCCCAATAGGCCCCTAAGACTCACTAGTGTCCCGTCCCGGGACACTCTGTTGCTTTTCAGGTACAAGAATCTTGTTGGAAAAGATAGTAAATTACTTGTTGAGGATGCGCATGATATCTTTGGCTGCTTTCTCTTTCTCCACTATCTCCTACGATGTTGCTGCAGATGCTTCATTGGCCTTTTCCTATGCAAATGCATCATACTCCTTCAAGACTTTGAGCTGGTTGTCCATAGCAGTGCTCAAATCCAAGGCCTCGTTAATGAGGGGCTACACAGAGCTCACTAAAAACGTTTCTTTTCTTCTACAAGAATCAATTTCTCACTGGAGTGCATTACTATGCTTCACCTTAAGCATCTTCTGCATAGGAGGCAATGTCTTAATTTCTGCTTTTACTGCATCCAGCTCTGTCTGACGCTGCTTGATGGTTTCTTGCAACTTTTCTACTTTTGGGTTGTCCTGCAAGTTTTCCCAGGCCTCGAAACTTTTTTCTAGTAGCTTTGATGCACTACTTACAGGATCTGAGATCTTCGTTGTTGAGGCCTGAATATCTCTGAGACGCTGTTCCCTGACCTCTGGTGGACTCTCAGGAATGAGGTGAAGCTGAAGCTCCGCAATCTAGGCCTCATGTTCTGCTTTCATCTTCTCTATCTGGCTTATAGACTGTTGTGCATAGTCTTTCAGCTTTACTATTCTTTGCTCCAGTTCTTCTTCATCCTGCATGTCAGAGTCAGGGAGACTTTGACATGCCTCATCCAACACTCGTGCTAGTGTATCCTGCTTGTTTTCTGTTTTCCTCTTCTTTTGTTCAACTTCTTTCAATTGTGCTTCGAGGCTCTCACTCTGCTTCATGGTGTTTTCTAAATGCATGTGTGTGTAGCTGTCTCATTCTCGGATCTCCTTCATGAGTGCCAATTGACAAAAATGTAGCTTCAGCATAGAAAACTTAGTGTAATCTATCTCAACTATCATTCTTACCTACGATCAAGATGTTGCGTCAGGTATTATAAGAGATGCACTTGGTACTGTACCTTTGTTGTTTCTGGCTGCGCGCCTACTGGAGCACTACATGCTGCAGCGCCAATTGCTGTTCTTTCCGATAACGCCTTAGTTCTGTAATTCGCTATGCTATGCTAGTGAGGACATCAAGATGTTTAGTTTCAAACTCTACCCATTTTCTAGATAAAATCTCTGTAGACTTCGTTAGAGCCTAATCAATCTCTTCAATCGTAAAAGCGGGCTCTTCGACGATATTCTTTCCCTTCAAGGCCTTAGTTTTCTTTCTGGGCTAAGGCTTAGTAACTTCCTCCACTTCGGGGGACTTGCACTTATCTAGGTGGTTAGGGTTTGAAATGGTCTTGACTGATTCTTGTTCTTCTTCATCAGCTCCATCATCTCCACCATAGTCACCTTCGCTCTACTGTGACTCATCTTGTTCTTCACTCTCTTCTAGTGGGTCATTCTGCTGCAGCTAACTAGGACCTACACCCACATCTGTTATAGGAGGGACTGGTATGTCAGGCCTTGTTCCTGCATCCTTCATCCATTCAGCCAGCCACTGTTGAACTACTGGAAGGATGTCTTCCTGGTTCACCATATATGGTAACTTCCACCATGTATGTTTGTTATCTACGTGGGCTTGGATGAGGACATTATGCATATCAGCCTTGAATTTGGCTACTCTAGTATACTGAGAAAATAGCTCATTACTAATCCGTGGTGTTTTCAGGGTCTCATATGTAATATTCATTGAATAGAAGGCGAACATGTAGTTCGTCATCTGCTGCAATGCTTTATCCTATGAAACCCAAAGAGATGCATACCTTGCTGCGCCAGGCATCTCTAGAGGCACATCAACAAAATGTGCCTCGGTAGGTTCTCTCCATCTTTCCAGTGCAATAAGCACTAAGAACCATGAATAATGAAAGGATCTACCTTTGTCCTGTGCATCGTAGACATCTGCAATGAATTCTCTAGCAATGTACTCTATCCATTTGTAACTGTATCCTTTGGCACAGTTCACAGCAATACTGACAAGCGGGGCAGGTACTTTATTAGGTCTACACTTCCTCATTAATTTTCATGCTAGGGGCTCTGCAGCGAAGTGAATGTTATGGTGCCGAATAATCGATGTTTGATACCCTCGATTTCCTTTTTTCAAACTGAAGCGGTCCTTCATGTGCTACGCCAGCTTTGTATCTTCGTGCTTTCCAAAGAATTCAATCCCAAGATCAAGCCCTTCCTTCGGCAAGCCAGTAATCCTATGAATCAGTTCTCCATCAATAGCAATTCTCTAGTTTCCTATCCATAGGTGCCCATCATGCACCAACACCAATAACTGCTTGACCACTGCGGTAACCTGTGGGCTACGACCAGAGTGGGGGACATTCAACATCTTCAACAAGCCAACTTTCTCCAAGCCAGTAACCCACTGCTTTACTTCAAGTAACGTCGTCCCAACCTCTGGATAATGGACGGAGTGCAAGTATTTCCCAGGTACGAACTGCGGAAACTTCTCACGATCATTTGTATCGTGGTCTATGTACTTGAGCCGATCTAATCTTCATGTCATCGTTCCGACCAACTTCACACCCTATGGCAGCGAAGAGGTGAGAAACGTGAACTTGACTGTTTGCCAAGGTGGCTGAACTCCTGGTCGAATAGGCAGAAGATATGGTGGACGCTACGATGAAACGTTATCATCCTCACCAAAGTATTTGAAATATTCAGGTGGGAGCTCTGTCGAACCAAGAGGATTCATCTAAATCATGAGATCCTCCAGTGTCTTTCCTGATGGTTGGTGCCTTTCCTCGTTCTGCTTAGAGCGAAGTTCTTCCTTAAAATTCTTTCTGTTAGATCGTGTATGCATCAGTTGATTCGGTGCTAGGGAAGTCTCTTTGCGAGGTGCAGATGCAGGTGGGTTCCTCATAAAGTTATTTAGACCCCTCTTTCTGAATTCTCTCAACAATTGCTGGACTTCGCGATCAGCTGACATGGACTCAACTGTGAAACTCAAGAAAATGCGTAACATGAAATTCGCAAGCATGGGTGTCTTCTTATAGGATCCAATGACCAATTCTACCATAACTATGCATTAAAGACACCAAATCTGATTGAGCAATGGTATATCTTGTCCAAAAGGTGCTAGATTTCCCAACTACGGCTGTGGATTTGATCAAAATCTCATCATTACAGGAAGTTAATGCAGTTAACGTATTGGCGCCACTAAATTTGATTTTTTCCAATGGTCATATTTTAAGCTTCGACACACCTATCTTCTTCGGCATAACCACTAACTTCAGCTTCGCCACAATAAGGACCTTTGACACATCCTGGCACAAGCTTCAAAAAAACTTTGAACTTCGACCCACGATAGAATTTCTTCCACAACCTTCTACACTTCGTAAATTTTCCAACAATCTGCCAAAGCTCTCTGAGAACAGCTTCATTATAGTCTAGTACCCAATTTCAACTGTTCTTGGTACTTAGACTCTTCTTCTTGCTATTACTTCTGATCAGGAGGTACAGGCCCATCCCTCTACTTCTTTAATCTACTTCCATTCACCATGGAAGGCAAAATTTCTCCATTCAATTTAGCTAACTGAACTGCACCACCATCAGTAACTTTCTAAACTATGTATGGTCCTTTCCAATGTGTCTTGAACTTACCTGGGAACTTCATGAATTTACTGTCGTACAAGAGCACAAGATCACCATTCTGAAAATGCTTCTTCTTAATGTGTCTATCATGCCATGCTTTTTCTCTAGCTTTCTATACTTGCTGCTAGAAACCTGCAATGAATCTTTCTTCTTCTAGTTCTAGTATCTTCGCCAGCCTTTCATTCAACATGGCTGGATCATCCATCTCTGTGAAGGCAGATATTCTGAGGCTAGGAACAATGTACTCCATGGGCATAACTGCTTCTTGTCCATATACCGGCCTAAAAGGTGTGTGTCCTGTCAACTTCTTGCAAGTGGTTCTATAAGCCCATAATACTGCTAGAATTATAAGATCCCAATCATTTCTGTTAACATTGCAAACCTTCATCAGAGCATGCTCAAGAATCTTGTTAAAGGATTCGATAATTCCATTTGCTTGAGGATGGTAGGCGGTACTCTTCTGATGATATACTTGAAATTCTTCAATTAATGATTCAATAGTCTTATTCAGAAAATGTGATCCTTGATCACTCATAAGAATTCTAGGACACCCAAACCTTGACAAGATATTATCAAATATGAACTTCACAGCTGTAGCAGCGCTACAGCCCTTGACTGGTTGAGCTTCAGCCCAATGAGTAAGGTAATCAGTTGCTATAATAATGTATCTTGCTACAGATTTCTTTCCAGGGGGATTGATTGGTCCAACAAAATCAATAGCCCACTTGTTAAATGCTTGCAAAGTTACCTATGGAACCAGAGGCATCTCATCCCTCCGGGATGGTTTGTCTATCCTTTGATAGATATCATAGTTGTGGCAATACTCTCTTGCATCCTTATGAATCGTAGGCCACCACAATCCAGCTGTCAAAATATTTTGTGCTATAGCTTTTCCTGCATAATGACCTCCTGCTGCTCCAGAATGTGTGTCAGCCAAAATCAATGGCTTTTCATGCTCCAGGACACATCTGCGGAGTATTTCATCTCGTCCGATCTTATATAGTTGTCCTGCTATCAAGGTAAAGTCAGCTGCTCTAACCACCAGCTACTTCTTCTGCTGTGTTGTCATCTCAAAGCATGAAAAACTTGTAGACAAGTAATGAACAATATCTTGAAAATAGTCATCAACCATCTGGATGGAAAAAAACTAGGCATCAGGAAGACCTTCGTCCAAACTAGTGGGCTCTTCTCCTGAATCGAGCCTCGACAAGTGGTCAGGCCCCAGGTTAAGTATTCCTGGCTTAACTATGATCTCAAAGTCATACTCCTGAAACAAAATCAGCCGTATGCATATCCTTCCACCTAACACAGGCTTGTTAACCAAATACTTCAAAGCAGAATGGTCAATGAACATCCTAGAATGAGATCCTAACAAATAATGTTGAAATTTCTGCAAGGCATAAACCATAGCTAGACCTTCTCTTTCTGTCGTAGTATAATTCTTTTCTGCTATGGACAATTTTCTACTTGGAAAATCAATAGGGTGATCAATATTACCTTCACCTGACTGAGCCAATACTATACCTAAAGCAATGGAAGATGCATTGACATGAACATGAAACTCCTTACTCCAGTTAGGGAATACTAAGATAGGGGCAATTACCATCTTTTCTTTCAAAATATCCAAGATTTACTGACATTCAGGTGACCACTCAAACTTAATATCTTTCTTCAATTTATTTTCCATAGGGGCTGTAATCTAAGCATATCCTTTAATGAATTTCTTGTAATATCTAGTATGACCAAGCGTAGTGCGAAGTTGCTTAATAGACTTCGGAGGTGGCAAGTTCACAATAATGACTATCTTCGTAGGATCCACCATCAATCCTTGCTTGCATACAATGTGACCTAGCAAAATTCCAAAAGGTGCACAAAGGAGACACTTCTTCAGGTTCAATGAAATATGATGCTATCTACACTTGTCTAGCATAATTCTTAAGCTGGCTATATGATCTTCCAATAATCCAAAGACAGTCCAATCATCAAAGTAAACTTCAAAGAACTTATGAATAAATTCCTTAAATGAAGATATGACTACTCTGGAAAATATAGCAAGTGCATTCTTCAATCCAAAGGGCACAACAGTATACTGAAAAGATCCTATTTCTGTAGCGAAGGTTGTTTTATGTCGATCCTTTGGAGCAATTCTGATCTGATGGTAACCCAAAAATCCATCAGTGAAAGAATACACTTCTTGACCTCCGACATTGTCTAAAACTTCATCTGTAAAGGGAGTAGGAAAAAGGATCATGTAAACAGGCATCATTCAGCTTCCTCAGATCAACACAGATTCTGATTTCTCCCTTGGTCTTCTTTTCTTGTACCACCATAGGGTTGACCCATTCGGACTCTTTGACAGGCTCAATGATTCCTGTAGTGAGCATCTTATCTAGCTCCATCCTGACTTTTTCTTTATACTTAGGGTTCAACCTATAAGGGCGCTGCGTCACAGGCTTCGCATCAGCTTTCAAAGGTATTTTTATCACTCCTATATCACCAAGGATACCTTTCATTTCTGAGAACTTCGTCGGAAATAAGTCTTGATACTCATGGAGGAGTTGAGTCACTTTTCCCACCATTTCTTCGTCCCAATAATATCCAATGGTAGTGTACTTAGGCATTTCTTCTGATCCAATGTTTACTTTCCTTGTCTTCAAGGGCTGAGTTACTTCAGGTGATTCGACTATTGGTCCATGTACTTCACAATGTCCTTCTAACTCAGTAATATTAATGTTGTGAGGGTCATCGTCTTCATCAATGGTGAGGTTATAGCATTCTACTGCATTAGCTTCTTGTTCCTTCCAATCAGGTTGGTACTCGGCTATATCTTTATCATCAAACACCTTAGTATGGATCAACCTGATAGCTGTGTCCAAAGTAGGGAAAACCTCATTAAAACAAAATGTGAGCAAAAAAACATGAGCATGGCTAACCCAACTTATAGTACCATGGAGAAGCTCCACCTATGCATACCAGTTCTTTGCTACAGGTTCCACAGTGTGTACAAACCTATGTACCCATTCTTCACAAGGTACATGCTTCCATGCTTCATAACACTACTCCAAATGTTCCTGAGGGCTAGTCTTACCATTAAATCTGTTTTGTACCTCCTGAGGTTGATCCATGAATCTCAGGCGAAGAAAATTTTGACAAGCTCTCCAACTATGAATATACTTTTTATGACCATTCGACCATCTGGCAGCTGCGGCTCTGAATACTGAATCTAGAGTCTCCATTTTCTGTGAATCTGGTACTTGCTCTGAGAATTGTACAATAAAATCTTCTGGGTTTGTCAAGCCATCAAAAGTAGGTAAGATTCTTGTCTGTGAGCCAACCCATCCGATAGACTTAGTAATTCTTGCACATCGATGTCCATGTAGCTCATAAAGTCAATTTTGCCAATTTTCTAGACCTTCGTCTGAATCAGTCATGCAAGAACTGTCACACTGCCAATCCATTATACCTTCAGCAGTAGGGTTAACATAGTATTCTTCTTTAGCTATGATGTTGTAAATATGATCCAAAACATCCTGATCTTTATCTCTGACTGGCTCTGTATACCTTACTCCTTGAGAAGGGTCCAACGGTACTATAACTCTCAAGCCTTTTCCTTTAAAAGTCATCTGTCTATTCTTAAGGTTGATTACTGCATAATTGTCTAGTGCCCATTCAATTCCTAGAAATGCTGGATAGGGGTTGCTATCATCAATTATTTCAATGACTTCAAAATCTGCTAGGGTGCTGACTCCATCAATATCCACCGGTACACTAGGGAATCTTCCTAAGGGCACAATCTTCTACTGATTGGCTGATCTCAACTATATAGGGGACCATTCAAGTGTAGGTTTTCCCATTTGTTCCCATGTCTACTTAGTTAGGACATTCACTTCTGATCCCAGGTCTAAAATGATATCAGTCATGTCATAATCTCCTATCTGAGCATGCAATCTCATTTCTCGTCCAGTCTTTCTAACTCTTTTAACAGTTTTTCCTCGATCAGAGCTTCGCTGAGGTTTGCAAGACTCAATAACTTTCTGTAACTCGTTCAAAGCATTCTGATTTCTTAATAGCTTCATACAACTCTGTAAAAATGATGTCAATGTACTTACTTGAGCCGGCGAAGCTTCTTGAAACTGTATCTATTGTTGATGCTGTTGTGTAGTTGCTATTGATGTTCTCAGATCAGCAAAGTATTTTTTAGCTTCCATAAATGTTCCTTTTTCTCTTCCAACATCAAAAGATGGAATTTTCTCTGGGGTCTTACGGACCCAAGCCTCGTCAGGCTATTTCCCCTTATTCTGCACCTGCATCATAGTTCCACTCCTTGTAACAACGTTAATGGATGGGACAGGTCTTTTCTCTACAGTAATCATCTGAACATTCTAAGTAGGAGTGCCATTTATTTCTTGTATCTTGGCTATCAACTGTGGGCATTTCTCAATCACATGATCTACTGCTCTGCAATATCGACATGTCGTAGTTGGGTTTTGACATTCTCTAGGTACATGTCCTGCCTGATTACAGTTATAGCAAATAATCTAGCCTCGTCCTCTTCCAGGCATACCACCATGACCATGGCCTCTGAAATTACCTTGACTTGGTGTACCACCACGGTAACCATATCCATCATTGCCTTGTGCATCGGTTTGTACCCTATAAGCATCATAGGTTCGCTCTCTCATGAGGTCAAAGATGCGACATTCGTCTTCGTTGTGTCCAACTGACTTACAGAAATTGCAGTAGGGATTCTGAGGTACTTGAACATATCTCTGCAGCAGATAGCAATATTCAAGTCGATGTTGGCTAGCTGTTCTACAGATCTCACAATATAGGACATTAGGGTTAAAAGGGTTCGATGCACCAGTATTCAAATAATTTCTTAATGCAGGACATTGTTCTTTGTCATGGCCTTCTGTCTTACATAATGTACACAAAAATTCTTCTCGAATAGATTTCCCTTTTTTCATGTCATGAAGCTCCAAAGCCATTTTTGCTAACTTTGCCTGTATCTGGGCTATTCCAGAGTTATCTCCAACAGGAGTTGTTTCAAGTTTCATAGCAATTTCCAACACCTCTTGCTAATCAACAACCTTCTGTTGCATAAGTGGAGTCCTGATATGAGGCAATAGTGCTGCAATGAACCATTCTTTATGCTATTCTGGTCCAAGAGTGAAACTAACTTGATCCAACAGAACCTTGAACCTATGATCAAAGTCCCAAACTGATTCACCTCACTTTTGCTGAATTTATTTCAGTTCAGTTATACACTGTGACTCCGATTTAGGCTTCTTGAATTCTTTGATCATTTCTTTTTCGATATCATCCAAGGTATAGTTCTGAGTACTGGAAAACTTCATAAACCAGGTCAAATCTCGGTCTCTAAAAGAGGTGACCAACTGTGCTCTTCTTGTATTTTGATCCATAATATTCTTAATAGTCCAAACAACTTTGCATAAGAACCAAAACTATTCTGGATCCTCTGATCCAGTTCCTTTAAAGATTGGGAGCTTGATATCATCATTCACATGGGCCATAGTGAATCAAGGGGGATGAGGAGGGGGGGGAGGAGGAGGAAGACAAATAACAGGGCAGAGACTGGTAATAGGAGGAAGGGAACTTACTGAGGTAGACTGACCTACGACAGGACTACTCGAGCTAGGGTTACTTTTAGACTGTGAAGGGTTCTCAGGGTTAACAAATCTTCGCTGTGGAGTTATAAGAGGGTTTTCGACAAAAGGGGTTTCTTCAGATTCAGAGTCTTCTGGACTTAATGAGGTATAATTAGTGTTCTAGCCTAGGATATAGGGTCCACGAGTTCCCTTGTATCTTTTACCGTTGCGAAGAAAACCACTTTGCTCGTCGAAGTCACTTTCGCTTCCAAACATAGGTTAGTAGCAATAAATCTAGAAATCTGATTGGATAAGAAATATGCCTTTCTCAGCCAAGAGCATTTTAATTTTTAGACTTAATGAATTCAAGTACTTACCCCTTGGTCCTTTGAAAAACTGTCTTTCTGCTTCACTGAAAGAAGTATGTGTGTCGATGGCGAACTCCGTCACAAATTCTTCAAAGTTTTGTGTTGTATAGAAGTCAACAGCTCTTGATACCACGTTGTTCACACTTTTCAACAGCTTAATTATTTCTAGGGTCCAGTCAGGAGACTGATTTTCTTTGAAGTTTGTCTTTCTTTCTGTCAACCTGGATAACCACTGGTGCAATTCTATGTGGATACTAGCAAAGAAATTTCATAAATATTAGTAAAAATGTACCTTTGCAAGAAGTCGTCTAAGCTACGATGAGGGTCGTTATTCTCTTGTTCAGCAAATTTTAGATAAGTATCTCCAACCCAGTCACTGATTTATTTTACTAAGGGCCTCCAAAACATATCCCTCCAGGTGCGACGTAGATCCCTCCTAAAGCAGATATTGGTTCAACCAGAAACAGAACCAATTTGTTGAGTGGATGGGGAAGACCTAGGTTCTTATGCTTTTATCTTCGTACCAACAAACAGACCCATAGTGTTGGCCCTTTCGGCAACAACCTATGAACAGGTTGCAGTCTCACCCGAAACAACTATGTGGTGCCACAGAATCAGGTTTCTGTAGGAGAAAGAGGGATATTACTGTACCTTTAGCCTTAACAAAGAATAATCATGCAATATAGAGCTTCGACATTCACTTAAATAGCTTCACAGTTTAGATAAAAAGACAGTTTCTTGCTTAACCCTTAACTGGGAATTCACAGTGAAGTTAATACTTAGTAATTTATCTCACTTTATCATTCATCCACTTATCAAATGCATAAAAACATAACAGAAACAAAATAAAAAGAACCACCACAACACAAGATATACATGGTTCAGCCCCAGGGTAGGGGCTATGTCCATAGAACTGTGTTTATATTCAGCAATTTACAAACAACACAATTCTGATCTGCGCACTCAGCTGCAGATCTTCTCAATAGCCCAAAACTGTGCACTTAGCTGCAGAACCTTTCTTCCAAAACCCTTTGCGCACTCAGCTGCATAGGTCATCCACGCACTCAGCTGGGACTTAACCTTAAACCCAAAAATAGACTTTAGCTTCTTCGTATCACATCATCATCATAACACAAAAGCTTCTTTTTACTCCTTTACATCAGTGCCTATTTATCAAAGTGCACTATTACAATACCATGGGCTTAAACCATGGGTACCCAAAAACCATGGGACATTTACAAAAAGAGGGGCTTTGACCCAACCCTGAAGCCCCTAAGACTACTTTGGACCACAACTCTGCTTACAAGCTTCGCACCAAAACCACGGAGTTGCCAAAATTAAGGACCTTCAAGGTCTGAGCGACAACAATCCAGACATCTAGAAGAATTCAACATGTTGGTATTTATTGTCAAGCAGTCTGTTACTTAAAGAAGAAACGGTCCAAAGATTTGTGTTCACCAGGTAGTAGCCAATTGTTGCAACTGCAACCTTTTTCCCAAATTTGTAAATTTTGGACCCTCCTTTTGATTTTATCTAGCCCAGGTTTGTTTAATTTTTTTTTAAAATTTGTCATGGAAGTCCAGTTTTCTCTGCTTAAGAAATTGATCGTTTGAAGTCAGAAGATGAGTCAACTATTTTTTTCGTTGTTTCGAGAGTTGAATGATCTAATACTACCGTCTTCCTCACCGACACCGTGGAAACCATGGAGTTTTTGTTTTATTTGAAAACTTAACTTTTTGATTTTCTAATGATTTTTTTTATCGCTGTCAGAATTCTGTTGATGAATGAATTAGGGCATTAGTATTCTATGTCACCGCCGTTTCAGAGGGAAAATAAAGAATATTCCAATGGATAGTTATTTTTCTTTCCAAATCCATGGCTTGTATCTTTCTGGTTTTATTGTTCAAACCTTTTGATTTTTGATCACTTTGTTTTTCTTTTCACTATTAGAATGTTTTTTTTTGACAAGCGGTTGGAAGTTTAGTCCTTTATCACGCTGCCATTTTGGATGGCTTGTCATTTGTATTGCTGACACTGCAGAGTATATTGTGCCTTGAAGTTTCGATGTGTTAGTAATTAGTTTTTCCGATCACCGATGAATAACTATCGGCGATGTTTAGTGCTCGGCCTCGTCGACACTATGGCGACGTTTGGTTTTGAAGCACCGACTCTATGGAAGCATTTAGTTTTGAATTTCTGACACATAGTGTTTAGATTTTCTGACACCGACAGGTTTAGAATCTCACAAGACCCATAGTTTGTTCGTTGTCCATCGTTGCAGCTGTCAATTGGACTAAACTCTTGGTGCTTAGTGTTTTCAACTGCCATTAGGGATTATATACGATGAGGAGCACAGTACAGAGTCTGGTGTATTGGAGATTAGCAGTAGCAGAAATGTAGTTCATGCTTTTATCGAAATATTTTGAGTTAGTTCAGATGTGGCTTGGATTAAGAGCAGGAATCTGTTCTATCGGGGTTGTGATTTTGGTTACAGATAGTGGACTTAGAATATTTTGAGACACAACTTAAAATATTTTCTTTTCCTTGTCATTTTTGTTTCTTTTCATGCATTAATACTGTGTATATTTTATTTTATAGAATGTATATGGAGGAAGTAAATAGACTGATACAGTTTTTGTTATTTTGGTAAAAGTTAAATGGTCTAAGAACATGCTATGTTTATGACAGGGTGATTGCTGTAAAGAAGATATGTCTAATAGACAAAAGCAGAAGAGACATACAGAGGAGGTAGCAAGCAAGGAAGAGAAAGGGAAATGAAGAAGTAGAGATAAAGAAAAGAGAAGAAGAAAGTGAGCGTCTGAGATTAACAAGATCTCAAAAAGACCAACAAATTATTGAGCAGATAGATAGCAACAGAGGCCTAGGCTTGGAAAAAGTTCATTAGCGATCAAGCTGGTCCCTCTTCATAAAGTGCTCTTAAATTTTAATTTAAAATGTAACATATTGTATAAATTATGAGCACATACTACAAGACAAAATTTTGGAACTGAAAGGTTGAGGAAGCCCAAAGGTCATCAAGGGGCAACCCAAAGGTTTTGCTTTTTTATATACATAAAGGGGTTTTTAGATGAAAGAAGGGGGGGAATTCTTTCGTAGGCCATTTGTGAGAGTATATTGTAAGAAGAACTACTTCCTTTTACAATAAAGAATTACAAGTTTCTGCTGGAGAAAGTTTGGTGGAATGTTTCAAATGCTTCGCTATGGATCAGTTGAATGTGAAGTATTGTGTTTTCAGCTTATGTCCATTAACTGTGAGATCGTTCTAACTCATTGAATATCTTATCATGTTATGAATGCACTCTAGTTTATTCTGTGAAATTTCCACTATGAGTAATGAAGGTTGTCATAAACAATAAGCTATCTTGTTGTTCATATTTCTATTAATGTTCATCTGTTTTGAAATAAGTAACAACTATCTGTAATTTTTCTTAATGTATGCGTAGAAATACATTACTCATTGATAACTGATAATTTTGCTCCCTAGGGATAGTTTAGTTAGTTAAATTTAGTTTCTTTCTATGTGTGATTTAGATGCGAGAGAGTTAAGATGAGAGGTAAGAACCTGTGCATCACATTGTGACACTCCTTATTATTTCTATCAATATGAATTTTTAGATAGGCACTTGCACATCATAACTTAAACACAAAAAAGTAAAAATATACACGGTGGACCGAGCCGTAACCAGTAAAACCTTTTAATTTGTTACTTGACCTATGGTAGTCGGACCATAAACTAGACAAATTCCCCATACCAAACAGTCGCGGGCTAGTTGGGAACATTTATTGGGGAGAATACTTAACTGTTGTTACCTACGATTTTCCAGGTCTCCACACAGGGTAGTATAAAAATGGATATATAGTAAAACTAATGTTTTTTAATTGGATATATGTATTAGGAGGGGGACTCAACAAATTAATTTTTGTAGATATTTATCGACATCTAGTAAAATTAGGGGTATTTTTTAATATCACTTAAATGTATGCAATATGGCATAGTTTCACTCAATGAAGAACCTATGTGAAAAAATGATTTTTTTATTAATCTAGACCCACTACGAAGTTGGTACTTGTTAATTTTTTCACTATTGAAAACTAGTAAAGGGTTTTGGATCTGGAAAGCTTGTTTCAAGAGATACAAGGCTATGAATGGTTTTGTTGAGAATTATTGTAACAAAGCTTTGCTCAAGTGAAAATTTTCCCTACCACACGAAG
The DNA here is from genome assembly GCA_001517045.1 of Pseudotsuga menziesii. Taxonomy (NCBI): domain Eukaryota; kingdom Viridiplantae; phylum Streptophyta; class Pinopsida; order Pinales; family Pinaceae; genus Pseudotsuga; species Pseudotsuga menziesii. The sequence goes on along the minus strand of LPNX010414196.1, from coordinate 849,179 downwards.
CCTATGAACATTGGTTCCCGAATTTATTCTCATAATATAAATATTATTTACTACCATAATTATATTTCTATTTTCTACTGATTATTTTTCTTCTCTATAAACCATGGTTTATTGCATCTTAACCTCTGTATATGTTAAAGAATGTAAACTCACTGGTCAAATGCATCATTAATTAGTTAGTTAGTTGAGTAGTTGATTTGGTTACCTTATCTTGATTATTGACACACAATATTTTCTGGCCCATAGTATTGGCCCATGGTATTGTTGTTATTTAGTCCTACATATGTTACTGCTTAATAATGAGAAGGAACTCAACATTCCCACTCATGTTCCACCATTTTTTCTTCATCTCATTTTCTTAACTTTAACATGGTATTAGAGCATATGGACTGATCCATTTCTTAGGTAATCTTTTTCACAAAGTGGAAAGAACACACACACGTAGGTTGTGATTGAAGATGGAACACATTAGCATGGAGAAATCAAGCGTATATTTTTTTTCTTCTCTTGGAGTGCCACTGCACCCTGTCGCTATTAGGAAATATGGTACCTCAACACTATTTGCACTTTTTTAAAGAAAATGTGTGATACTGTTTTCACTTTCTCTTCATACAAAATGGGGTACTATTCACACTTTCTCTTCATACAAAGTGCAGTACTATTCGCATTATCTCTTCATAAAAAGTGTGATGCCACTACTCTATTATCTTAGCCAGAGTGCAGTACTATTCACACTTTCTATTCATACAAAGTACAGTACCACCTTTCTATTCTCTCAGCGAAAGTGCAGTGAAACTTGGTAACTTATACCAATTTTTGGTATTGCACCCCTCCAACTCCCTATGCTAGATATACAAGGCATGTTACCTATTTTATACAGTTTAAAATAATAATAATAAAAAGAGGGATACCTCTATTTAGTCATACTAGCATGGATACTACTAGCAAAAGCAATTTCAAGCAGATCTATGGACCTATACTGACCAGTACCAACTATAAGTTTTGGTTTGTCAAGGTGAAGACATTTTTCCAACTTAACAAATGTTGGGATATGCTTTAAACTGAGTTGAAAGAATATGATACAAATGCTTTGGAATCAATAAGTTAGGCCTAGAAGAATGTCATAGAAGCTTGTCTAGACCGAGATCTCACAGCCAAATGGCTGATCCAAAGTTGCATTGAGGAGTCCATCTTCCCACAGATATCAGGAGTTACCAGTGCACATCAAGATTCGAATCTGCTCGCATCCTCCTACAAGGGAACAAACCGAGTAAAAACGGTAAGATTAAAAAAAATTTGACTTCATTTTGAATTTTTGAAAATGGAGGAAACATAAACTATAGATCAATTTATGACTAGGGTTTCAGGCATTGTGACCCAATTCAAACCTATGGGGAACCTTTAGAACAAAAGATATTTGTTTAGAAGATTCTATGTCTCACCAAGAAATTTTCTATGGTAGTGACTACCATAGAAGAAGCAAAATATATGTCTCAGTTCACCCTAGAAGATTTGATTGGATCCCTTCTATCTCATGAAGTGCAATTAAATCAAGAATTTTATAGCATTAATCCACCTTAGTACCATGGTCCTACACCTAGCATACATTTTCATTATTCTTATGCTATGTTATATGGTCCAAAACTAGGCTATATTGGTCAACCTTGGTGTATTAGGTGTTTTGGTCTCATAATTGCACCCATGCACTCTCTTTTCATCATTCTGAATTCTCATGCGCCCTCATTAATGATAGATCAGACATTGGTGCGCTCCCCATCCCTTAAATTAGGGAAATTATTTGACCATAGGCGCCAGTACATGTATTTGGTTGTTTTTTGCTCTTCTTGGTAATTTATTGATGCCTGGAACCATTCCCACTCACCCATGTGCTCACCGACTCCTATCCTACCCTCCGTATGTCCTAGAATGTTGTTGTAATCTCACAGATCACATAGGGTTACCAATAATACACATTAAGAATAGACATACATAACAGATACAAGAGACAAGAACAAGTAAGTGAAATAACAGATTAAATTATAATGAAAGGGTCCATACTATATAGAGAATTGAACTGATTTCTCATCTGTCTCAACAGCTTAATATATATGAATTACAAATAGTTACAAATAACTACCTGTCGGTTTGGTCAACCGACATGACCTTATGTGGCCGACCTAATATCTCATTAGTCGGCTGACCAACTTACTCAGTTGATCGTTCAAGTCAACTTACTGACTTTCTCCTCCAACATCTTCCCCACAAACAAAACATTTTTCATCGTGAAGAAACAGAGAGGTACCAAAAATGTCTTTTCCTGCCCTAAGTAGTTATTTCTATGTTTGATCTTCATGGGCTGTGAAGTCTGAGGGTTGGTCTTTTCTACACACAGACTTCGACAATTGCTTCAGCTATCACTACCAGCTGATGTTGGAATGCCATCCAACTTTGTAGTATTTTGTGGATGTTGATGGTTAATGTAGTTAGACTTGATAATATTGACATCTTTTCTTGAATGGGAAATTCTTCCATCTTCTCCATGTCGGGACCCATAAAGTGGTCCTTTTCATCTGCTGTCTCAAAAATTCGTTTCATCTGCAGGCAGATGATGTCTAATTTTTCTAAACATGGAATGGCTTGCTACACCCACTGGTTTGCTTGTCTTTCATGCTTCTGTAATTTGGTTGTTTCGAGCACTATTTGATTTTTAATTGTGCTTTTGAGTTCTTCCTCTGTGCTTTTTCTTTTCTCGAGCGCTTAGATTTCTTGTCAAGTTTGTCAAATTTGTTGATAGACTTGCCCATAATAAGTAGGCCAATCTCTCAGTACTTCTTCTGTAATGACCGACTCCTCCATGTGGTTTCGCAGTACCTTGTATGCTTCTAAAAAAGATATGTGATGATGTGTCAGCCATTGAGTTGTTTCTTCTTTATTCTCTTCTTTTGTATCCTACCTTTTTTCCTGTAGTGCTGACACCATGCTCTCAAATAGCTGATAATCCTTTTCTAACAACTTGTCAATGTCATATTTTTGTTAATCCTTTTGCTAATGTTTTGTTAAATGCTTCAATTGCTCCATTCGACTAAGGGTGGTAAGCTGTACTCTAACGGTGGTCGATTTGGAACTAGTCTGTTAGTGTTTTAATAGTTTTATCAATGAAGTGTGTTCCCTGGTCACTGATTAGGGTTAATAAACATCCAAATCTAGTAATGATATTTTCGTAGATAAACTTAGTATCTATCTCACTGGAACATGTGTCAACTGGTTCTGCCTATGCCCATTTGGTTACATATTTGATTGCAGTTATTATGTAGCTTGTACCTGTTCTCTTTGCTGATATGGGAAATGGTCCTATGAAATCGATGGCCCAAATTTCAAATATCAAACTTGGGTTTACTAATATCAGGGGCATTTCTGTACTAGGAAAAGGTCGACCCAGGCACTGATATCTGTCACATTGGCTTACAAAAATTTTGCAATCTTTGTGAAGTGTCGGCAACCATAACCCTGATTGTTGGATTTCCTTTATAGTTGTATTTGGTTGGAAATGTCCTCCCATAGGTCCATAATGTACTTCATACATCATATTATCCCTTTCATGTTCTAGTACACACCTTCTGAGGATGTCGTCTAAACCCATTTTATATAGGAATCCATTTATGAGACTATATGGTGAAGCTTTCATGGCTAAAATTTGTTTCTTCTTCATACTCATGCCTTCTGCTGCTTGTCCATCTTATAAAAACTGAGCTATTTCCTCTAACTCTACTGGGACTGCTTCTATTTGAAATAAATGTGCATTCAGTAAGTCATCTTTGACTCACGTCGGTTCCTCCCCTATGTCAATTCAGGATAAATGGTCAGGACTGACATTTAGCTTACCTGTTATGACAATGACTTTGAATTCAAATTATTGGAATAGATGTAGCCATCAACAAATTATTCCATGGTGTAGAGGATTATTTATGAGGTATTTTAGTGCTTAGTGGTCAGTGTAAAAGATAAATGGATTAGCTATTAGGTAGTGTTGGTATTTTTGTAGTGCAAAGACCATTCCTAATGCTTCTCTTTCTATTGTCGAATAGTTTCTTTCAACTTTGTTTAGGTTTCTGCTACTGTAAACTATAGGGTAGTCCATTCCATCATCTCATGCCTGAGTTAGGATTGCTCCTATTGCTAGGCCTGATGCGTCGATGTGAACATGGAATTTGATTGACCAGTTTGGAAACCTTAGGATGGGTGCTTCGACTAGCTTTATTTTTAGTTTTTCAAATGATATGTTGCACTCCTCTGTCTAGTTAAACTCCTGATCCTCTCTTAGTAGTTATTCCAGTGGGTATGTCATATCTAAATAGTGTCTTATGAATTTTCTATAATATCCTATATGACCAAGTAGTACCCTGACTTGTTTTGGATTCATCGGTGGTTTTAAGTCGAGGATGATTTTTATTTTTGTGAAGTCGACTTTAATACCTTCTATATAGACAATGTGTCCTAATAGTATTCCTATAGGAGTTAGAAATATGCACTTCTTGATTTTCAGTGATAGTTGAATCTGTCGACATCATTCTAGCATAATCCTTAGCCATTTACAATGGTCTTTTAGTGTAGAGTATATTGTCCAATCGTCGAAATATACTACCAATTTTTTTTGTAAATGTACTCCTGAAATGTTTTAACCATAATCCTTGAAAATACTACAGGTGCACTTTTAAGTCCAAAAGGCATAACCCTGTAAGCAAATGAGCCAAATTCACATACAAATGTTGTCTTTTTATGATCTTCTTTGGCTATTGGTACTTGATTATAACCTGAGAATCCATCTGTAAATGAGTAGCATTCATGTCATGTGACCTCATTTAAGATTTCATCTACATAAAGAGTTGGAAATGGGTCTATTAATGTAACTTTATTGAGTTCTCTGAAGTCGACACAGATCCTTAGCTTGGTTGGATCATGTTACTTTGGTTGAACCACCATTGGATTTTCCCATTCTAATTGTTCAATAGGGTAGATGATTCCCACCACAAGCATGTTATCAATCTATTTCTTGACTATCTCTTTGTATTTATGAGCTAGTTTATATGGTCTTTTATTCACACGTCGAACATCAGGTTTATTGTCGATATTCATTTCACCCATTTCATGTACTAGACCTTTGAGATCCTTATAGTCTCTAGTAAATACATCCTAAAATTATTTCAATAGGTTTACTATCTCTGTTGTTTGTGCTTCAGTCCAGTAATATCCATTTTTTGCTATTTTTGGTCGATCATCATTTTATATGTTGACTTCTTTGATTTTCACTTTAGCATCTAACCATTCAGGGGCTTTTGTCTCATTGATTAGTTGACTCCCTTATTTAAACTATGAGAATGTATTAGGAAAGTCTGCTGCAGCCATTTGGTCGATGTCTTCCTTGTCGGTTGTCTTGACTTTGAATACTATGCGAATTGGTTTTGTTGTTTCGGCATGATCTCATTTTCATCTAAATATTTTCCCTTCTGAATTTTCATTTTCCATCTGTAGTCTTGTTGATTGTGGAATTGTCCCAGTTTGTATATTGTTACATTTTATTGTCTGTCGGTTGTCTTTTAGGGTTTTTTTTCTGTCGGTTGTAGAAATTCTTTGATTTGTTTTGTAGTTTCGACCATATTCTCACTTTGGGTTTCAAAGTTGAAGTCTTTGATAAAATTCTCTTTAAGTTCATGCCATAGGAATGTTTCACCCCGATCTTCTTCCATTTTGTACCATTTGTTTGGTAAGTCGGCATGTGTTGATGGAAATAAGTGTGGCCATGTACGTTCATTTTTATATCCAAGTCTTCTCCATTCTTTTTCACATGTCTTTATATGGTTTTTTGGATCCTGTCCTTGGGTAAATATAGGTATCTAAGCCTGGTTGGTTAGCTTCTTTCCTCCAAATCTTTCTACAAAATAAGTCGAAGCTGTTGTCCATGTTTGCAGTCTTTACTGATGGGTATCCCACCATCTAGCATATTGTCCTATAAAATTTTCTACTAAACTTTGTAGTCGGCCATGTTCACCAGTGTTCCTAGATACTTTGTCTACATGCATAATTGGTGATTTTCTTTCTTTATATTTTGGTATTTTTGTATTCTTTATATTTGTTGGTTTCAAGGTAGGATATTCCCTAGTTTTCTTCTCAAATATTTTTGGGATGATGGACACCACAAAGCATTGTCTGGCTAGTTTCTTCTCTATTTTTTGAATAGTATGGAATCATGTTTCATAGTTTTCAACCTCCCAATCATATAGTTCTGCATCTGAATTGTATCCTACCGAGTCTTGGTTACATAAGTAAAGTTCACCATATATATTAGGTTCTCTGTAATCTTCATTGTTCTGTACCTGATATAGTTGTCGGATGTCAACTTCTTCATGAATTGGTTATGTTCGAGGCTATACTTGGGATGGATGGATAGGTATTATTAATTTTTGTCCATTCCTTTTTAATTTTATTCTTTCTTTGTCCAAGGATATCGAGGCTTTCATTTTTTCCCCCCAAGGTCGACCTACTAACGCTAGGAAGGAACTTGATCCTTCCTTAGGGTCAATCATTTTGAAGTCGACTTTGGTCAATATTCCTTTTATCGTTGTGTTGACATTTTTCCAGAATCCAATAGGTTCAATTAGGCCTTGGTCAGCTAGTTTCAGGTATATGCCTGATTCGTATAATCGAGGTCTGCCTAACTATTCCCATGTGTCTCGAGTCATAATATTTACCTATGATCCAAAATTGAGTACAACTTGTCAGACATGGTATCCTTCAATTTCCAGGTCGACAAGTGGGTTGGTGTCACTTTTATCTTTTTGGTTTAAGCTGCAGATATTCTTTGTCCATTTTTCGGTGTTTTTGTTGTGTTTTATTTTATACATTAAGTTGATGAATTGAGATATTGTTTTATCTTTTTGTACCAAATGTATTAGCTATTTTATTGTGTCTTGTTGATTATCATCTTATTCTTCATCTCAAGAAAATTCTCTAAATATATTTGTTGCATCTTTATATATTTTATTTTCTTTAACTGGGTTAGGATAAATATTCTTTTCTTTTATTTTGCTTATTTGGGGGTTATCATTTCCAATTTTCGTTCCTTGTCGGGTTACGATATGTAAATTCGGTGTATTAATTATATCATGTTTATGCACACATGACAAGACATTAACATTTTTATTCTTATTTATTTTTTTAAGCATAGTAGGGAAATCCTCTAATGAGTGATCCCCTACTCCAAAACTAGTATAGAATTTTAGGTTATTCCTGTCCTTGTATGGACAGTCTGCATATTGGTGTCCTTCCTTGTAACATGTGAAAAATTGGATGGGCCAATGTGTTCGATTTTCTCGATTCCCAGATAATTTACCTCGACTTCCATAGCCTCCACGTCGGTTGTCAAACCGGAATTTGTACCGACAACCTTCGTACCTTTGATTATTTTGGTCATTTTGTGCATTGTTTTGTTGCTCATTGTTCTGTGCAACTACGTTAGTCTAATATACTTCCTGATAATTTTGTTGATTCTTTAGATTCAGGTCGTAGTTGACGGTGTTATGATATTTATTTTCAGAGATTGCACACCATGATGCTTTTCCATTCTTCATGTTGAATAGGCAATCTTTTGTAGTGTGCTCCATGCTCCTGGAAGATGTCGCAAAAACATTTTGTTTGCACAAATCAAACATCATGTTGGATAATATCTTGTCGATAGTTATATTTAGAATGTCCGGTCGATGAGCATTTCATGCACTAGATGTCCTGACTTTTAAGGTTTATCTCTTTCAAATATTTCTGCATGATCTTGAGCTATTCTTCTAGTCTACGATCCGTGGGGTATGCTGGAATATCTTCATCCATTTCTACTTGTAGAGATTTAGTGAGTGCATCCTCATAAGTTTTTAATGTCTCTAGACTTATGTGTAGATAAATTGTTTGTGACAAACCTACACGAAACCACTAGATTAGTAGTTTCTCATCAATAACATAATCCAATTGGATGAGAAGGCCTTTCCAACATTTGTCATAGTTGCGGACAGTTTCTCCTGACTTTTGTGATGTTGTCTTCAATTTCTTAGCTTCCAGATGTTTTGCATCTGGAGTTTTCAAAAATGATAAAAATTGCACTTTAACTTCTTCTTTAGTTGCTCCCGGGGTTCTTTCAGAAAAGGTCATAAACCATGTTAATGCTCCTTTCCTTAAGGCTATAGCGAACTGCACCATCTATCTGTCTTCATCTCTAACTTGGTTTTCCTCCCATGTCAATTCGTAGACAAACCAATGTCATCTGGGATCTTTGTTGCCCTCATATAGAGGGATGTGCACTGATCTGTGACCCATGTTAGAGTCACTATCACTGTCTTGTTTAGGAGGTGCAAGTGGTGGGGGTGGTGGTGGGGATAGTGGGGTATTTTGTTTATTCTTCTATGTAGAACTATTTTAGACAAAACTCTCATTCCCGTCAGTCATCTTAGTTGTCATTTCTTCTCCGAAAGGTAGTCGGTCGGGGTCAACTTCTCCTGTCGATGCTCAGCTACGATTATTTGTTTGCAGATAAAAAATTTCTGTATTCTCCAAAGTTGTATTTGGCAGGGGGATGCTCCTTTATGTGTCGGGTAAAGTAAGTGGATACTTCGGTTGGAAGGTAACGCTTGAAGCATGACCTAATTTCCTTCTTCTGGTTGACGGATAAGTAGATGATTATCATCATTTTTCTCATCGTCTATTTGGCTCCAAATACCAAAGTCACTAGCTCTTAATCTGAGGTCCTCTTCAACAATGGTTTGTATCCTGGTACTTAGATTCATTAGAGATAGAGGTCTTACCTCCTGGGGAACTTCTAATTGGAGAGCTTCTTGCTGCTCTATCCACAAATATTCTTCCATAGGGGATGCTTCTTCTTCCACACTTTCTTCATGTCGGTCATGAATCGACTCTAGCAGATTTCTCTTTTGGTTTGTCACCCTAGTACTCATTCCTCTTTGTAGTGCTATGATTTTTCTCTTATTTCTTCCCTTCTTTGCAGCCTCTTCTCCCTCTCTATTTTTTGTAAGTCCATTGTACCTTTCTATGACACTGTCCTTTCGATTTCCTTTTTAGTCTGATTTCTCATTGTTGGTGAATGGTATCTCCTTAGTCCACTAGAATCCTCTCCACTTTAACCCGACATACGACCAGCTAACCCCCCATTGCCTACCCGACGCTTTAGAAAGATTAGATAGATCTGTTTACTTGCTTAGGAAATATTCACACTCCCTCTCGGTAATGAATTTTTCCCACTTCTTTTGTTTCTCTTCCCAGTTAGTATTTTTTGGCAGTTCGCATAGTAATGGACGAGGTTCAACAATATGACACACTCCTTTTTCTATCAAGAATTTAAACAGCAATGTCGATAAGGAGCACAAGAAATATTTGGTAAGGTCTGTATAGAATTTCTTTTGAACAACTTCTACAGAAATTATCTCCTCTATAGCTTGCTCCCCCCAGAAGTTGTCAATGATTTTTTCGAACCACTTCGACAGGTTTGCCCTTCCCCCTCAAATCAGTTTGTCTAGCAGTTGTTGGTATTTAATTGCTTTTGGATTTTTCATCCAGAAGTTTATTCAGAAGCTGGGGTACCGATTCTACAAACTTCTCATGAGTCTCGGTAAAGAACCTTTCTTTTGATTGCGTAGTCATTAATCTATTTCTTCGTGCGTAATTTTGCAAGTAGTTTGCTATTTTACGCTCCCACCATTCCTTAATCTCTTATTCTGATATCATATACTTATATACATCTCATACATGTACTATCGACAATGGAACCAATGTTGTAATCTCACAGATCATATAGGGTTACCAATAATACACATTAAGAACATACATACAAACAGATACAAGAGACAAGAACAAGTAAACGAAATAACAGATTATATTATAATGAAAGGGTCCATACAATACAGAGAACTGAACTGAGTTCTCATCTAGCTCAATAGCTTAATATATATGAATTACAAACAGTTACAAATAACTATTGGTCAGTTCGATCAACTGACACGAACTTATAGGGCCGACCTAATCTCTCATTAGTCGGTTGATCGTTCAAGTCAACTTACCGACTTGCTCCTCCAACACATGCTCTGATCCACGTCCACACATGAATTCATGACCATTTGAGATGGTTTGGGAGATCATTGGTCCACCTAGGAGGGTTTTGAGGTCAAATCCTTGCTTGCATATGTATGCATCCAGATTGCCTCCAAAGGTGAAAAATTTATCCCTAATGGAATAAATTTATCTCTTTCTATTGTTTTTGTCTATAATTGTGTGTAATCTCGAATTATGAGGATTCCCTTAATCTAGAATTGTGTGTAATTTCCAATTTGTTAGCACCAGAAATGAGCCCCAAGGTTGAGGGGAAGGCCCTCTCATGGGTAATAGTAGAACCACTATAGACTGCACCTCTGGCCCTGCGCAGTCAAAGAGGGATTTCTTGTTTTGTCTTTGTAGTCTACTCCATGTAAGATTTTCATTCAAGGATAATTAGGGGGCCAGGATCCCGAATGGGACAAAGTGTATCAAGATGAGATGTAAGGTGGGATTATCAGGGTAAGGGACCATTGGCAATGGAGTCGAAAACATGTGTAGGGAACACTTGCATAAGGAAAGGAATGGCATGGGGTTGAAAATAGAGGCAAGGTTGCCGCTGATCTCCCAATCAGGAGATATTTAGTCGGCAGTCAAAGGATGAGAGAGAACAACCCATCACATGGAGCACCAACGAGATGAATTCCATGCAACTTTAGAAGAAACTTGATAAATTTCTGGAACAACAAATGAAGAATAACAAGCATGAATTCCTAACTTCTATACACTAAGTTGTAGACATGAAAGCAATCAACAAACTGGAGTGAAAACAGGGAACACATTGCACTTAAATGAAGATACATATTGGGAAAAGAAATGACACATAAATCTCTTCCATGAGAAACAAATCCTCCTATGCAATTTATATTCATAACACAGGCATCAAATCTTATTTACAATGGAGGGCCTCAGCCCTAGAATGTTTCCCAATCTAACCCACCCCTTCCTCCCTCTATCATGAGTGTATTTATACTATTCTAATGTTGATACTACCAATTTGAAAATTGTTATAGGTCACTATCATGCGTTAATAGTATAGTGGGTGGAACTATCGCCACGTTTTACAAATATAAATAATAAACATTATGGAGATGCGGTGCATGATAACATGGACTACCAGTGCAGATCTTTCTTTCGTTCTTCTTTGCAAAAGTGATTCCCATGTGGTATGCTGACGGCCACTTGTTTACTTAGGCTGTGTCAGGTATATATTTCTACTTCTTTTACTATCCCGCTTCTTACAGAACACATCATTCAAAGGATGACAAGAAGACCCGAATCCATCGCCCAATCATTTTTCTGACCCATCCTTCATCTGGTAACACTGTTGTAGGAGGAGGCTTGAAAGAAGGAGGTCCTGCACTTGGTGATGATAAGCGACTTAAGAAGCTTATCATCCTTGTACTATTTCCTTCCTCCTACAAGGAAGGATCTCCCACGAGCCATGTAGTTGGGTGTGGGTTTGACCCTCTCCTCTCCCATGACCAAGCAGCCAAGTAGAGATCCTAGGGGTGGTGTCAAAGGCTCCAGACCCACCTGGTCCTAGTATGAGCATTCGCTCCAACAATTCTACCACCACTGTGAGCTAGGACTTTGGAGGTCATGACTACAAATGGAAGTGTTGAAGGGATGTTGTTGGGACATCAAAACCCATGGACTACACATCCAAAGACCGGGTTGTGTAGAAGTGGGTGAACCTCCCTTGGTGTTTAACATCTGTGCCCCGATGGTTTGTGATTTTCTGGTATGGATAACCAAAACACAGATCTATGTTTTCCTACTAAGAGCACCCCTTTTAGAACTAACTTCTTGAACCACATAGCCATGGTTTTCTATGAAGGAACTCAACACTCTTCGGCATTCAACCCTATACTTCTTATCATATACACATTTCCACGTCTTAGAAACTCTCTAGAAGATGGCATTATATAGGGCGATCCGAAATGGCCCAGAAAAAGCTATACCCTTAAAATATCAGTCACTGTGATGGCCGACAAGTGTGATGCCAAGATGGAGCTCCATCCTTTTGACGTTCAATCATATTATCCGATATTGGTAAGATTCCCAACAATTCCCATGTGGCTTCCAAGCTGGTTTCAAGGGCTGTGTATTTGACCTTTATTTCCCTTTCAATTACAGTGATGGTGGCGTCGGGTTCTTTTAGTTCGTCGCATCCCTTGGCCTTGTGTAAATGCCAAGTCTGTCACCTCAATGAATCAAACCTCCATCTTTCACATGGATCCCTTCGAAGTGAACCGCATGCCACACTTGTGAACTGAGGAAATTAGTGTCACTAGATAAGACTCCCACCTTAGGCTCATGCCAAATAGCGTCAGAGAAATTGGCCAATCCACAAGGATGCATATTACATGCATGAACGTCTCCTCTGCTATCATCTCTGCACTAGATGTGAAACCTGTACCTTGGGAGTCTTCTCAGCCATTCTATTTGAGGAATATTTCACTTCCAGCATCCACATTCCATTCTTTAGGCCGCCAACGTTTCCCCTTTGAACACTGCGGGCAGTTCTGGATGAAGACATGTTCTCAACTGTCAATCATGACTGACCCTTCATGCAGCCGTAGATCTGAGTGGGCCCCATTATCTTTTGCAATAAGAAGCCTTGGCATTCATCCATGCTATTCCACTCTATGAAATAAAATGTGGCTGTAGATTTCTCTCCTTTCTTATCGCGACCATTGATCTTCATGACCAGTACTCCTCTTTCCCAATTTGAAATTGTGGCTTCACCCATGCAAGTATGGCTTGCGAAATTGATTGAGGCCGTAGATATGACTCAGATCCCATATCAACCATAGAATGTTTCCGACCTTTAACCCATTTCACAATATGGAAACATGGCTTTGGTCAAGCATATCCGCTTGCACAAAATGGTTTGGAGCCATTAATCCACCTCCTATCAATCTCAACCTTTGATTTCAATCCTCGCTCAATGCCTTTAGCACACCTTCCGTTTTCTCCTTTTCCTTGCACTTCTGATAACCTGAAGGGGAGTTCACATGAAGTTTACAAAAATGGGATCCTCATTGAACTCCTATAAGTGTAACATCCTCGACCCTCCGACCGGTGAAGAGGACGCTACAATACATAAAATGATCCGGGCATCTAGCCCCATGAACATGAAACATACATACATATAGTGCTGAGGAATGATACTTAAAACATAAAACATTTTATGAAGAATAATAATTCATAAACACAATGGAAGCAAAACATATCAATCAGCATTCACGCATATATGGATCAGAATTTAACATGTATATCATCGTTCATCAATGGTAATTATAATTGCAGATACAAGTTAGGAAAGAATACTTATCTTATGAAGAACTTGTTCTGCAACCAGCTATGTCGGTGCAACGTTCCACCCAACCATAGGCTTGCGTGCTCTTTAATCTCTTAGCAACGCTACCACCCTCAAGCCAGGAATGATTCCCCGAGGAATAAGGAACTAACAGGCTTACACATAGCCAAGGATAACAACCCACAAGGTACACATTTCAACCAAGCCAACACAATTGGGTTTATCAAGCGAACAACGGATCAGCCAATCCAACAGAGTGGAGTTTATCAGGCCATCCAGGAGTTTGGAAAGGCTAATGCTAAGCTGGTGCACTGACACCAAAACCAGCCTTGCTTCTAGAACACCCACACACACCTAACACAAGTAAATCAGTCCTTTCTCTACAACGCAGTCCCTCAAACCCCGATCTCCCTTCTAGTGCTATTCAGGGGTTGTGTAGAAGAAAACTAGCTCAATGGCTCTGTTTGTGTGGTTCTAAACCCACCAGGTTTATTAAGCATCTTAGGTCCTCATTCACCACTCTAATGTAGTCTGAGGAAAAAACCACTGCATGCAAGTAGCCAAACAACTTTTCAAGATTCTACGGGGAAAAACATAGTCAGTCCATTATGGCAAGCAACAACCCACAACAACTATGAACCCACAACAATTTCTCAATGCAATCATGGCCAAATAGTAGTCAACACACAAACACATGAACCCACAGCACCCGCTCCTCAATACGATCATTGTGATACTTGCACAGATGAGAAAATGGTAAGGGAATAGACTCTCAAACTACACCTGATGGAAAAGGTCACTGGCAAACAAAACTGGAAAAGAAATTATGACCATGGCCCAGCAATAGAGTATTAGTCTTCATCTCATGATTCAGCGATGAAGTTTGGAACAAATTCCCAGTTCAAAAATGCGTGGGGCAAATTGATTCTCTGTCTGAATGGAAAGAACACAACACACAGATCGATGATCGGTGATGAAACCACAATAGTCTAATGATTGTGGGAAAGACCAATGCTCTGTGTGAGCAGGGGAATAATACTCACAAACTAGCAATGTGTGAGAGATGAAGGGCGAACCCCAAACAAAGGAATGTGTATTCCTTTAACTCATGCCATGTGAGGTGAATGAACAGCCACCATTCAGTTAGTGGACAGACCATCCGAAATCTAGAAGGTGGTCATGGAGAGAGTGCAGGCACATGGGGAGAATGGCCATCATGGCGTAGTGGCCTTGCTTTCAGTGAATAGATGCCCCGCTAACAATAGAACAATGAATGTGGTGGTTGGATGAGAAAAAGGAGGGTGAGTGAAGAGAGTGGTGACACGTGGATTTTCCCCTCCATGGCCCAGCATTTAGCTTTCCCCCTCCTTACCCTTAGGAAATCATGCCCCTTCTCAATTTAGTTGTAGTGAACATAGCTGGTTGGTTTATTTAATTAAATGTGTGTTTACATGATGCCACATTTAATATATATGCCGCATGTCTTGATATACCATCGGTGACCATTTCAGTCCAAAACATATCATAACCAAATCATGGTGGGACCTTGGAATTTAGCTCTGCACCAAGATCATTTACAACATATGTATCATATATACTAAATGCAAGTAGGGTCAAAACTATGGTGTTACATTCCCCTCCCCCCTCAATAGCATTGTCCTCAGTGCTTTACAAAATTTTAACAAAATGCTACACTAGTACCGCCTCAGTGTTCCGTAGGATTGAAAAAAAATGGATGTGCCAATTGCATGGAATCCTCCAGCTCCCACATAGCCTCTTCAGGTCCATAATTCTCTCATTGCACCTTTACCTGCCCTATGGCCTGGTTCCGAAGCATTGTGACCTTCCTATTGAGGATGAGTATTAGCTCGATTTGGAACTCTCCCTCGAGTTCCACCTGAATCATATCCCAATTTATCACATGGTTAGGATCATGTACATATTTCTTAAGCAAAGAAACATGAAAAACAATGCGAGCTCTAGTACTAGTGGGCAATGCAAGTCTATATGCAATAGGCCCTATTCTTTCAAGCACTTCAAATAGCCCATAATATCTAGGTGACAGCTCGACACAACTTCCAAGATTCAAGGAACTTTTCTTTGCTTTCACTCTGAGGTAAACATGATCCCCAACATTGAACTCTCTATCCATCCTATGATTATCTGCATAGATTTTTTGTCTATCCTGTGCTGCTTTCAGATTCTATCTAATCCTTACAACCTCTTACTCCATTTACTTGAGAAATTCTGGTCCAAGCACAACTCTGTTCACTGGGTTGTCCCAAGTCACTGGTGTCCTACACCTTATTCCATACAAAGCTTCATATGAACTCATCCCCAAGGATTCCTTCTATCCATTGTTGTAAGAAAACTATACCAAGGGTAAGTAATTTTCCCACTTGGTTGGTTTGTCCATTACATACATGCAAAGCATATCTTCAAGCACCTAATTAACTCTTTCTATCTGCCCATCTGTCTAAGGATGGTATGCAGTACTGAAGTTTTAGCTTTGTACCCAAATCTACAAACAATCCCTTCCAAAAATTGGAATTGAACTTGACATCTTTGTCAGAAATTATTTCCTTCAGAAATCCATGCAATTTGAAAATCTCCTTGATGAAAATCTTGGCAATGTCATTAGTCTTATGTGTAGGCTTCACTGGTATAAAATGTGCTTCCTTTGTCAACTTGTCTACTACAACCATGATGGAATCATGTTGTCTCCAAGTCATCGGCAATCCTATAATAAAATCCATGGAAATAACTTCCCATTTCTATTCTGGAATTGGCAAAGGCTGCAACAAACCTATTGGATGTTGATGCTCAACCTTTACCTTTTGACATTTCATACACCTTGAAATGTATTCAGCCATGTCCTTTTTCATACCTGGCCAAAAGTATTTCTTTCTAGCTGTAGCAATTGTCTTCTGATATCCTGGATGACCAGAATACGGAGCTTGATGGATTTCATCCATAACAATTCTCCTCAAATCTGCTACATTCAGAATATAAATTCTTCCTTTAAAAGTGAGAAGTCCATCTTATTCCAATTTATATACCTCATACCTCTTCTCAATACTTTCCTGCTGCAATTTTTCTTTTACCTGCTCATACAATTCATCTCCAGAAACATGATTAACAATCTGCTGCCTCAATTCTGATTGGAAAATACTAAGAGATGCCACATGCATTTTCTGTACCTTCCTGCTGAGTGCATCGGCTACCTTGTTCTCTTTTCCTTTTATATGCTTTATTTCAAAATCAAAATCACATATAAATTCCAGCCATCTCGCTTGCCTATCATTCAGAGTAGGCTGATCAAACAAATACTTCAAACCAAAATGGTCTATTCTGAGCTCAAATATTCTACCCATCAAGTAATGTCTCCACATATTGAGAGCATGTACTATGGCTTCAAGCTCTAGATCATGAGTTGCATAGTTCTTCTCATTATCCTTCATCTTTCTCGACTCATAACATATCACATGGTTGTCATGCATAAGGACTCCTCCAAGCCCTTGTCCGCATGCATCGGTACATACCACAAAATCTTTTCCTGGATCTGTAACTTTCAATACTGGTGCATTGGTAAGAAGATTCTTCAACCGCTGGAAGCTTTATTCACACTTCAAATTCCATTCGAACTTTACTCCCTTCTTTTGCAAAGAATTGATGGAATGTGCAACCTTGGAAAATCCTTCAATGAATCTAATGTAGTATCCTGCAAGTCCCATAAAAGATCTTACATCCGTCACATTTCTTGGTGTAGGCCAATTCATAATGGCTTTGATCTTCTCAGGGTCTACTGATATACCCTCTTTTGAGATAATGTGACCCAAGTACTGAATTCTATCCCTGTAGAAGTCACACTTGCTTAGTTTTGCATACAGTTGGTGTTTCCTAAGCACTTGCAATGTCAATCTCAAATGATCTTCATGCTCTTCCTCATTCTTAGAATAAACAAGAATGCCATCGAGGAAAACAAGAATGAACTTGTCCAAATACTTACTGAAGACACTATTCGCACATAAATGTAGCTGGTGCATTTGTGAGACCAAATGGTACCACTACGAACTCATAATGTCCATACTTTATCCTGAAGGTTGTCTTATGAATGTCTTCATCCTTGATTCTCACCTGATGGTAACGAGACCTCAAGTCAATCTTAGAAAATACCTTTTCTCCTCTCATCTGATCAAAGAGGTCATCAATCCTAGGAAAAGGATATTTATTCTTCACAGTAACTTTATTCAACTACCTGTAATCAATACGTAACCTAAGTGTACCATCTTTCTTCTTTACAAACAGAATCGGTGCTCCCCAAGGAGACACACTTGGTCAGATATACTTCTTTTCCAATATCTCTTGTAGTTGCATCTTCAATTCTAGCATCTCCAGTGTACTCATTCTGTAGGGAGTCTTGGACACTGGTGCTGCTCTTGGAACAAGTTCAATGGTGAAATCAAAGTCCCTCTGCAAAGGAAGCCCTAGAATTTCATTAGGAAACACATCCTTGAATTCCTGTAACACCTGATAGTCCTCCAACCTAGGAGTCTCATCTCCTATTGGTTCCATAATATAAGCTAGATACAACTGGAAACCTTTCCTATAGAAATTCTTCAATTGCATTGTTGAAACTTGTATTACTGAAATTACCTTCATAATACCTTTCACAACTACTGGGTTTCCTTCTTCATCCGTGCATTCAAAAGTCTTTTTATCATAGTCAAGCTTCACTCTGTGATCTTCTAACCAATCCATTCCGATGAGAACATAATAGGAACCAAGCTGTAGAACATTCAGATCTACACAAATGATCAATCCATTCATAACCAATGGACATTTCTCTACCAACTCACTGACCTTTCTCTTAGTTCCAGTGGCTAGCTGAACTAACCAAGGTTTCCTATGCTTGACCTTCTTAAAAGTACAAATATCCACTACTCTAGGAGTGATATAACTGTGAGTAGAACCAGGGTCAATCAAAATAGAAATAGATTGTTCAACAATATTACCTACAAATTCAACCATAGTTGACTAATGATCTGCTTGGCGGTCCTCTAGTGCTGCATAAATTCTAGGGAATGCTCTAGCTACTTGACCCACTGTTTCTACTTCCTGCATGTTATAAGATAGTCTTGCACTTTCATTCTCAAGTGGAAAATATTTGCGCAGGTGACGTCCTTCAAATTTCCAACATTTGAGTGGACCTTTATTCTAATGTGGTTCTTTAGGATTTCCACCTGTCACTGCAACTAGATTACTCACAGCTTGGGATGGCTACTTCTGTTGATTCTTGAATATACAAGGTTTGAACCCTTTCTTTCTTTGGTGAAACTTATCATTCTTCTTGTATTTCCATGCCTTATGGTAATCAGTTTACACTTGCTTTGCTCATAGCAATATTTAGCCTTTCTTATTACTTCTTCAAGAGTCCTTGGTTCATAGAACTCAATTCTATATTTGTAAGTTTGAGTAAATCCTCTTAGAAACTGTTGGATCTTCAATTTTTCATCTCTAATGTACCGGACATACCTCAACAATTCCAAAAACTTATTTTCATATTCATCCATGGTTTGCTGTCCCAATATCAGCTCATAGAACTCCTTGATCCTGTCATCATAATACCTATCAGAAAGGTATTTCTTCCTAAAATACTTCTTGAACTATTTCCACTTCAGTTTTCTTTCGTTGATCCTCTTTACTTGCTTGAAATGTTCCCACCAAATGGATGCCCTTCCATTCAAATTTAATATGGCGAATCTTGTCTTCATGTTTCTTGAATAATCCTACACCTGAAAGTAATTCTTTATCCTAAGAAGCCAAGATTCAGCCTCTTGTCCTGTCTTTATCTCACCATCAAATGTAGGAGGTTTAGCTTTCCTAAATTCATCTCGAGAGTGATCCCTATGGTGCCTTCTTCTTTTCCTTTTATGAGAATATGAACTTGTATCTCCACTGGATTCTTCAGAGTTAGATGATCGACTGGAAGTCCTTCTTCTTCTCCTAGTGCTACTCTTGCATCCTTTTGGCCTTGATGTACCTCATCCAGAATCTATTTTTTTCTGCAAGTCTTTCAAGATTTCCAATATGGAAACATTTAACTGATGCTGCTCTTCCTGGGCTTAACCAAGCTTCTCATGGTGGCTACAACCTCGGAAGGTGTCCCCTGGAATCTCCTTCCATTAGATTCTATGTCATCATTTCTATTATGGACATTTTCTCCCATGGAATCTTCTACTCGCTTGTAAGAATCCTGGACATCATACCCATCATGGGTTCTCATGATTGAACCACCTCTTTGTTTACCACACTGCTCTTTCTGGAGTACTACTTTTGGAAGCTATCTATAGTTCTGCAAATGTGTTAGTAGCAAACTGCTAGATGCATAACATTAATATAAGCCAAACTACTTACCTTTTTCTTTGGGAAATTTACAAAAAAACAATTATGCTAAAACACATAATTTTCTCTATTTATTTTCATCCTTGTGACCATGGACAGTCTGCTGAATCTGATGAAAATCAACTAAAAGATAGTTGAAAACTACCTAAAAAATCACTGAGAAATTCCCCTGAAAAACCTAAATATTCTTAGGCCCAATCATACCTCCTCCCAACTAATTCTCCAACATTGCGGGGCTCAAAAAAACTAACTCATCGATGTTCTGTTGCTTGTTCTCCTTCCAACGTTTTGGCGGTGAAACAACTAAACTCCCAATCTGTATTGGTGAGCGAATCAACTGTGCATTGGTTGCATAGTTATCTGAGTAGCCGCAACGATGGAACATGTTCTAATTTTAGTTTCCATGGGAAAAATGACTAGACTTCCACTCGGTATTAGAGAGCAAACCAACTGTTCATTGGGCACACAGTTGCTGGAGCAGCCACAATGGCAGAAATAAATCTCACTATGATCTCTATGGCAACCTAACTAGGATTCTGATCAGCGATGTCAATTACTGCTCATTGGGCATTTTGGCAGTCGAAACTTCTAAATCTGCCCGCTGTATCGGCGAGTTACTCACCTTTTCTTCTGTCGTATCGGCCTTGTCGTGGTCTACTGTCCCGAGTCTTACTAGTGATTAGAACCCCCTAGAAGTTGCGGCATCGGCACTCGGATGAGTTCTTCATCGGGTGATTAGTCTCTTCAATCTTCGCAACGGTGGAAGTTTTCTCACAATTTTTACCCGTCATTCTCAGTGGCAACAGAATCACCTAAGCATCGATGATGTCATCCACTCACAATCAAGGATGGCCGATGATTCCATGACATAAAAAAAAAATCCAAAATTTTTCTCTTCCTTTCTGAACTTTCATCGGCTCAATGATCGCTTATTTTTCCGCCGATTCATTTGTTAGCTGTTGGTGAAAACTTTCTCTATGTTCTGCTGACTCGCCAGCTCCATCTCCCTTATCCTTTGTCGATCAAGTGACTGCTTGTTGCAGACATAATCCATTAATAACTCGGCATCGGTGAGTGGAAGACTAAAGCATCGGTGAACTGAAGCATGATTTTTAACTGGCATCGATAGTTGGAGCTTATCCCTATCAGAATACTAGTGCGCTAGGCTTCTGTAATGGCGTACGCGCGAAACACTATCTTCTTTCGATGGTCGACGATTTTAGGGCTTAGAAAAAATTTCAAACTTTCTTTATGGTGTCGATGGTCGCAGGATCTATCCGTTGGAAGGATAGTCTTCTAGCTATCCACAATGGCAGCGCATATCATCTAATACCTTCCACTGTTCATCAATGATGCATCCTACTAACATGCTCCGATGGTCGGCGAAGCCAATACTTAGAAAATTTTTGAAATTTTGCACCATCGACAGTCGGAGGATCTACTTATCGGAGGCATAATGGTCCAGGAATCCAAAATGACAGGTGCTCGATCAACTAATATCCACCGATGATTTCAACACTTAAACAAAATTCTAAAAATTTTCTTCTTCTATCGGTGGTCGAAACCACTAACACTGCTGCATCGGCATTTTGGTCCCCATGGCAGCCGCAATGGTGGAAACCCATTCAACTACCATTCAACTAATTCTTGTCGCTGCTCATCGGTAGTTTCCCCATCTATCCATTGGCGATGAGAACAACTATCTTCTGTCGATTGCCGATGGTTGGACTTTGAAAAAAAATTCAAAATTTTTCCTGATTACCATCCGTCGGGTGGCCTTCCCACTAAGTGCCCACTGCATCGGAAGATCTTGTCACTAATTCTTCCGATGGGCCAATGTTTTTGGTACTTCAAAAAAAAATTCAATTTTTTCTGCTAGAATTTTCTGATTACTGCTGAGTAGAAGGAAACCTGCCTTTTCTATCTTATATGTCATGGCCCCTTTAGGGCCATGCTATAACCAGAGATCTGATACCACACTGTAACATCACAGACTAGCAATGCATGAGAGACAAAGGGTGGACCCTAGACAAAGGAATGTGTATTCTTTTAACTCAGTCTGCATGAGGTGAATGAATAGCCATCGTTTGGTTAGTGGATAGATCATCCAAAATATAGAAGGTGGTCATGGAGAGAGTGCAGATGCGTGGGGAGAATGGCCACCGTGGCATAGTGGCCTTGCTGTCAGCGAATAGACGCCCCACTAACAACAGAACAATGAAGGTGGTGGTTGGATGAGACAAGGGAGGGTGAGTGAAGAGAGTGGTGACACATGGATTTTCCCCTCCATGACTTAGGATTTATCTTTCCCCCTCCTTACCCTTAGAAAATCATGCCCCTTCTCAATTTAGTTGCAATGAACATAGCTGGCTGGGTTATTTAATTAAATGTGTGTTTACATGATGCCGCATTTAATATATATGCCACATGTCCTGATATACCATCGATGACCATTTCATTCCAAAACATATCATAACCAAATCATGGTGGGGCCTTGGCCTTTATCTCCACACCAAGATCATTTACAACATATGTATCATATATACTAAATGCAAGTGGGGTTGAAACTAGGGTGTTACTATAAGGCTCTCAAATCAACTGTTAAAAACGGAGTGTTAACAACTGGCTCCACGAGGGATGCTATCCTCCTAGTGAGGTAGAAAAGAGATATCATAGACCAAGTGCCAAAACCATTGGAATGCCTTCAATATTTCTTTGACATATCCATTCTACTCTGAGTTACTGCCTTAGCAAGTTCGTGCCACTCTTGCAAATCATGCTAGTGACTATAAACCTGTGCTTGTCACTGAAAAATGAAAACAAACTAAAATAGTAATGAAGGAAATACTTGATAACTGCCAAGATTATTTTTTCCTACATACTCTACCTAAATTTGGACACAAGTCTGATTAATTGAAATCAGACTTCCAATGAAGCCAATCAAGCAACTTGCCTAATAGTTTTGTTCTTTCATTGTTCTTGGTGGATAGAAATGAAATAGATAATGGGAGAAGGAAATGATAAACAAATTGATATTCAAGCAGGTATGCAACCAATCATTTCCTTTGCCTAGATCCTCCATATATTCGGCCACGGGGTCATAGAAAACTCGACAACCTCTAGCATGTTCTGTCACCTGCTCATGGGAAATCCATTTGGAGCTTCCTTCTTCTAGAGATTCGTCAGGATGACACTTGGAAGATTGTAAAAGAGGACCCACAGAACCTTTTTTCAATGGAACATCCCACTTTCCACTCGAAATTTCTATAATAAGAGATTGATGTGCTTCAAGAGGGAGGTCCCCTCCTTCTCCAGTGGAACCGAGTAGGCGTATTCCTCCTGTGTGAGGTGGCACTTCTGGACACTTCTTCTCATCGTCTTCTTTCTTATATAGGATTCTGGTCTACACCATCTCCATTTCTTTCTACTTTTCCTTAGAGGCCTTAATCATGTGTCGTATTAATTTAAAAGAGGCATAACACAAGGGTAGGCTGTCATCTCCAGTGCCATTATCGTCCTTTCCCACTTCAACCTTTTGAATTTGTATTGCATCTTGATTCTTTTCATCAGTAGGCTTTGTTTCAATAGTTGGCTCATCATGTATATTCTGTAGGTACTCTTCCTCATATTCATCATACACAGGCATACCAAACTCCTTCTTAAAATTGTCATTTACGGACCAGGGGTGGTGCAGGTTGCCATTTTCAAAGAACAATCCTGGAGAATTACCTGCTCCTGCATCATGCCATTCATCTTTTTGCATACCAGGAGAGATATTTGATGTGCTAGAGACTTCCCCATTATGCTTGTAGGGCCCAACCAATTTTTATGTGTTTTTTATTTCACCACCACTGTCCTGATCTGACAATTTCTTGGACATCTTAAGGTTTTCCTCAACCTCCAAACAATCAGCGAACATATGCTGCAAGGTGGTTTATTTTCTCTCCAAAAGAAGCAAGGATAGGTCAGAAGGAAAGGCGACTGCATAATATATCTTAGTATTATTCTCAAGAAGTTGGACTTGCTTAGGCATGTTATAATAAAATCTTGCGAATCTTCTATTAAAACTAGATATGGCCTCATCCTCATGCCTCCTCAGGGAATAAAAATCTGAAAGTATTTGCTCCAATGTCCTTCTCCTACCCCAAAACTTTAATAAGGTGCAAGAAAACTCTTCCCAAGTGTTGATGGACTTAGGCTGCAAGTGTTTAAACCATATGTTGGAATCTCCTTGCAAGGACAGGGTGAAAGCCCGCATACATACATCATCATGATCTATCTCAAAAAGGTTAGAGAAAGGATCAAAGGCTTGTAAATGTTTCTCAACAGTCAAGTCTTAGGATTCTCCATCGAACTTGGGGAGGTACTTGTAATATTTCACGGGAAAATTGTGAAGGATGGGGGGTAGCTGTAGTGGTTTGTATTGGCTTGGACAAATAGGAGAGACAAGGTTAGGAACAATAGCTAAGCTATTGTCCAAGGTTTCATGAATTTCACAGGGGTGTCCTTTGACATCATGAGCCCTTAGACAAAAATATAGGCCATAATCATATGTACAGGATGATGCAATGCTTTCAATTTGTAAAGAAGGATAAATAGGAATATATTCATAACTTTGTTCAGAATGAGTTGAACCATAGAAGGTTGTTTTGATAAATCTAGGAAAAGATAAGAGCAAACTTACAATATAGGAAAAGGCATCCTGGGAGAAATGTAAACCTGAGTATCTTGACCTTCCTCCATGCATTTCTAAGCTTTATAAGGGGTCCATTTTCTAGATGGAGTCTTCCAGCTTTCCTCGGCCATTTGATTTATGGGTCACACCACCAGCGGAGTCATTGAAGTCTGAATCCTTCGAGAGTGGAGTCACCAAGGGAAAAGTGCTCAACCTTCTTGATGTCTGGTCAATTGTTCACCATCAACAACTAGATCTAAAATCTTTTTCGTTCTTCCTAGGGAGGATCTTCAATTTCGTCCCCGGCAACGATGCCAGTTCGTTAGCACCGAAATTGAGCCCTAAGGTTGAAGGGAAGGCCCACTCTTGGGTAACAACAAAACCACTTTAGACTGTGCCTCCGGCCCTACGTACTCAGAGAGGTATCTCTCATTTTGTCTTTAGAGTATACTCCATGTAATATTTTCAGTCAAGGATAATCAGGGGGCCAGGATCCTAAATGGGACAAAGTGTATGAAGGTGAGATGTAAGGGGGGATTATTGGGGTAAGGGACCATTGGCAATGGAGTTGAAAACCTATGTAGGGAACACTTGGATAAGGAAAGGAATGGCGTGGGGTTGAAAATAGAGGCAAGGTAGACGTTGATCTCCCAATCAGGAGATATTTAGCGGGTGGTCGAAGGACGAGAGAGAACAACCCATCACATGGAGCACTAGCAAGATGAATTCCATGCAACTTTAGAACAAACTTGATAAATGTCTAGAACAACAACTAGAGCATAACGAGTATGAATTTCTAACTGCTATACACTAATTTGTAGACTTGAAATAAATCAACAAACTGGAGTGAAAATAGGAAACACATGCCATGTAAAAGAAGATACATATTGGGAAAAGCAACGACATATGAATCTCTGCCATGAGAAAGAACTCCTCCTCCACAAAATTTTATTCATAACACATACATCAAATGTTATTTACAATGGAGAGCCTCAGCCCTAGAATGTTTCCCAGTCTAACCCACCCCCTTCCTCCCTCTATCGGGAGTGTATTTATACCATTCTAATGCTGAGACTACCAATTTGAAAATTGTTACAGGTCACTATCATGCGTTAACAATACAGTGAGTGGAACTATCACCACGTTTTACAAATATAAACAATAAACATTATGGAGACGTGGCGCATGATAACGTGGACTACCAGCGCAGATCTTTCTTCCGTTTTTCTTTACAAAAGTGATTCCCATGAGGTATGCTGACAACCAATTGTTTACTTAGGCTGCTTTGGGTATATCTTTATGCTTCTTTGACCAGCCCGCTTCCTATAGACCATGTCATTGAAAGGCTGACAAGAAGACCCGAATCCACCACCCGATCATTTTTTTGACCCATCCTTCGTCTAGTAACACTATTGTAGGAGGAGGCCGAAAAGAAGGTGGTCCTGCACTTGGTGATGATAAGCGAATAAAGAAGATTATCATCCTTGTACTGTTTCCTTCGTCCTACGAGGAAGGTTCTCCTGCGAGCCATGTAGCTGGGTGTGCGTTTGACCCTCTCCTCACCCATGACCAAACAGCCAAGTAGAGATCCTAGGGGTGGTTCCAAAGGCTCTAGACCCACCTGGTCCTAGTACAAGAATTTGCTCTAGCAGTTCTGCCACCACTATGAGCTGGGACTTCAGAGGTCATGACTGGAACTAGGAGTGTTGGAGGGATGTCACTGGGACGTCAAAACCCATGCACTACACATCCAGAGACTGGGTTGTGTAGAAGTGGGTGAACCTCCCTTGGTGTTTAACATCTGTGCCCTAGTGGTTTCCAATTTTCTGGTATGGATAACCAAAACACAGATCTATGTTTTCCTACCAAGAGTACCCCTTGTCGAACTAACTTCTTGAACCACACAGCCATGGTTGTCTGTGAAGGAACTTGACACTCTTCGACATTCAACCCTATACTTCTTATCATCTACACATTTCCATGTCTCAGAAGCTCTATGGAAGATGGTGTTATATAGGGTGATCCGAAACGAACCAGAAAAAGCTATACCCTTAAAATATCGGTTACTATGATGGCCAGCAACTGTGATGCTAGGATGGAGCTCCGTCCTTCTGACATTCAATCATATTATCTGATATGGGCAAGATTCCTAACAATTCCCATGTTGCTACCAAGTTGGTTTCAAGGAATGTGGATTTGACATTTATTTCCTTTTCAATTATCATGATGGTGGCATAGGGATATTTTAGTTCATCGCATCCCTTAGCCTTGTGTAAATGCCAAATCTGTCACCTCAATGAATCAAACCTCCATCTTTCTCATAGCTCCCTTCAAAATGAACCGCATGCCACACTTGTGAACCGAGGAAATTAGCATCCCTGGACAAGACTCCCACCTTATGCTCATGCCAAATGGCGTCGGAGACATTGGCCAATCCATAAGGATGTAGATTACATGTGTGAACGTCTCCCCTGCTGTCATCTCCACAATGGATGTGAAACCTATACCCTGGGAGTCTTCTCAACCATCTGGTTTGAGAATATTTCACTTCCGCTGTCCACATTCCATTCTTTATTTCACCAAATTTTCCCCTTTGAACACCATGGGCAGTTCTGGATTGTGACATGTTCTCAAGCTTCGATCGCAACCGACCCTTCATGCAGCCATAAATCTGAGTGGGCCCCATTATCTTTTGCAATGAGAAGCCTTGGCATTCATCCGTACTAGTCTGCTCTATGAAATAAATTAAGGCCATAGATTTCTCTCCTTTCTTATTGCGGCCATTGATCTTCGCGACCACTGCCCCTCTTTCACGTTTTGAAATCATGGCTTCACCCGCGCAAGTATGGCTTGCGGAATTGATTGAGGGCATAGATCTAATCAGATCCCATCTCTACCATAGAATGTTTTTGATCTTTAACCCATTTTGCAATATGGAAATGTGGCTTTGCTCGATCATGTCTGCTCGCGCGATATGGTTTGGAGCCATTGATCCACCTCCGATGAATCTTAGCCTTTGATTTCGAGCCTTGTTTAATGCCTTCAGCACAACTTTAGTTTTCTCCTTTTCCTTGCACTTCTAATAACCTAAAGGAGAGTTCACATGAAGTTCGTGGGGATGGGAACCTCATTGAACTCCTATAAGGCTCTCAAATCAACTGTTAAAAATGGAGTGTTAACAACCTCCAAAGGCGAAAAATGTATCCCTAATGGAATATAAACCTGATCCAGACATATTTACATGTTGGACAATCATGATAAACTTATTTATTAACTACATTTGTATCTATTAATTTCACTCTTTCTATTGTTTTTGTCTATAACTGTGTGTAATCTTGAATTATGAGGATTCCCTTAGTTCCTAGATCTTATTTTGAATTAATTATCACATGGTATTAGAGCTATTTGGAGCTTCAAATCAAAACTAGAGAGTTTGAGTTGTTGTTTAGGGTGTTTTCCATAAATATTCTAGTGTTCACATTGTAGGTACAACCAGTGTTTTTGTGACTCAGTATGCAAGCAGAAATGGAGCAGATCCATGTATTTCTTACTCCATTCAAATATTTCAAATGGAAGTATGAAATGGTGATCTAGCTGAGGTCAAAAGGCCTGCATATATTAACCATGGGGACTGAGATCGATCCCAGCTATATTGTGGAAAAATTGAAGTGTTTCAACAGACTTGATGAGGAACTTAGGATGCTTTGACTCAGCATTACAAGGGACATTCTCTTCCATGTAGATAGTTTAACAACACCCAATGAAGTATGGCTCAAGCTCAAGTCATTTTTTGGGAAGACTGATGAGATGAGAGGACACCAGCTCGAAAATGAGTTGATCTCACTGAGGCAAAATCACTTTGAGATGATCCAGGACTTCTTCACTAAGTTCAAATAATTGGTGATTCAGATGAAACAATGTGACATTGAAAAGAAAGAGGGGAATATGACCTTTTCCATTCTTTCAAACCTAGGGCTAGAGTATTCAATGTTTGTGTCAACATTCCACTCTAGCAAGATCACAACCTGAAATTGGAGGATGCCATCACTAAAAGACTTCATGGAGTCACTCACTGAAGAGAAAGAAAGATGGTGCAAATGGGTACCATCAAATCTAGTAAGGATCAATCCCTTGCTGCAAGAGTTTTGAATCCATCCAAAGGCAAGAAGAAAGCCAGATATTTGAAGTAGTAAGAGAAGAAGAAGCAGGAAGCAGGAGAATCCTAAATCTTCAGATGGGGTTTCAAATATTAGCAAAGACAAGGACAAGAAGAAGAAAGAGAAGAAAATATACCCTTATTATCACAAGGGGTGGCATCCAGATAATGATTACGTGAATAAAACCATTGACATGATAACACAATTTCTTAATAAGAACAATGTCCCACTTCCATAAGGTGAAAGGAAGAAAGAGGGAGGTTCAAGTTTAGACAACAAAGAAAGATGCCATGCTTTTTTTGTTGGATCTCCAAGCTCTTATTCCTTCATCATAGATTTTTTTGGAATATATTATATTCCTTGGAAGGTAATAATGTCTTTGTATTATGTCGGAATTTGTCTACAATCTTATGTAAAAGAGTAATACATTTAACCCATAGGTATATGGCGTTGTATTTACTTGTGTAGAGTATTTGTCCATGGTATTGTATTAAGAGATGTTATTTTGGAGAATTAAATTATCCTACATGCAATATGTGAGAGTAATTCCTCCTCATCTCTTCGTATATAATAGAGTCAACTGAGTCTCTACATATCATGTATTCTTGATGTAGCAGTGGTACTATTGTGACATTGTTGTACATAATCTATATTATTTGGGGTATTTGTGCTTTGCTTTCTTGTAAGATTGGAGAAGACATTCTGGAGATAATAGAAGACTACCTTCCCGTGGATGTAACCCATTAGGGTGAACCATGTATATCGGTGTTCTCTTGTCCTTTTCTTTTCCTATTCTTATCTTTTATGATATGTTGTTGGTTGCTTAGATAGGTTAACTAGTTTATCTTGACTCTACTATTCTAACATGGTATCAAAGCAAGTTGCTATGATATAGTACCTTCTATAGCTTTCAATAAAAAACAATTATCATTTGGGCACATCATTTTGTTGTAGATTTTCTTTGTATCTGGTAGCCACTAGGCTTCTTTTCAGATCTGGGCATATTTATTCATTTTTTTTTCACCCTAACCTTAACTTGTTGTGTAAGATTTCTGCATAGTTTTTTCTGTAGATCTACATGATTTAAGGGCTCTCCTCAAGGAGATATTTCTTGTGATTATAAAAATGATAGTTATAAAAAAAGGTCGTAACTTGGTCATTTTTTACTGCAAGTTTTATTATAACCTATTTTCGGAATTCAAAATGCCATTTTGGCTCTACCCACGCAACTAGAATAGAAACTTGGGTATTTCTGGGCTTCCTTTCGGTAATAAAAATGACAGCTATACAAAAGGGCCATAACTTGGTCATGTTTTACCAATTTTTTTATTATAGCCTATTTTTGGTATTGGAACAACCATTATGGATCCACTATCGTGAGCATAACAGACAACTGGGCATTTTTGGGCTTCATTTTGATAATAAAAATGAAAGTGATAAAAAATTATCGTAACTTGGTCATTTCTTACCCTTTTTTTATTGTAACCTAGTTTTGGAATTTGAATAGCCATCCGAGATCCACCTACACAACCAGAACAGAAGACTGGGATTTTCTAGGAACAATTTTTTCACAGGGTTGTAAATGACAGTTTCTCCTCTTTTCTTTGTGCTTCTAACTGTTCTTTTCCAGATCCAGATCAGTAAAGTGTAACTATTTTCCAGTTCTCCACTATTTTTCTGTCATTTTTCAATATTAAGGTTTCTTATTTCTTGAGAAAATTTCACTCATTATGACTTCCGAAGTAGCTTCTGTTCCTGAATTAGTTGGTTCTAACTATCTTGCCTGGAAGAGAAAGATGATTGATGTTCTCAAGTCTAAGAATTTTTGGAGCCTAGTTAATGGTGAGCATAAGACACCTACTATTGTTGATGATTTGGCTATATGGGAAGCTCAAAGTGATCAATCAAGGGGGCTCATTGGTCAAACTATTGCAGATAGTCTTCCGGTAAGTATTGAGGCAGAAGACAGCCTGGTTCAGGTATGGCAAGTTCTTTCCTCTTTATTTGATAAATCTAATGATGTTTCTGCATATTATCTTGAAAAGAATATCTTTGACCTCAAACCTGCTGACTTTGAAATAGTTGAGTTATATATTGTTGAATTGAAAACTTTAAATGATAAATTAAATAGTTGTGGTAAAGATTACAAGAAAACCGATACTCCTCTTATTATTCTTGTAGAATGTAAAATGTCATTTGGTTTTGATATGTCCATTCAAAATAGGAATGGAGATCTAGAATTGTCTCAAAGTACTACAAAGAAAACTTTTGATGATTTTTGTGAAGGATTGGTTAATGAGCAAGAAAGGTAAATTATTTTAGGACAACTCACACATAATAAAGCTCTAACTGCACTTAATAAGAATCATAAGAAAAGTTTTAGTAATGCTAAAGGTTCTAATCCTTCTAATACTAATTCTGGACATGCTTCTCATGATTCTAATGAAAATAGTAAACAGAAGAAAGGGTATGATCCTTGTAAACATTGTGGTAAAACTAACCATCATGAAAAGAATTGTTTTAAAGCAAAACGTTGAATGGCTAAAACTAAAAAGAAAACCTCTAATGAATCTCAAGTAGCTTTAAATGCATCTGTTGTTTTGCCTAATAATTCTTCTTCTAATGTGGAATGGATAATGGATTCTGGTGCATCTAATCATATGACTGGTGATGCTTCTTTATTTACTTCTTATTTATCCACTTCTTCAAACCTTTAGAAATCTTGAATAGCAAGAGGGATCACATGCAAATTACTAGAACTCTGATCAGTTGAAGCCATTTTGTTTCATTCCAATCGTTCCAAGGTGCACCTAATCTTATTTAACAAAGTTCTTGATATTAGCTATTTCTGTTTTTGTGCCCAAAATTGACCATATTTCAAGTTTTTTTCCTATTTGCTGAGCCTTGCCGAGTCTGTCCTGAGTTGATGAGTCATATGCCGGCCAAGTCTTTGCCATAGTCTGAGTATTTTGCTGAGGCATGAAGTTTTCTTAATGAAAGAGTCTTATATTAATTTCTAGACAAGATTCATGCCTCCAAAATGTTCTTTTTTTCCAGTTTCACATCCTAACATTTGTTTTGCTGATAGGTGAACCTTATAGTCAGGGACCAGGGTGGGGGGTTGATATTGAAATGACAGATGATGTGCCTTTAGAGAAACCCAAAAATTCTTTAACCCTGAGGTATTGCATGTAATATTTTGCTTGAAGTACAGGTAACTGTGGCATGCAGGATTTCACTAGAGAACTGCTACTGTAGGCTCAATGATTATTATGCTCTCTATTTCCTTGTACAACATGGGATGGATGGTTGGAGTCTTCTCATGTTTAAATTGCTAGATAACTTCCAGAAACAAGCTTGTTGTCACATTCAATTACACTTGAGTTGCTATATTATTGTCCTGGAGGACTGAATGTTGGGAATTTGAGGGAAATGGGATATACCTGGATATTTTTGCACACCAGTGAGAATTTGAAACACGTCCATTGGCATTGATGCCTACTTGCAGAAATCAGGCCTGAAGCTAAATGGCTCTGAGCTAGTTACTTTTATCCCTCCTCTCTTTATGATGTCCCCAACCAGATTCCAATCTGTGTCCTATGACCTATACCCATGTCACTTCTTTACCTTCAATATTGTTCGTAGAGCCATAGAAACTACAAACGCTATACTCAAATCCTTCATTTCCAGGACCACCAGAAAACAGAACCTACCTCCTAGGTGCTCCTAGACGATCAGAGTTATGTTCTCCAGAGTCTTGTCTCTAGAGATTAGACTAGTTAAGCTAGAATTTCAGAGTAATGTTCTCCAAAGTCCAGACAACCTATTTGAGCGTCCCTTTGTCGTAGCTTAACTAGAAAGATCAAACAAACTAGTTTATTTATGTATGTACCTCTTAGACCAGGGTTCTCTCTGGAGGCCATTATCAGAAATTTTATTGGCTTCTTCTCTGTCTGATGATTCTGTTAGGGTGTCATCTTTCTCCTTCTCCTCTCTTTCTGTTTCTCGTCCACACATGCCTTGATGTGCCACCTTTTGACTGGATATTTATTATTGTTTAACCATTTTTCATTTTTTAAAGATTAGTTATTGGAGTTGATATCACACTAACACTATGTACTTGCACTGGGTTATACTTCTGAGTTCCATTGACCTACTTTTGTGGTCATATATTGAACATTAATATAAAAATATTCTCTTGTCTTATCTCATCTGGTTGCTTGAATACATTAATATATATTATTCCTCTATTTATTTGTTAGAAGTGTTTATGAAAGTTCTGAATATATATATTTAAAGGCTTGTATTTGAAACAAAACAGGGCATTTGAAAAACGACTGTGATGTTTATTTCTCCTGAACATGGTTATCCACCGTATGCCCCAATGGCAATATTGGATTCCAACGATGTGCAGAAGACTGCTTCATTTTGGGAGGCTGTCCTATGTTCTCTTGATATTTTCTTGAACACAGGATTGAAACTGCTGTTATTAATTTTGCAGTCACATAATGGTCCCGTGGCAGACATGGCCTATGATGCCTCTAGAGGATTACTTGCTACGGCTGGTGCAAATAGAAATATTCTTGTTTGGGATGTGGATGGAGGGTACTGCATGCATTCATTTCGAGGACACCAAGGAGTTGTAACTACAATCATATTCCATCCAGATCCCCATTGCCTTTTGGTAAGGTGTTATGATTGAAGTAATCTTAATTATTTTTTATTATATCTTCTGTTTATGAGCTAAAATATACGATGGCCTCATTGAATTTGATTCTTTCGTGTATTGACATTAATTTATGAACATGTAATCTTAAAAATATGTTTCTCTTCAAATATAACAATGCACGGTACAGGCATGGAGATTAAAATTTTCTATGTTTCTTCTTGCAGTTGTTTTCTGGAAGTGATGATGCAACAGTTCGAGTATGGGATCTTGTAGCTAAGAAGTGCATTTCTGTGCTTGAAAAACATTTTTCTACCGTGACAAGTTTGTCAATCTCTGAAAATGGCTGGAATCTGCTCAGTGCTGGTAGAGATAAAGTACTGTCTAATGGTAATTCTGGTAGGTTATAAGGTTTTTATTTAGTTTATATGCAAACTAATAAATCAATTGGACATTTCAATTTCATTAGTTATTGGTGAGATAGGCATGCAAAGTGGTTTTGGGTTGTCTATGATGTCTATATGCAAAGCTGCTATATTTATTTATAGAGATTTCTTTATTTTACAAAGTACCATGCATTGCAGACAAAAATATAGCATTCGACTATGGCTTGGACATGATCTTTTAGAAAAAAAAATTGTATAATGGTATAGTGGTTAATAGGCACTTCAAACTTGTCCTTGTCCCTGAACTGGTGATTTGAAGGGTGTTTTGCTGAGATTGCATTCTTGATCAAAATGTTTTGCTGAGATTTTTTTTGTTTTCAATTGAAAATGTCTATAATTTGGTTGATTGTACTAGTCATAAACATAATCTATGCTGGTGTGTTGTCTGGATTGCTCCTTGTTAAATGCCAGCATGCTAATATGCTTGTCTTTTTAGTTCATCTTATATTTTAACAATCTTGTATTGACTTTTGTCATTGTATACATATTTTAGGTTGTAAATATATGGGACCTACGTGATTATCACTTCCGGGAAACAATAGCAATGTATGAACCACTAGAAGCTGTGTGTGTTCTCCCAAGTGGTTCTAGGCTGGTGTCTGTTATGAAGCAAAGCCAAACATTGTCTGAGAATCAGAAGAAAAGTGGCGCAGCCCCAGTGTATTTTTTGACTGTAGGAAAACATGGAATTGTTCGTATATGGTATTCAGAAGGGTAAGCTGTTTAGCCACATCTTACCAATTTTAGTTACTGACTGCAGTATGATTTTATGGAAGTGAAAATTTGAGATCATTGTTTATGCTATTCTGTCTTGAAGAATGGTATTTTGAGTTTAACATCATCTCCAAAGCATTTGTTTATACATGTAACTGGTCTCAATTTTCCTTGCATTGTTTGCAGCGCTCTGTGCTTATATGAACAGAAGTCCTCGGATGCAATCATTAGCTCTGACAAAGATGACATGAAGGGAGGCTTTGTATTTGTTGTACTACTACCCCTTGCTCAAGGAGTGTTGTGTGTTACTGCTGATCAGCGCTTTCTCTTTTATGACCTGGGTGAGAATGATGAAGGAAAATATGATTTAAAGATTAGCAAGAGGCTTATAGGTTACAATGACGAGATCATGGATTTAAAATTTCTTGGGGAAGAGGAGAAATTTCTTGCAGTTGCAACAAATCTGGAGTAGGTGTGACTTTTTAATAAAAGAGTTCTGGATTCCTCTTCAAGTTTTAGCAATGCAAAATTTGTTTTCTCTTGGTGTTTTAATTTGTTGTCTATTTTGTTATAGGCAAGGGTCCATGTAACTGTTTTGTCTTGGGCATGTATGGTTTCTTGTAAAGTTTATACATAGAATCCAAGATTTTGAAATTAGTCTTATGTGGAATGTTAGTACAATGTTTACTGGAGCTGTTAGAAGTACACATTCACCAGTGCTTACTATTATGTAGCTCATGAATTGTCTGTTGGTGCTATATATATTTGGATGCATGCATCTGTAATGTATTTATAGTGGTTTTGTAAAATTTTACAATGATTGGAAAGCATTCTAAACTGTAGTAGGAAATATTTATTTTTCATGTCTGGGAAATCCTCTCAACTGTGATTTCATGCTGCAATATTGGGATTGTCTCTGCAGGTTCGCATGTATGACCTTGCATCCATGACATGTGTCTATGAGTTTCTAGGACACACAGACATAGTACTTTGTCTTGATACTGTTGTTTTTTCTGGACATATTCTCCTAGCTTCTGGGTCCAAATATCACACGGTGAGTATTTCACAGTTGGAACATATATTTTTTAATTGCGTTTGCTTGAATATCTTTATTAGTAGGTTATCGATTATCAACTTGTTTAAAATCACTGATCAACTAAATATAGCTGATTTGTAAATGCATTCTTTATTGCTGATTCATTATGTCGTTGATTACTTTATAATTTCTTGTAATTAGTCTTCACTGTGTGGTATTGGAATTGTTAACATTATGTGGAAGATCTTTGTTTTTTTCCAATGTTAAAGGTAAATAATACTAATTCCATAGTAATTGCATAAATTGGTATTCAAGTTTTGTAACAATCCCACTAAATTTCTTGTTAATCCACCTTTGTAAACCTACTGGAAGATGGTAATTGTACTCCCTATTATGACTTCTAAGCTTTTGCATAGTTCTTATTGTAACCTGTTGTTCTCAGAATTGGTTCAGTAAGTGGATAAGTCTTGCTGAGTTGCTCTTGCATTGTCAAACTCGAGGCTAGGATTTCTTTTCTTTTGCAATTATTGACAGTAAATTGCTTTCATCGATGCAAAGTCATTTTTTGTGGATTCAATTTTTATCCTTTTTAATCACATACTGAAAGATGCTTTGTGCTTTTGTTGCAGGTAAGAATTTGGGATACAGAGAGCAAATCCTGCATATGTGTGGCAGCAGGCCACATGGGTGTTGTAGGAGTTGTTGCCTTCTCAAAGAAAGCTAAGAACTTCTATGTGAGTGGGAGCAGGTTAGTAGACATTGCCCATGCCTAATCTAGTTTATCACGGTGTGAAAGATTTTCCACCCACGTGTTTTGAGTGACACTTGCTCATCATTGGGCTGAAATAGAGAAAGTGAAAGCACATTGAATTAGTGTTACTATGCATATTCCATTAACCATCTGTATCCAGGTCTTGCTTGGACATGATTTGGAGATTCATGGCACTTTTCACTATAAGGATAAACTCTTATGATTATCCTTTACTTGACACTGTCACAAAGTTGAATCCAAGACAGATGCAAGATGAATCTGCTATTCAGTTACAGGATCAACCACCCAAAAAACATGTTAAAAAGGACAACAAATCAACAACGAAAATTTGTTAAAAAGAGAAATTTGAAAAGTTGCAAATAATCACAAATATGTCTGGTTACTACATTCCCCATTAGGAACATCAAAGAACTTTTTAGGGCTATAAGCTGAGGTCTGTATTTGCATGTTATTTGTGTTGAGTGAACTTTGTAAGCTCGTAGTATTTTGATTTCATATATACAAAAATATAGCAAGTATCGATACATTTTATAAATGGTGGTTTCCTTGTATATCTTCAGTGATTGCACAATCAAAGTATGGAGTTTTGCTGGTGTACTAGGTTCTGGTAGTATTAGTAAGTCAAACAAGCTATCATCACAAGCTGCGGTTGCAGCTCATGATAAGGACATAAATTCTGTGGCCATTGCTCCAAATGATAGCCTTATTTGTACTGGTTCTCAGGTGTGTTAGATTATGAATTTATTCTTATATATGCAAGGACTTCTAGTGGAAGATGACTTCCATTGCAACATATTTATTTTTTTACCCAAGTCTTATGCCATGTTTTTAATCAGGATCGAACAGCTCGTGTATGGAGATTACCAGATTTGGTACCAGTACTAGTGCTAAGAGGCCACAAAAGAGGGGTTTGGTGTGTAGAATTTTCACCTGTAGATCAATGTGTGATGACAGCATCTGGTGACAAGACAATCAAAATATGGGCCTTATCAGATGGTTCTTGCCTAAAGACTTTTGAAGGTCATACTGCAAGTGTACTACGAGCTTCCTTCCTCACTCGTGGAACACAGTTCATTTCTTCTGGTATAACCTCTTGCCTGGCATCTTTAGTTCTAATTTAGTTTCTTATTGTTATCCTTATAATTACACTTTTCAAAGTGATGATGGAATTATTTTTCTGCTGTTTGGAGCCTCTTTTGTTTCACAGGCGCAGATGGTTTGTTGAAATTGTGGACAATCAAGTCAAAAGAATGTATTGCAACATTTGATCAGCATGAGGATAAGGTGACTTTCATCTTTCCTGAGTTTCAAAATCACATATTGACTTCTATAGGACATCATAGTTGCATGTGTAATTATATTCTGCCTCAGGCCCTACCTTCACCCTATGCATCCCTATCCAAATGAGCTCCTTCTTTACAAAGGAAAATCACTGTGCCCTGTAGCTAAGTTGCTAGTGTACATGGGTTTGGGTATGGCACTTTTGAAACAAAGAATGGGTGTAGGCCAGGGGTATATCTATGCAAAAAAAATTAAAATGAAAATTAAGATAAAACCCATGAGAAAATTTTATTTTGAACCTTCTTATTGTTTTTGTTTTAAAATTAATCTAGTATTGTTGTTGGCATAATCGGCATTCGTTTGAGAAGTATGTGAAGATATACAATTGAAAGTATAGCCAAGGATTGCTTCTCTTGTAACAATTTTCTTTTATGGATGGGCCTTGAGGAGGCTGATTCGTTTGTAATATAAATGAAAAATCATATGATAGTCTGGATGGATGTTCCCGCTTCTCTATGCTATAGAGTATTCGAGTTTCACTGTATTTGTTTATTAATATTCATTCCTTATGATAAACCTAGGGCCGAACTTACATTGTGAGGGTTTATTCAACTAGGGCTGACGTATTTATTGTATACCCAAAATCCTTCTCCTAATATCGACTCTCCTCTTCTTCATATGGTATGGTTTTGGGATTGAAATAAGGATATTTTCTCATGGGAAAGATGGTGAGGTGCCCTTAAAATAGTATGTTGTTATAAACTATCCTCACAACCCTTAACTTGTAGAAAAATATGAGGTAATATGACCTTAATAAGGTCCATACACATGATTATATTCACAAATCATGAGCATGAAGACTTATTACTGGCACAAAAACTTGTTTAAGATCCCCATATCATTGTCATGGACTGTCATAAATCCATTCTTAATTTCCTTCACTCCTCCCACAGTTTCCTATCAAATTCCTTCATTAAAAGAAGCCTTGAACCCATCATAAAACTTGCCAAAGAGGACTGTCATGCCCAACCAATAACCAAGTTGTTCTGACAGTAATTTCACAAACATTTTTACTTTGAGGAATTTAGGAAGGAAATTGGAACTTTCTTATAATCTCTTTGTCAAAAATATAAGCATATGGACACCGTCATTTCTTGACTGAAAGGTACTATTGCTGCTATTACAATACAATTTGGTTGGGCTGGAAATAGTTGTCTTGACATTAGTGTGAAATCATTTTCACTTTACAAAAACAAAAGTAACTTGGAAGTTGCCTATGTCATTGGAGTGTTTATTCACATATGTTGCATGTGTTTATTGAAGTGTTTGGCCATATGTTGCTTTTTCAATTTCTGAAGTATGGTTCATAACTTGTCTCGATTCATAGTGCCACTCTGAATTAAGAGACAATTGTATCCCTAATGAACCATGTAAATTATATTACTTGCAAAGCCCTATAGGAGCTGTTCTTGTTCTATAATAAAGGGAAATTTCCTCTTGCAAAATATCTTGCAACTTCTTCTTTTCCTCCATTGTAGCTATACCTAGCTAAAATAAATGAGAACATTTCTCCTCTGTCTGAAGACAATTAACATAACTCACAGGTCCCTCAGAAGCCCTTTTTTTAAAGCTTCCAGTATATTGCTTTTCTGGCCCACTAACAAAAAGCTTATGTGTTTGGCCATATGTTGCTATTTCAATTTCTGAAGTATGGTCAATAAGTTGTCTCGGTTCATAGTGCCACTCTGAATTAAGAGACAATTGTATCCTTCATGAACAATGTAAATTATATTACTTGAAAATCCCTATAGGATCTGTTCTTGTTCTATAATAAAGGGAAATTTCCTCTTGCAAAATCTCTTGCAACTTCTTCTTTTCCTCCATTGTACCTATATCTGGCCACCAGGTTTGATTCTTCCATTCACTTGAGAATTTTGTTTTTAGTTTTCCCTATTAGTTATTAGAATGCACAAACACATACAAATGAATATGAAGGTTGCAGTGGTTTAATCTTTAACCTCACATTACACATTTATAGTACCCCTAGGAGGTTACAGTGGTTTGACCACAATTTCCACATTTAGATGTATAGTTGGCAACATGCCATAACAGTAACATCAACGTTAAACACATATGCATGTCGATACTTTGCCATTACCCCCATAGAATACACATACTCATATTACATCATTCACCCCCTCTTAATTGCACCCAGAGGCCAGAGGAGCGAGGTTCTTTTACAGCCTTGGTGTTAGAGAGGATCTCTTTCAGGGAACATTTAATGCTAATTAAACCAATTGAAAAATGGAAGTTTCTCTTATTTAATTTAACTACCTTAATATAAAAAAATAAACTAGCATAGATAAATAACCCTAGATGTGTTGAGCACTGAGAGGTGAGTTTTTTCATCCCTTGATGCTTAATATACCTGGGGTTAACATGGATCTATGCTAGTTCATAACGTCTAGCAACACACATGGATCTTTTCTGTGCCTTGAACATCTTTTCTTACAGTGTAAAATATAATTTACAAAGATGTCCTGTCATATGGACATCTAGTTGATCTCTTGCCCTCTCTTCTCTTTCTTCTTTTTTAATGTAATATTAGTTCATGTATTTCAATTTCTTGTATAATCATGTTTCGTATTTCTTTATGCTTTCAGGGTAGCTTATGATACTACCAGAGATTGGTATAATTGATTTCATTTTTAGTTCCATGGCATTGACCCATCTTTTGGTAATTGGTTGAGCAATATTAAGTTTATCTTTTTTATTTTTTTTATCCTATTAATAGACACATTCTGCTCAACTATTGTCTAGCTCCAGAAAAAAACTTTCGATCTGTTGCAAAATATTTTTTCTGTGTTCAGTCTTAAAAATTACAGGCATCGGCAGTGCATCATTAATTTCAGGTGCTTTGATTTGTGCTGCTGGTAACATTACCACAACTTGTTGTGCCTGGAGATTGGTGTCACCATTTGTCTGCAGCAGCATCTTGACCTTCGCTTTGGTGTTCCATATATTTACAGCTTAATGTTTCCTTGGTGTCAAAATCTCTCTATCATTTCAAGCTACTGTTTATGGTATCCATAACCATTGATCTGCATTGCATTCAACATATCTATAGTGTGCCCACATCTTGTTTCAGGAACCCACTGTGTTGGTGACAATTTTCTGGCATTTTTCTACCTGCAAAAACTGCCCATATTCTGTCTTTGATATTTTTGATGTGTTGTCAGTTTGCAAACTTTCTATATTTGTGGGTATCAGCCTTATTTTACATGAGCTTCATTCTCCATGGTTTCCATTAGAGGAAGCACAATTGAATCCTGCTTGGTTGTATCTTCCATCTGGGCCCTTGTTCACATTGATATCTCAGTTGACAATACGGTCATTTGGGCACTGCAGTCTGATCTATCTCTCCTTTCCATTTTCTCCACTACAAGGTGTTTTTGTATTCAAGGTTTTGCTGTTATGCACAAACTCAACCTAGGCATCTATCTTGAACTGTCTGTAACTGTGTTTATCTCAATGGGTTACATGGTATTTGTTCTGCAATTCCCACACAAGAATCAGTGTGTTCTCAAATGATGTCCATGCATGTTTCACACAGGTGATCTTCATGTATCCACTCTCTATTCATTTTCTTATGCTGCCATTTGACCCTTGCAGTGATGTCTTGATAAATGAAGATTGGTCCTGATCAATGCAGCCTTTTTTAACTTTAGTTTTGAGGTAAAAAAATTCAATATTAATTGGCCGTTGCACTTTTAAACTTTTCAAATTATTAATGCCATTTTGACTTTTCTAAAATCTTAGATATATTTGTACTTGCCTTGTTATACTTGGTGTCCAGACTTCTTATGGTGCAGAGTTGTTCACCAATGATTGGCAGACTCTCAAAAACTTGATTCCAGGTTTCAGGTATATGCCATATTTGTTTATAGGTTGCACACATGTACAAATGAATGCCAAAGAGAAGAAAAAATGAGAAGATACACTTTTATTATTGAATACTTTTCTCTTACAAATATAACATCTTGATCCACACATTTATAGCATGGTGGTTTAGCCACCTAGCCTTTAAATTTTCATTTGGTCACATGTCATAACATTAACGTTAAACACATTTGTGTGTTGTTAATATTGCAATATGCCATTTTTTCAAAGAAAAAAATCTCCATTTCTATTCCCCATGAAAATTGAAATCACATTTATGAGGTGTTTTATGCACTTTTCTTAAAGTCGTCAAAAAACGACTCCAGAGTCCAGTCTATCAGTCTATACTCTATAGTGTCTAGAGTATGCCCTTGGGCCTTATTGATTCCTATTATCTAATAGCTTTGTACTTTGTTCCATACCTGTTCCCTGAGAGCCTCTTTGCATCTAAGCATATCTTCCCTATTCTTCAAAAGAGGAATTAGATTCCATGAGTACTCCCAAAATTTTCTAATTATGTACTTCAAATTTTGAAGGCATGTTATTAAATTAGATATTTCCCCTTGACAATATTATTACAGATAGTCAGAGATACATTTTGATTTCATCATTTTTATGCGAGTTTTGAATTTTCCTATCTGCTTTCACATTTTAATGGCCATGCATGAATTGATCTTATGCTGCAGACAGGTTTAAGTTTAAATGTCTAAATCTTAAAAAATTTCAAGCATGTTTTCATAATTGGCTTCATATTTCATTACAGTACAAGAAGAGTTTGCTTTGACAGTGCCCTAGTTTTACTCAGATGATTGAAATTTTATGCTTATCTGATAATGTCTATAAAATCTGCTGACCCCCCAGGCACAAGAGAATGCAAATATGCACTACGCAAATGCCTAAATTCAGTGATGCTAATGATGTGTCTGGAGGGATTTTGGAGAAGTTCCCAAAGCGCCTGAATGCTGTTCCTCCTAGAGTTCTCAGTGGTTCATTATCAGGTGTTACTGCTAAGACATATAATGCTGATACACAGTTGTGGAGAAAGCATGTGAAAGGCTACAAAAGAATGAACAAATATATTGGGGAGAGTAGATATCGCAATGTTATGGACATGAATGCAGGTCTCAGTGGCTTTGCAGTAGCACTTACATCCGACAAAGTTTGGGTTATGAATGTTGTCCCAACCATTGCAAAAAAGAATACACTTGGTGTGATATATGAAAGAGGCCTT
This sequence comes from Pseudotsuga menziesii, assembly GCA_001517045.1. Lineage (NCBI taxonomy): Eukaryota > Viridiplantae > Streptophyta > Pinopsida > Pinales > Pinaceae > Pseudotsuga > Pseudotsuga menziesii. The sequence continues at coordinate 806,389 of LPNX010414196.1, read as the reverse complement.
ATTGGAATTTATCATGACTGGTATGGTTACCCTTCATTTCTCTTTTAATTTTTGCAAGGCTTTAATTTTTGTTATAGAAATATAACCTATAGTTGGAGGACCACAATTCACAACAATATACATGCATAGGTAGAATAGTAGGTTTCCACTCTCATCCCATTTTGGGAAAAGGATTATAGGAACAAACTGCATCTAATATGTAATATGACATGTAAAAACTCTGGTTTTTGTATCTTTATACCTTTTTAATGGCCCTTGTGAAGCATAGTAGATTGACAGACAAGATGCTCACCCAATTGAAATCATGCCATGTGTCTACTACACGATGCGCCAATAGATTCCATTCTATTTTAAAATGAGAGGATCCCTCCTTGCCATATAACATAAAAATCATGGTTTTCATAAACCGATATGGGTATCTCAAGTATTGTGTAGAATACATCCAATTATTCTTTTCTAAGAAGGCCTTATATTCAGTCCACCAATCTTTCAATTTTTTTACTAGATTGAATTCCTTGGCTCTATACTCATCCAGAAATGTTTTGTTCAATAGCACTTGAATTTTCTTCAGCTTGAACATTATTTTGAATGAATAGGGTTGTAAATAAGCTATGGAAACCCTACCTTCACTTATGATTGATCTTATTCCAAGATTAATGTGTTTGAATATCGATTTGACAACATCGTTATATGGTAATATTATTGATTTGGCAGCAATCAAGTAAAGGATGTGCTTTATGATATTTCAAAAAACCTCTAAGTCATCATTGTCCTTATGGAAGTCTTCATTGACGAACATTCTATACATGTATTTGGGCACTCAAGGTCATCTTGGAATCCAATTAAATAATTTGTATCCGTGAGCAACATTAGATCTGCATCTTTCCAAGGGTTGGGACTTTCTTCAACTTCCCATTTTAAGGTAGCTTCCCTATTCCTTGTGCTTTTGACATTTTAAATAATAAATATCCTACAATAAAAAATGAAAATACAAATATTAAATCTTGTAGACATAATTATGTCAATAGGTGAGTTATGAACATAAATCAAGTCTACCTCAAGTTTCTAGCTAAAACAAATGGACTTTGAGAAACAAGATAGCAGGTGAACAAACTTGGCTTCTCTAGCAAGTTTACAAAGGATAATGGTGAATATTAATTGTGAAATACCTCCCTAAGCTGGTTAAGATTATTAATGACAACTATACATATGCACGGGTGGCAAAGTTTGGTGATAAGTCCTATATTTTGTTTTTGCAATGATTTATGGAGTTTGAGGATATTCCCTTATCTTAAATCCTTATGGCATGCTTAGGTGGCAAGCTGGGGTGCATAACTTTTGAAGAGAAATGTTTTGACCATGTCATTTGCACCAAGGGATTCACATGAAGCCCAAGTGCAGTTTTCTTTGGAGCGGGGCGTGCCTGCTGTGATTGGTGTAATGGAGACACAACAGCGTGCTTACCCTTCCCATAGTAGGGATCGAAACGTAGAGATTTGTGAAATCATCTAGCGCAGCGCCTTCTTATTTACAATTCTCCACTGCATAAATGACTACTTTCATAAATATTAGTTACTGGTAAGTTGTAATAGTAATAATTATGTAGTTTGTAGATTGATATCTATCATAAATTTGTTTGAATATCATCATTGTCAAGCAATAACAACTTCTTAAAGGGTGCTAGCTCAATGATAGAGCGCCTGCCTAATTATAGGCAGGAGGTTGGTGGTTCGATTCCTCCATGCCCTATCATAAATTTGTGACTACAAAAACGACTAAATTCACATATATACGACTATTAGTAGCTAATTTCTTGTATCTTAGTCGTATTTAGCTTAGTCATTAATATGTTAACATCTAGTAGTTTATTTAGTCGTATATTTGGTCATTAATGGTTGCAATCAGTGACTAAATCAGCGACTAAATCAATGATTAACTCAGTGACTAAATCAATGACTAAATCATTAATTATCAATGACTAAAACAATGACTAAATCATTGTCTATCAATGACCAAATCAATGACTAAATCAGTGACTACTAAGTCAAGCTATTAATGACTAGTGAAATACGACTAGCTATAAGATAGTGGTAATTTGCTACTATTAGTCACCGACTCAAAAATAGTCATTTATAGCTTGATTTTAGTCATTTTTTTAGTCATTAATTTCTCATTTTCTACTAATGTAACCACACTGGAAAGAAATAATGGACCTGGAAATTTTCAGCCAAAACAGAATCAAGTGTATCAAAAGAAGTTTCCTCAATAAGAGCCTAGGATTCCAAACCAGTTAGACTCAACTAACCTGGTAGATGAAGTAATTCCATGGTGTAGACCTTGTCATCAATTCCACCCAGAAAGCACTTGTTATGTTGTGAATCACATCATGGAACATGGACTTCCTGAGGTTAGTAATCAGGAAACAAATTCAAGCGAGCCTGATCATATATACATGGTAGGCCAGACCTACCCTTTGTCACCATCCAAACAGTACAAGCCTGAGGATGAAACCATTGTAGAATCTTATAGTGAAACTTATGATGAAAACTGTAATATACATTATGGGACTCCTATGTTTTCTCCTTATAATGATGACAGTCTGGAAGGTCTACTACCTTGTGACCTTTTCTCTAAAGAATATGAGTATGAAAATGAGGACAAGTATATCTTGGAGCATGATACAAGTGACGAAGAATCCCTTATCCCCGACAAAGATGTTGATGAGGAGTCCTGGACATTCATGGAAAATCTAGTCTAGGACATGAATAAAGAGGAAAATAATGAACCAGAAACTTTTGATGGTTTTGTTGATTTTTCTGTCTATGACATATCTAAAGAAGAGAGCATGGACCATGTGGCCTTAGGAAACTTTGATATGAAAAAGGAGCATGCAGTTTGTGCACATTATCAGTTTGATACATGTATCAATATCAGTAATGAAGACAAAGAGAACTCAATATCAGAACCTAATATCAGCAATGGGGAATCCATCACATTTAACATAGATGATGGTGATGACTATTGGTATTTTTGGGGATATCTTTTTAAGAATCCTATCTATGCTATACCCAGTGAGGGGAGTGTCTATTTAGAGATTTGTGGAATTCCAATCTACTATAATTCCATAGAGGGAAGCATGAATCTGGAGACCTTGGAAAATCCTAGTATGGAAAAGCAGCATTCAAAACTCTTATATGATCATTCAGAGTCATATCATGCAGAGCCGAACAAGGGTATCAGTAATGAAGATATGGAGAAGCAGTTTTGTGAAAAGATGGATGTGATGCAGTTATTAGAATATCAATCTCAACTATCATCTTCACATATAGAGTTTTCTCATGACTTGGAGCTTCTTGGGGCTTATACAGTGAATTATCATCTGGTAAGCCATGATGATCAGTATGATAGTGTAGTCAATCTACCTCATCATTCCAATTTGTACATCAACCCTATCCAGTCTTGGATAGAAGCATCCTGCGCAAGCACTTACCAGTTTGGGAGGAAGTTTGACTACATTATTCATGCCTATGATTTCCCATCCATCCCGCCCCTTCTGGATCATCACGCAGGTTTGCATTTTCTGAATAAAGTATCCTTACATTGGCTGGTAACCAAAGACAAGGAATTTTTTTTTTTATGTCAATAAAATGCTTAGGTGGTTACATTGGATTTCTGATTACACTTAACCCTTTTTATATCATGCTTAGAGTAGGAAAATAAGCTCTTTGAAAGAGAGCATTTACTTTCTTCTTTTCTATTTTTAGCTATAATAAAACTTTGCTTCTTTTAGTTAGTTACATCTATTTTGTTTAAATAAATCAGCTTAATGGTTCATTTGGTTTTTCATAAAACTTGTGCTACTGAGGTTTTTCTTGTCAAGTTGAGATGTTTTTGTAGGGTATATAAACCAGAGATTCTGGTGTTCTCATATCCTCTCCTTGCCTTAAAGACCAGATCAAGCACACATCCCACAGTTGGAGCCAGAATGTTACCACCTAAGTTGTACTTAGTGGTTTTTATCAAAGTGAGCCCGGTGAACCGAACAGGGATAACTTGTTCAGACTTCAAAAAGACCTTTGGAAGTACTTCTGGGAAGTGCTTGTTGTACTATATCACATGTTCATACCCCATGAAGGAATTGTAATAAATGTTCTAGCATGATAGTGTCTGTAAAAGACTCGGTCTCTTAGAATTTATTTGTCAATCCGATAAGCCTAGGGTGTTTTTTCCCTTGGTTATTATTGGTTGTTGAACAAACGACTGATAATTTCTGAGTTTTTCACTCCATACCTCCAAAGTTGGGGTGGTCGGCTTGGAATTTAGGCCTATTGAGGTTATTAGAGTCTATGTGTCGATGTATAAACATGATA
>LPNX010414196.1:628491-801870 GCA_001517045.1 Pseudotsuga menziesii | reverse complement strand
GCACTCAGTGAGACTTAGATCTGGCTCAGCTAGACACAGATCAGGCATTGATGGACTCTCCATCAGTTGATTTCACTTGATTCCATGAGTAATTGCACCCCCATGGGCTAGATGGCCTGCAAATTGTATATATCTAGGCACAGCCTCCTCTTCCAAGCTAGTGAGAACTGGGATTGAGGTGCTGCTGCTATTGTATTGTTGTAATTCTCATTAGAAATAAATAAAAGCTTTGGAAGCAATACGGTGTGGTGCCATTACATGTGTGGATGATTATTGCCACTGTTTTACTGAGGTAACCTGTATCTGTGGTCATTTTTTGCTATTTTCTTGTAGATCTGTGGTTGAGATTGGTAATTAGCTTATTACAATCTTGATAGGAAAGGTGTTGTTCAATAAGTTTATTGGCTGTCACTCTCCTTTGATGCATGTTTAGATTTCTAGATTTAGCATGTCCTATAAGCTTATATGCATGTTATCTTGAATCTCTTTGTATGTACTAATCGGATCTCACAAGTTTCTTGGCAAGATCTTTGATTTCAGCTGAGTTGCAGGTTCACACTTTGGAGAGGATGCTGATCTAGTTTGCTTCTTCATTCTCTTCAAAGAATTTCAAAGGCATAGTCCCTCGGCATTCCACCTGAAAGCTCTACCGTGGATCTTCAAGGAAACCAACACTCTTTCTCTCTCCTCCTCCTTTAAAAATTATTAAACTTTCCTCAAGCTGGTTACTTTAAGGTTTCTTTTTAAATCTGATCTATATCATAAAGAAAAGCATGCATATATCTAATTATCAAGATCCCTTCAATTTTCTAGATCTTATTTTCATTGTGCACATAAAGTTCAAATTCAAGAGATCTAGCTAAAATTGCCTTAGTTTCGCAAGTAGTTTATTGAAAAATTCATAGCTTGCTGTTAAGGTAGTTTATTTTGCTGTTAAATAATTTCAATATTCTACAATATCAGTGCTATTAATTGTCTGTGCAAACAGCAGGCCAAGATCCCAAGGAAAGCTTGCTTTCCTTGGTTCCCTTTTCGTCGGTTTAGCTAGTTTAACTTCTTTAATTTTTTGAGATAAAGTAGGATGACCCAAAGGCACTCTTAAAGTGATTTGGGGAATTTGTTATTATAATTCACTCATTGTGATTTATAAGGTATTACATAGAATAAAAGAATCTGCTGTCCAAAGTGGCTTTTGGAGCGCTCAAATCCCCCCAGGGGGCTCTCTTTTGTCACATAATTTGTAATTGTTTTGCATAAACTGTAATATCTTGGTTTCAGTAGTATAAGGACCAAGAAATATATGTTTTAGAAGTGCTTTGATATTGTAACCTCTGTAATAAAATCATCTTTTGAATAGGCTCTTTCGAGCCCATTCCCCATCCCCCCTGGGGGGATTCGTGTCGGTGCCTTTTTCATCTTTTTCTGCTTATTTCCTTTTACTAGAATTTATCTGATTGGTAGGGTAGTATATTTGATCTTGTTTTTAATTCCATATTCCATATATTATTTTCAAAATTAATCATAATACTTACCCCATGATTTCCCGAGTGACCCGCAAGGGGAAAGAGATTCGTGGTAGGATTAATCAGAAAACCGCATTTGTGTAGTTGTGTTATTTTCTCATATTTTATTTATCATCATTTTAAAATTAACCCCTCCTTGATTCCCTGATTGAGATCCACTTGGATCGAAAGAGGTTCTTGGAGGCTTTTCTTTTAAGCAAGAACACTTCTTTTAAAACTTATTAAAATTTACAAGACTCCAGTGTGTATGCTCTGCACTTGGATGCGGTTCATCTTATCATTCAAGCTGTATCAAAAGCACTTGTGTGACTAGCATAATTAGGACTCACCTTCCCCAATTAACAAACCATCAGGTGAAAATCCAACACCTCGATCAAACCTTTACGGTGGCAAAATACCCAAAGGAAGCAGGAACCTACTGAAAAGTGACCTCGGGGCGCCGATCTCTGTTACACCCTAATGGGTGCATTACAAACACAGCCCCAGAGACTCCATTTCAGCCCACATATTCCTTGCGGGTAGCCGTATAGGCTTTGTTTTGGACATACTCCAAGTACTCTCGGGTATATCTGGAGTCCCCCTTAAGCCTAATTTAAACAACTCATACTCCAATTTTAACTTAAAACATACGAAGATGCAATCGCAAAACATTTATTCCAAACACATGCAAGCACACTGATCTCTTTTGACTCCATTTTTAAGGCACTGGTCTTTTTTGCTTCATATATATATTGTGTATCAGCTTTGTGCTTTCGTGTGTATCTTCGTATCTTGTCATCTTGATTGCTTTTAGTTAAAATATTCAAACTCCTAAATAACTGATTCAGTACAACATCATTACACTAAGAATTCATCCTTAGTAACTTAATAGGGTCTACCCCCCTTGGATTCGTTAGGAGTTGAGCCTAAACAGAGGAGTCAAGAACAAGGTGACAGCCTTGACTCGAGACTTTCCCCCAAGGACACACCGAGTGGCTTGAATATTTCTGCCACGTGATCCAGGTGTGTGAAAAGGCGGCAACACTATCAAGCACTGAACAAGATCGTTGTCTAGAATAGTACACGATCCCTTGGATTGATGACCTCTTGGACTAGCTTAAAGTCAAAAAATATTTTAGCAAGATTGAATTAAAGTTTGGGTATCACCAGGTACCGATCGAACCGATCGATGTTTAGAATACTACCTTCAAAGCTAAGGAGGGTCTTTTCGAATGGTTGGTCATGCATTTCGAGTTGACAAATGCTCCTGTAGCCTTCATGAGACTTATGGAAGACATCTTGCGGCCATTCACCAACTCATTTGTAGTAGTGTACTTGGATGACATCCTGATCTTTAGCCAAACTTGGGAAGAGCACCTCCACCACATCTAATAGGTCCTCCAAACATTGCAGCAACAGAAGTTGTGTGCCAATTTGGACAAGTGCACTTTTGGCATGACCCAGATTTAGTATCTAGGATACATTATTGATGAGTGTGGGGTACATGTGGATCCAACCAAGATCCAAGTCATTTGGGATTGGCCAGCACCAACTACTCTAACAGAGATTCGTAGCTTTCTGTGCCTTGCTAATTTCTACCGGAGGTTCATGTTGGGATTCTCTCATATCACTTGGCCCTTGAGTCAAGTCACCCAGGGAGGACCGAAAGAAAAAAAAATTGGTTGAAAACTTAGCAGAAGGCATTTGTAGAATTGAAACATCGCCTCTATTGTTCCCAAGTGCTCACACTACCAGACTTGTAACAACCATTTGAGATCGAGACAGATGCCTCTGACTATGCTATTGGAGCAGTCCTTACTCAACAAGGGAATCAATTGGCATATCACAGTGAGACACTATTTGACACAGTCTACAAATATCCCACTTATGACAAAGAGATGTATTCCATTGTACATGCTTGTCGACAATGGAAGCATTACATTTTGGGGAAGAAAATGATCATCCACACAGACCACCAAACCCTGCAGTTCATACAGACACAAGGGAATTTACAAAATGATCACCATCAGAATTGTTCCACATATCTACAACAGTTTCATTTGAACGTCAAGTACAAGAAGGGAAGCACCAATAATGTTATAGACTACCTCAGCCGACCACCGATCGTGACAATAACCACCGTGCTCAACTCTTATGGGCATGAGACTTTTGTTTGGCTAATTCTCTACAAGATCGATCCAGAATTCAGCCACACATACCAAACACTCTTGGAGGGAAACCAAGTTCAAAAATTTCACCTCCAGGATTTACTACTATGTCACATGGGACACCTTTGTGTTCCTTCAAGTGAGCATTCCAATATGATTTGGGAAGTGCACTAAAGTCGCGTTGCTAGGAATTTCAGGGTCGATAAAATAGTGGCAGTACTCCAGAAGTATTTCTATTGGGCAAACCTTCGATAGGACGTCGAGAAGTACATTTGATCCTGCATTGCCTATTCCATTACCAAACCATCCATCAAGAAGCAAGGCCTCTATACTCCATTGTCGGCCCCTAATCGACCTTGGGAATCCATATCCATGGATTACATGTTAGGCCTTCTTTCTACTAAGAACGATAAGGACTGTGTGTTTGTGGTCGTTGACAGATTCTCAAAGATGGCCATAATGGCGGCTTGCAAGAAGAATATCATAGTAGAAGCCACTGCTAAACTCTTCTTTGAATGAGTGGGGGTACACTTTGGGATCCCACTGTCTATAATATTGGACTGGGACAGCATGTTCCTTAGTACATTCTAGTCTAGCCTATGGTCAATGCTAGACACCAAGCTCACAAATTCCATAGCTTTCCATCCCCAGACTGATGGCCAAACAGAGGTCATCAACAGGATGATCATACACATTTTGTGCATGTACAACTCAAAGCACCCACGCACATGGGATGAGAGCCTCCCTTATGTATAGAAAGCTATAACTGGGCCCTCCACAGCTCAACCAACTACAGCCCCTTTCAAGTGGGCTTGGGATTCCAGCCACTTTGTCCCCTTGACATAGCCATGCTATTTGCAGCTACTCAAGATGATTCAGTGCATATCCATTCTGAAGTTTCCAAGGTGAACAGCTTCATTGAATGTATTCAGCACATTCACCAATAGGTTCATGACATATTGGACAGATCCAATGCTAAGTACAAGCAACGACATGATCAACATTGGGTGCAACACAACTTCCAAGTGGGCGACAAAGTGTGGCTACATTTACAAAAGGAGCGCCTCGTTGGACCCCATCGCAAGCTTCGCCTGCTCTGATATGGGCCATACACCATCACCAAGGCTATCAGGGACAATGCCTTCAAGCTCAGTATTCCACCATTCCTTGGTCTACACCTAATGTTCAATGTGGAAAACCTTCGGCCCTACTTTCCACCTCTACTAGACACATCAGACGTGGCAGAACAACTCACACCAACAGAGTTAAACCTCAACTACATGGAACAAGCCACAACTGATCAGATTATGGACACATAGATCAAGAACACCCACCAGCAGAAGATCCAGCTATATCGAGTTGTCAAAGCAGGCCAACTCCTTCACTAGGGAAAGTGGCTCACTAGGGACCAAGTTCAACAGAATTTTCCTCATCTCATGGAGGAAATCAACGCAATGGGGACCATTGCTTCCTAAGGAGGGAGGAATGATCTAGGAGGATATTGGTGGCCACCCACCTATTCCACTTGGACCCCACCATTGTTTCTTTCAGTTTTCCAGTTTCCTTAATTATAGCACAATTTGCTATTTTTGGCAGTTTTCAGGTCCTAAACTTTCGGAGCCATTTTGAGGCCCTAAACGACATTTTTTCGGCATCGAATGGTCAGGAAAATATGAGTCCATTCTGGACTCAATATTTGTCATTTATGGATGTAGTCCTTAAACAAATATTTCTAACGATGTATCATGTGCATCAAATGAAGGTAGTATGCTAAAGTTATGACCCCATGAAATTGATGTACCAAGTTACCTAACAGGGCCCAAATTTTGGCGTTTCACCTCCTAGGGTTAGGTTTTTGGATGTGTAGGGTTTCCATTGTTTCTCAATAATATATAGGCCTTCGAGCCTCATTGTAACACAGAGTTGAGAGGCATGTAGTCTCCACATCTCTTCTCAAAGATAAGCTACCAGCACTCTAGCTAGTTTATTTCCATTGTGTATGTAATCAAGTTTCAGTTATTGATTAATGAAATGAAGTGTTATTTCTGCTGCATATTTGTTTCTATGGTTATTTTTGTATTTTGTTGCATTTCTGCATAAATCCAGATCAGAAGCAGAGGATTTGAATCCTAAGCTATGGGATGAAGATATCAATTTTGTTTCATATGTCCAATATAGATCTCCACACAAAGCATTGGATGGAAAAACTCCATATGAGTCTTGGAGTGGTCACAAGCCCAATGTTTCTCATTTCAAGGTTTTTGGCTCAAAGGCTCAGGCTAGGATTCCTCCCGAGAAGAGAAAGGACTTACAACCTCAAATAAATGAGTCTATTATGGTTGGATATATTGAATATGCAAATGGATATAATCTCTTTGACCCCTCATCTCAGAAATCATTCATTGAAAGGAGTGTAGAGTTCGAAGAAGATCTCATGCAGGAGATTGAACTAGCTCAAGGGGAATGCTCAAATCCTACCCTCCATGATGATGTAACTGATGATACTTACTCTTATTTTTCTGATTCTGATATTGATTATGATGATGATGACATGAATTCATATCATGAGTCAACCATTCATCCCAAGTGCGATAAGAAAACCATTCAAGCAGCTGGGGATCTTGCTGGAGATCCATTAGACTCTAGAAAGACTAGATCTCAATTTCACAATGCTTTCTCTACATGTGAATTGAATCTTTCTAAGATATGATTCATGATGGTTGGATCTGATCCTCAGACATATCATGAATAATTACTTGACTCAATATGGGAAACAACCATGCAAGAAGAGTTCAAGTCCTTACAAGACAATGAGACTTGGGAATTGGTTCCCTTGCCCTTCAAGAGGAAAGTAGTGCAATGTAAGTTGGTTTATAGGACCAAAGTGGTTGCTGATGGTTCTAAAATCAAGTATAAGGCAATTTTGGTTTCCAAATTCTTCTCTCAAGTCCAAGGAGTGGAAGATACAGATACATTTGCACCATTTGCAACGATGGACTCTATTAGGTTAGTTTTAGCCATTGCTGCATCTAAGCACTGGGAGGTTCACCACATGGATGTGAAGAGTGATTTTATTCATTGTGACCTTCATGAGGAGATATATATGCAGCAGCATGAATGTTTTGTTCATGATCTTTCACTTTTTTGCAGGTTGAAGAAGTCTCTCTATGGCCTCAAGGAAGCCCTAAGGGATTGGTATGGAAAGACAGACAAGTTTATGCTATCACTTAGATTTGAAAGATGTAAATATGATCCAAATTTGTATTTGCAACATGTTGGTAATTTATATGAGTTCATAGTACCATATTTCGATAAAATTTTCATTACAGGCATCTACACTAAATAAATTGGAGCAATTAAGTCTTCTTTGCACAATGAATTCTCCATGACTGACCTTGGATTGTTGAGACAATTTGTTGGACTAGAGATTGAGAAATATGAAGAAAGGATCAAGGTAAGAAAACCAAAGAATGCTTCAAACATGTTATTGAAGTTATAAATGGGTGAATGTAAGGAAACCAAGTGCCCATTCCTCTCAGCAGTACAACGAGGTGATTTTGGTGCATCTCCATTGGTGGACAACTCGTTGTACAAACAACTAGTTTGGCGTTTGTTGTATATTACACACTGTCAACCTGATTTGGAATATGTTGTAGGTTTTGTTGCTATATATATGCAAGAACCACATGAGATTGATTGGAATGCTGAAAAAATAATATTTCATTATGTGCAAGGAACCAAATGCTTCGAGGTACACTATGTTGTTGGTTCTCCACTAGAACTAGTTGGATTTACTGATTCGGATTGGGATAGAGATTTCACTGAAATAAATTCCACTTAAATTTATGTATTTATTCTTGCACATGGTCCCATATTATTGTCAAGAAATAAACAACACACCATATCCCTCTCTTTAAATAAGGTTGAGTACAAAGGAATAGTGAAAGCAACTACACAATGTGTGTGGTTGCAAGGCATTGTTGGGGAACTTTGATTTGCATTTGATTCACCCATATTCATTTGGTGTGACAATCAAGGTGCAATCAAGATTTCCACTAATCCAGTGCAATGACAAAGGACCAAACACATTGAGATAGACATGCACTACATTAGGATCTCGGTGCATGAGAAAGTGTCATCATTGTAGTATTTCCAATCTGCAGAGCAAACTACTAACATTTTCACTAAGAGATTCACAGAGAAGACATTGACCTATATGAGATCCCTTCTTGGAGTGAGTGACACATAGTGATGGATGATATTCACTTTCAATTTTTTCTTGATGTCCATTTTAGAAGGGAGGTTTTGTTCCCATGAGGTTTTCCTCCCTACCTTGGTTATATGGACGATTAATTTTTTTTGTATGTGGTGACTTGAGCCTTAGTTGGTAAGGCCTCAATAGTATGGCATAGCTGTACTAATTCAAGCTTAAGGGGGGGTTTTAGAGCATTAATCCACCTTAGTACCATGGTCATACACCTAGAATACATTTTGATTAGTCTTATGCTATGTTATATGGTCCAAAAATAGGTTATATTGGTCAACCTTGGTGTATTAGGTGTTTTGGACTCATAATTGCACCGATGCGCTCTCTTTAGATAATTATAAATACTCATACACCCTCATTAATGACATATCAAACCTTGATCCTCTACCCATCTATTAAACCAGGGAAATTGTTTGACCATAACTGCTAGTGCATGTATTTGGTGGTTTTGGCTCTTCTTGGTAATTTATTGTTTCCTAGAGCCACTCCCACTCACCCATGTGCTCACCCATGCCTAACCTACCCTCATTTATGTCCTATAATTCTCCATCCACGTCCACACATGCATTTATGTCCGTTTGGGATGGTTTGGGAGCTCATTGGTCCATTGAGAGGGGTTTTGAGGTCAAATCCTAGCTTGACACTTGTATGCATCCAGATTTCCTCCAAAGGCTAATGATTTATACCTAAAGTAATATAAAACTGATCTAGACATATTTACATGTTAGACATTCATAATAAACTTAGTTATTGACTACATTTGTATGTGTTAATTTCACTCTTTCTATAGTTTTTGTGCATAATTGTGTGTAATCTAGAATTTTGATGATTCGCTTAGACCCTAGATCCTAATGTGAATCAATTCTCACAAATAAGAAGAGTTACTGACCAATTATTTCAACACCCAAAATTCCCAGGGCAGAGATCGAAGCAAAGGAGTACTAGGTAGAGGAAGAAGAGGTCAAGGGTCTCCTCATGTAGAGGACAGAACCAATCATAAAAATTTAGATCACTAAGAGCACTCTCACAACTCTCAAGGTTGGAGATGGAGATACAAGAGATGGAACAATAAGTCCAATATTTGGTGTAACTACTGCAAGAAGTATGTCAACTATGAAAGTGAATGTAGAAAGAAGCAAGCATACCAGAACAATGGTAGAGCCAATGTCTCTAAAGAAGAAGAAGGATCGTCATAGGAGTTGTTCATGTCCTATAAAGCTACTAACAAACACTGTAGCTTAGATATATAGCTCCTAGAAAGCAGTTGCAACAATCACATGATAGGTAATGAGTCACTTTTCTCTAGTTTGGATTCCTATGTTGTCAAGAATATGAAGCTGGGATATGACATTCTGGTTCCAACAAAAGCAAAAGGTACTATTCTTGTATTTATAAAGAAAAATGAAAAGAATTTTATTCATGAGGTTTTATATGTACCACATCTGAATGTCAATCTGATCAGTGTAGGTCAATTACTTTAGAACCAGTATGATATTCGATTTTATGACACATATTGTGTTATTTATGATAAACCCCCTTGTAAGAGACTCATAACCAAATTTGAAATGACCAAGAACAGAATATTTCCTCTCAGTCTCAGGAGTATCGATCTTACACAATTTGTATCCCATATTTTTTCTAGTCTAGATGAATCCTAGTTATGGAACTGTAGATTCGGCCATCATCTGTTCAAAAGTATCAATATCCTACACAAAAAGTCCATGGTCAAGGGGTTACAAGTTATACATGAAAAATATAGCTCTTCTGAGGATTGTATCATTGGGAAACATTAAAGGGACAACCTCCCCACTTTCACATCTTGAGATAGTTCATACACACCTCTGTGGACCCATGTAAACACAATCCATAGGAGGTAGCTTTTATTTTATAACATGTATCGATGATTTTAGGAGGAATGTATGGATTTATTTCCTCAAGAACAAATCATAGACCTTCTCCAAGTTCAAAGAGTTTAAGGCCCTAAATGAGAAGTGTTCTAGAAAATTCATTAAATTGCTGAGGTCAGATGGTGGAGGTGAATATGATTCAAATGATTTTACTGATTTCTACAAGAAGCATGGCATCCAAATATATTTCACCACTAGATACACTCCATATTGTAATGGAGTTGCTGAACAAAAGAACCATACCATCATGAACATGGTATGTAGAATGTTGTCACATAAAAATCTATTATATGAGTTTTGGGATGAAGTTGTTGCATGCTCAGTATACTTGCTCAACATATCACCCATAGTGAGTGTCCATGAAAAGATTCCTGAAGAAGCATGGAGTGGCACTAATATTAGTGTTGCACATTTAGGAATTTTTGGTTCTACTACGTTTGCTCATGTACCTGATGAAGTTAGAAGAAATATGGATAAGAAGATTGAGCAGTGCATTTTTACTAGTTACAATGAACAATAGAAGGATTGCAAGTTGTATAATCATGTCACCAAAAATATTTTGGGGAGAAGAGATGTGAAATTCCTTGAAGAGAAATGCTGGAGTGATCCTTTAGACATACAACAACAAGAAAGTTCATATCTGTCAGATATATCTATTAGACTTCCAATATTGGAAGTACAAAAATAAGAAGAAACACCAACATGAAATCCATCTCAGAACCAAAAAACTAGAAGTTTGATAGATTTATATGAGCATACTCATGTTATTGATGAGAAAATTCAATGTGCTCCATTTTTCCATCATCACACATATTTTGATGAAGCAGTAAAGGATGCACAATGGGTAAAAGAAATGAATGGTGAAATTGATGCTATTGAGAAAAACCAAACTTCGGATCTTATTGATATCCCTGTAGACAAAATTAGTATTGGAGTCAAATGGGTCTATAAGACCAAACTAAATTAAAAAAGAGAACTTGAAAAACACAGGGAAAGGTTGGTTACCAAAGGATATGCACAAAAATATGGTGTAGATTATGATGAAAACTTTGTCTTGTAGCAAGGATGGATGCTATTAGTGGAAAATATTAAACAATTAATAAACTATCCAACATTAAAATTGTCAACCCGAGGAGAGTGTAAACTTGTGAGGTACAAGAAAAATATATGCAAGATTAGAGTAACACTAACATAATTTAATATTCGAAAAGAAAACATGCACCACTGAAATGGAATTTAAATCTAGGAAATCGTGAAATTGTGTGAAATGAAGCTAATCTAATCCTTATTAATGAAACACACAACTAAAATTGAATCTAATTTACGAAATTAAGAAATTTCATAAACTAAAACTGGATAAGAAAGCGTGAAATTAAACAAGGGAAAAGTCATCTACACCAAACACATGTGAGATCACACTAACAATTCATAAGAAATCATCCAAATCAATTATGGAGAAATAAAGAAGTTTACATTCCATCACCATCTCCATTACATAATAATATAAATCCAATCCATGACTAAAATACACTACATTAACATAGGAATTAAGACTCTTTCTACTAACTACTCACTTTCTATTAGCGCCACCCCCCCCCCCCCCCCCACCTCAAATGAAGAAAGAACACTCTTATTTATGCCTGAGTTGTTTTGAAAAGAGGAGAAGTAACTCATAAATGTATATCTACTTTTCTCTCTCAAGTAGGTACAACCAATTTCCAATAATTACAAAATATTATTCCTTTAAATCCTCACAAATATTGGATAAAATATTCTATCCATATTTCCATGATCTTCTCCTTGGAATAAACTTGAATATTTATCTCCTTAAAATCTTGAGATGGTGGAGGAAATATTTGACAAGATTTTGAATAATCCTTTTGTTGAAAATATTCAAATATCCTTACACATTACAAAGCTCACACAACTTTGAAATATACATGAAAATATGTTAATTTTCTAATATTTAATCACAAATTCTCTTAAAATACTAAAAAATAAATAAATTCGAAAATAATAAGGTAAACCCATATTTATTCATGAAAATGGTATAATGAATGGTTAATGGAGTAATGGAATATGGATGAATGCGAGGAATAGTGAAAGGAAAATATGATGAAAATACGACATTTGGGTGACCCAACAGATACCATAAGAGTTCTACTTGTCATTGCAGCACAAAATCAGTGGGGTGTTTATCAAATGGGTGTGAAAGCTTCCTTTCTTAATGGTATTCTTGAAGAAGAAGTTTATGTAGACCAGCCACCTAGATATATTGTCAAATATCATGAGCTGAAATTGTTTAAGCTAAAAAAGGCCTTGTATGGTCTAAAACAAGCTCCACAAGCTTGGTATAGTAGGATTGACCCCAATATCATTAAGAATGGGCTTAGCAGAAGCAGTAATGAGCCCACTTTGTATGTCAAAATAGAGCAAGGTAAAATTTTTATTGTATGTCTTTATGTTGATGACATGATTTACACTGGTAATTTAATGCTTGAAGAATTCAGGATAGTCATGAAAAAGGAATTTGAAATTACTGATCTAGGAGTGATGAAATACTTCCTTGGTCTGGAAATTACTCAAAGTGATTGAGGTATTTTCATTTGTCAGCATAAGTATGCTACTGATATTTTGCAAAGAATCTGAATGGATAAATGTAAACTAGTAGAAACCCCCATTTCTCTAGGCACCAAGTTAACAAAAAATGATGGTGGACCAGTAATAAATGCTACATTATATAAAATAATTGTAGGAAAATTAATGTATTTGGCTACAAATAGACCCAATTTGATGTATGTTGTTAGTATTATTTCCATATTTATGGAGTCTCCCAAAGACTCTCACTAGAAAGTCAGAAAACAAATTTTGAGATATGTTGTAGGAACACTTAGATATGTCCTCTCGTACACTCATACACCATACTTTACTCTCACACGGTACACTGATAGTGACTTTGCAAGAAGTATTGATGATAGGAAAATCACATCTGGTTATTCTTCCATTTGCATACAAATTTTATCTCTTGGGCATATTAGAAACAACCCATTGTCATTTGATCTTCTGTAGAAGAAGAATATGTAGCAACCACCACAGAATTTTTCCATGCAGTTTGGATAATAATAATTTTAAAGGATATGGGGCACATTGATAAGGATCTAGCTTCTGATTTTCTGTGATAATAGATTTGCAATATAGTTGTCCAAACATAATGTATTTCATAGAAAAATAAAACACATTGACACTCACTATCATTTGATTTGTGAGTTAGTCAATGATGGACAAACTTTTGTGCAATTTTGTGGCTCTAAGTAGCATTTGGTTGATATGTTCACCAAACCATTGGGGACAAATGCATTTCAATATCATAGAGAGGACTTAGGAATTAACGGTGTTGAAGATGTTCTACAAGTTGAGATTAAGGGGGTGTGCTGAAGAATGTAATATCAATTGTCAAATGAATCATTAATTAGTTAGTTGAGTAGTTTATTTGATCACCTTATCTTGATTAGTGACCCATAGTATTTGTTAGCACTCAGAATGTACCCAGGTTGCAAAAGGTAGACTCCAAGGTAACAGCAAAACCACTTTAGAAAGAAACTGGTATTTTCTTCCAGAGAGGGATCTCTCAATAAAGATTTAACAGGACCAGATATAAAATAACATTTAAAGATTTGTATGTATGGCTGAAACAATCACATAACCATTGGGCATGGAGTCATATATAATATAAAGGTATCACAAAGACATGTACATGACATTCATCAAAGGCAAGATAATCACATCATCACAGTCATTCAAATTAATCCAGGTGAAACAGAAGAGATGAGGAAACAACCCATTAATACAGAGCACCAACAAGGATGAGTTCTATATCAACTTTAGTAGAAAATGTATAAAATATCTGAAATAATGACTAGAGCATAAACATATGAATTCCAATCATCTAACGATGTATTTCAAATACGAGGAAGAAACAAAATGAAGTGTTACACTGGGAAAATAGGATTACACAAAGAAAGAAGCACAGACTGTAATATCAATGACACAGGAATATCTGGAAAAACTCATGCATTTGCTTTGTTATTCAAAAATAGATATGTTCTCCAAAATTATTCCACAACATGATGGGTTCCAACCCCCATCTCATAAAAAATATGCCAATATATACAAAAAATAATAGATCTTCCAAGAAGATCGATAACTGAATGATCGTCTTAATTTAGAGTTTTGTAACTATATCCCTAACTTATAGGAATAAATTACTGCTCCAATCCTAACAGATCATAAATCTAAAATCAACTTGATAAAACTACTTTCGCCTAGTCAGCTCCATGTGTTCGCCCAGTCAGCTCCATGTGTTCGCCCAGTCAGCTCCTTGTTGTATGTCGCTTTTCTTTAGGAATGAAGAATGTACTTTGTCTTTCCAAACCATTCCATGGCTTTCCACTGTACTGCGCTTGGGGTATCACACTCCATCATTTCCCGAATTGATACTTCGAGTTCCATATAGGCCTCGTATGATACTTTGGGTAACCCCTTTCTGATAAGCAGGAATTTTTGGAAAATCTGGAAATCCTCTGTTAACATATCCACAATAGTATTCCCTGTTAAGCTTTTCTCCAAATCGTTAAATTTGGAGTGGTCCATGCGGCTTTGAACAAGCAAGTTGTGATAATGTTCCTGAGAAAACAGTCGCCCCTCTGAGTCCCAAAAGGAAGGCAGTCCGTCTTCGAACAGCTCCTTGAAAACTTGCTTGAAGTTGTCAACCAGTGTAACCATTTCATTAGCTCGGTCCTGGACTGTCTTCATTAAATCATGTTTTTGGATAAATTTTTTAGCCCACGGCAGTATATATATTCTATCTTTTATCCCCAGATCATGTAGTTTCTGATATGTCAATGAGTTTAAAAAGTTCAGTGCATTTTGAGCTGTGGAAAGAGGTCTTTTTGCCATGTGTTCATTTACTAGCTTTAACCTTTGGTGGGCCAAATTGATCAAAATGCACTGATCATCAATAAAATTTAGATGGTGTCTGAATTTGGTAATTTCTATAGACAAGGTATCCCAAATGATATCTTTTTCCCCCTGGAGAGGTCCTTTCCCGATGATTTTCTCCTTTAGCTCGTTGATTTTTTTTTGCAACTGATTTCTATCCTGCAGTATTTGTTTCTTACTTTCACTTACTTTGGTCAATTCAGTTTTTATCCTTTCATTCTCTCCCTTCAATTCTTTAATTGCTTCATCTTTTAAGCTTACTTGGGACATAGGCACCAATAAATCATCCGCAGAGAAATCATCCAGTGGCTTTTCAATATTCATGATGGAGAAATCTTCACCGGTGGGGGTCTGACTCATTAACTCCTCCATAATTTCCTTCTCATCATTTTGATCTTTTTTCATTAAGGAAATTTGAGACAACAATTCGCTTCGTTCAGCCTCCCACCTGTCTTTTTCTTCCTGTAGCTCCCCAGCTCTTCCTTTGTACTCCATCATCTCTTGATGGACCTTATATTTTTCTTCTTGGAGAGCCAATAAATCATAGGACTGAACATGTTCAGCACCTGGGATCTTCACCTTTTTCTTTAGGACCTGGAGTGCATTGTCTTTTTCTTCTAACATCCTTCTAATTACCTGGGAATTGTCAGAACTGACAATATCTGTCTGTAGCTTCTTGATCTGAATAACATTGGCTTTATTCTCAAATTTTTCATGCTTCAATTGAATTTCTAATTTGTCTATCAAAACCTACAACTTATTAATCCTTACCATAGCTTGTAATAAGTCTGAGTAAATGATATCACTGGTTTCTTTGTGAAGTTGTATCTTATCCGGAGTACTGATTTTGTCCAGCCGGATCCCCATTTCAGACATCTTCTTGTCGTTTACCATAGCCATCTTAAATGTATTTCTCTCAGCATCTCTGGAAGAGATCAGAGAAGTTTTTGAACTATACAAACTTCTTACACGGGGGAGCAAATTTCTGGTCTCTTCCAGATACTATTTTCTCTTCTCCATATAGCTGGCTTTGAGTTCTTCCTTTGACTTAAATACTGGGCTTGATTCTGAATCATCTATATCACCTTCCACATTTTTAAAGGAGAACTGATTTATTTGCACAGCTTTCATCGGAATTAGGGAAACCTTTTTGAAACCATCAGAGATTTCATCATTTACAATTTCACCACCTTCAAGAAGCTTTTCTTTTTTGTGGGATCCATCTTCATCCAATTCCATACTCTCAATCTCAGAGAGACTTCTCTTAATTATAATGTTAGTATTTTCTGATACTGTAATTGGTGCAGCATGTGGATCTTCCTTGAACTATAACAGATTGGCTATTTTAGCCATATTTTCAACATACTGGTGCTCAAATGGGTTATTCTTGTTGGCTTGTTTCCTTAGGGATATAACATGATGTGGATCATAATTCACTTTTGATTCCTTCTGGAAATCCATATTCTCCAGCAATTTCTCTATGAATACCAAGGCGCCTTTACTTTTAAAAATGAAAGAGCCGACTTTAGGTGGAAATTTAATGTTTGAATACTTTTTGAAAGCACCAAAGTGCTCTTCTTCAGACAGCAACCTCTTCCTCATAAATTCAAGTGCAAAAATCCTTGGGGTTAAAAAGGCAGGTAACCTGTAAGGCTGACCAGTAAACCCATATATTCTTAACACAGTGTAGTCCTTGTATAGAAACCAGTCTCCAACCCGATCTTTGGGTGAAGACTGCATTAAACATTTCATTTCATCCAGAACATGGGGCAAATCCTCATCAAACAACATTTTGTAGATTTTCAACATGATCAAATTAGCAAATTCGAACATGTTCATATGCTTGGGAAAATCAGAAGAGCATAGAGTACGTAAAAACTTCAACTCGATGACATTGGAGCATAGCAGAATGTCGACCAAGTAGGTCTAAAACCTAAAGAAACGAACTATTGGAAACTCAGTTAACTGAAGATGGATTGCTTCAACGAGATACTCATCAAAATTAAACACAGGAATTGGCTGGGTTTCAGGGCTCAAGGAACTTATTCTTAATAAAAAACCAAGGATGACATCACCTACACGACAATCATCAACCAGACCTAATACTTGACAAACCAGAGATACGACCATTTGGACTTCATTTTTGAAGATGTGCACGGAGTAGGGAAGGAAAAAACCATCAAGGGATTGACCTTCTTTTAAAATATTAGTCAAGAAATGACAGCGATTCTCAGTTTCACAATTCTTGTAAAAATCAGCAAGGACCGACTCATTTATCGACTCACGACTAACAGGGTAATTTTCAGGCAAACTCTGATTTTCTCTGATGACTGTGGCATCAATTTTACAAAGTATTCTGGACGCAGATAGACTCACAATTATTCTCTGGGAGGGAGAGTAGTTTAAAGCACACCACTCTGCAAATTCCAGGAAATGGAGGGTTTTCTCAAGAGAGAAGTAATACAGGAAATATTTACAAACATTTAATACATCGTTCCCCTGTGAGTTATAATACCACAATTTCTCCTTACTGACAGACATGCTCCCGACGGATAGGAAGGGGTCGTACACGCTCCTATCTCTGTCTACTAAAAATTCTTCCCTGTCATCTACAACCTGACCAGACACTTGAATTTCTTTCCCCTGGTCCATTACTTAATTTAAAATGGTAGTTCAGACGGGGGAAATACAGGGTTTAAGCCTTACCTGATTGACTGTAGAAGCACGTGCTTGAAGCGTGTCTGAAATTGACAAATGGAAGCTAACGAATCGACCAGTCCTTTTCACCCTTCCCGAGCAGATAAAATAACCATGAGAGAAGTCAACCTTGCTTTTATAGGACCCACTCCGGAATATGCTTCGAGCGGTTTTCCATAACCACTTTCGTCTTCGGAGCCTATCACGTTCAGCCACGTGGATCAATGGTTTATATTCCGCGACCACCATCTATTTCTATCTACCACACACTTCCATTCTCCGGATTCATTCAAGGCCATTGATCTATTTCCTCTTTAATTTACAACCCTTGGATTACGTGCCACGTACCTTGTTCCACCGGGCGTCTTGGTAGTAAACAATGTGCAAGTCTCCACCCCGGAATCACCCTCAGCCGTCGATGAAATCGACCTTATCTTTCCACCGTTAGATCTAAAAACGAATACTCGATTCCGCTGAGCTTCTTGCTATTAATATTTGTACAACTTGATGCTCCGGAATCGACCACGGCCGTTGATGTGATTGACCCTTATTTGTCAGCTGTCAGATCGGGCGACACCTACCAAATTCTGCTAGGCTCCGCTGTTTTAACCATCGCGCAAGTTTATGATCCGGAATTGTCCACCGCCGGTGATCCATTTCGCCTTTAATTATCAACCGTCAGATCAATCGCCATATAATTAATTCTTCCAGGCGCTTTGGATATATCTGCCGTGCAAGTTTCAGCTCCGGAATTACACCTGACCATCAATGAGATATCCCTTCATCTTGCCACCGTTGGATAGAGTGATATGTACTCGATTCCGCCGGGCTCTATTTCCTTAATCAACATGCGACTTCACAAGGTGGATTAATTATGGACCGTACATCTGCTCGAACAGGATCGACAACCATTGATCTGTGTACCTTATTAAACGCCCAGACATACTTTATCTTCCTCGCACTTTTAGACAGCGGACATAGTATGAGGCGATTGATTTTCGACTTTTCATTCCGCACCATTAGATCTTTGATAACATGATTGATTTTTTTGCCTATCATCATGCTCTTAGAGTATATCTTTTAACCAAGGTTCGACAAACAACTTATTATTTCTCCCTCATCATGGTTTTTTCATCCTCCAGCTAAATAACTGTGTTAACAACTGGCTCCATCTGGGGATGATACCCTCCCTGTGAGGTATCAAAGAACTCGTAGACCAGGTGCCTTCTTTTGATTTTTCATAATAACTTGTAGGAAACTCATGTTTTGCTTTTTGTAGATATATCATTTTTATGTATTTTTAGAAAAGGAATGGTATGCCTCTTGAATCTTAGGGCTTTCACTGTGAGCTTCAAAAACAATCGGCTTACCATTCACATTGACTTGTGAAGGAAAATAAATATGTACAGTCTATGATACAAATTTTACCTTCTCCCTCAGGATAGGTAGTGCTTCAGATACCGTCCATTTATAGGGTTTCTTTCCAAAAGAACCCAATTTGTATATTCCAGCAGAAATGCATTTTTCCCTTTGTATCCAGCCACAACGTAAGTTCCTACCCACATAGGATTAAATTTTATGTGCTTGTCTTCATTAGGAGCATCCCACTTTAAAACCAGGTCATCAATATGAAACTGCTCTTCCTTGACTCTTCTGTCGAATGTATTTTTCATTTTCTCTTGATGTGACTGCACTTTTTCATAAGCTTTATTTCTTCGTTCCTCCATTTCAATGATCTGATTTATCCTTCGTTGTATGTGATTTGGTTCTTCTTGCTAATCTTGGAAATATCTCATGACTGGTACCCCTAGTGATGCCGGAAAAACCACTTCAACCCCATACACCATTTGGAAAGGAGACATGCCAATTGCCCTTTTAGTACTAATTCTGTCAGCCCATAGAGCATATTTTAGTTTGGTGTGCCAGGATATCTTATTATCCTCCAACAGCTTCTTAATGATCCTTACCAGGCTTTTATTTGAAGATTCAGCTAACCCGTTTCCTTGAGGATAATAGGCTGTTGAATGATTGAGACTTATGTGATATTTATGACAAAAATTTATCATTTTCCTGGATTTGAAAGCAACTGCATTATCTATCACTATCCTTATTGGGCACCTGAATCGAGCCAAGATGTTGTCTTCAAGAAACTCCATGATTACATTTTCAGTGGCTCTCCTGGTAGGAATTGCTTCTATCCATTTAGTAAAATAGTTTGTAGCTGTCAAAATCCACTTGCGCTGACCTAATGAATTAGGATTTATTTCACCAATAAAATCCAATCCCCACTGCTGGAATGGAGCTTCCACTGTGATTGGGTTCAAAGGGAGCGGTAATACCTTTCTCTTACCGTCAAAAATTTGGCATTGATGACATTTACTAATTTCCTTATAGACATCTGAAAATAGTGTAGGCCAATAATAACCAGCTCTTAGGATTTTATTTGCAGTCACCTTCCAAGAATGATGTCCTCCACAATCTCCCTGATGAAATTCTTTAGTAATTTGCTAAGCTTCATCCTCCAAAAGACAATTAAACAACACTCCTCCAGGATCCTTCCAATAAAGATATCGATTTATGATGCAAAACTTAGCAAATTTTAATTTTACAGATCGTGCTCTTGATTTGCTTAATACTTCTGGCACTTGCAAATTTCGAAGGACATACACAATGTCAGAATACCATGGAGATGCTATGAAATCAACCATTACATCTATCTCTGTATCCAATTGATTAGACTGGTGAGACAAAAAATTAATTTGCAAAGATTCACAATTCGAATTTGTCATCATTTTTGCCAAACCTTGTCCTTTAACCAGCTTTGTGGGATTTATTTCTATATCATACTCAAGTAATGTAGCAATCCATCTTGCCCTCCTGCCTTCTGGATCTGGTTGCGTCAAAATTGCTTTCACTGCAGCAGTCAGAACATGCGCAATTATATGTGAATGCAAAACATATATCCTGAAATATTTTAATGCTTTGACTAAAGAATATGCCTGCTTTTCCATGATGTCATATTTCAACTCTCCATCTCGTATCATTTTACTGAAAAAAGCTATGGGCTGTTCCAGATTTTCATCATTTTTTTGCAATAGTACTGTTGCTATGGTATGTTCCGAGGCATATGAGAATACTGAAAAGTCTTTGGTAAAGTCTGGACTTGCCAATATAGGAGCCTCTGAAATCGCTTTCTTGATTTCCCAAAAAGATTCCCTAGCTTCTGTATTCCACTTTATGTCATGACCCTTTTTTAACATATTTGTAATATTCATCAGAATCTCAGCAAAGCTAGGTACAAATCTTCTCAAGAAATTTACCTGTCCCAAGAATGATTGTATCTCTTTTTTGATTCTAGGCTCTCCAACCTTCAAAATCGCACTTACCCATTCATGATCAATTTCGATGCCATCTTTAGAAATTATATGCCCCAAGAGTGTTCCTTCTTCTAATGCAAAATTATATTTCTTCGGATTCAAAGATATACCATATTTTCTGCACTTCATGAAAACCTTCTCCAGATGTTGCAGATGTTCTCTGTCAGACTTTGAATAGACTGTGATATCATCCATATAAATTACCATAGAAATCCCAATTTCTCCCGCAAAGGCAATGTCCATAGCTCTCTGGAAAGTAGCTCCTGTATTCATCAGGACGAAAGGCATTTTTGCATACATGAAAGTACCCCAAGGTGTGGTGAAAGCAGTATTCTCTTGGACCTCAGGTAATACCTTGATTTGATTATAACCAGATAAACCATCCAACATTGAAATTCTCTCAGGTCCTACCACCTGTTGTAGTATATGATCCATTTTTGGTAAAGGATAATTATCTTTCATGGAGACCTTATTCAAATTGCGGAAATCTATACACAGTCTTATCTCTCCATTCTTCTTTCTGACAGGTACCAGGTTTGCAACCCATCTAGAAAAACTAAGTGTGACAATGATCTTAGCATCAAACAACTTCTTTATTTCCTTCTCAATGACAGGGAGCAATTTAGGGTTTATCCTCCTGAGTTTCTATTTGAAAGGTTTTTCTCGAGGCTTTATAGGAATAGTGTGCTGTATGATAGATGTATCATATTCTTTAAGGTCTTCATAACTCCAAGCAAACACATCTGTATACTTCTTCATTAGCTTCACATACTCTTCTTTATCCCTTTCAGGCAGTTTCTTGGACAATTTTATGAATTTAGGATTTTCTTCAGTACCAATATTCTTATCCTCTACAGCATCTCCAACAGGTTTTACTTTGGGATTCTTGGCAACATCATTTTGATCAAAAATCTTTTCTAAAGGGATTTGGCCTCTTGGTATGAAATTATTTTTCAGCTGGATAATATCCTTACCTCCCAAGGTTTTTCTTAGATTTTTACCATCTTCTTCTTCTATCTCATTTTCTTCATCATCCTCAAGGGTTTCGTCATTATCATTTTCAGTGTCCAAATGAGTATTGACGAATTCTCCTGATAATTCTAAAAATCTTCTGATCTACATGTCATCTTCAAACACCTTCCAATATTTGGAATTATCCGGAATAGACGGTCTATTCACCATTTCAATCTGGTATTCCTTCTGACCAGCCATAGGAGTATCAAATTTTCCAGCAGCCACGGCCAAAGAATCGGCTACCAAATTGTCAAGTCTGGGAACTACCTGAACTGTATGCTCCGTAAAAAAATTTCCCAACATATCCCATACTTCATTTCTGTAAGCCCTCATACGTGGATGCCTGGTTTGATAGCTGTCATTTACCTGATTTATTACCAATTCTGAATCTCCCAAGACCTTTATTTTTTTAACTCCCAAGTCCTTCAAAGCATGCAATCCAAGTAACAAAGATTCGTATTCGGCCACATTATTTGTACATTCAAACATCAACTTATATGACAAAGCTTTGAAATCATGAATAGGGGAAATTATGTACACACCAGCTCCAACACCAATTTTTGCAATGGATCCATCAAAATACATAATCCACCACCCTTCTCTTTTTTGCTTTGCCTCCAAAGCATCTTGTTCTGTCCCTTCTTTTTCTTTATTCTCCTCAGAATTTTTCTACAAGGCTTCTTCTACATCATGTGGAACAACATCATTAAAGAAGATGGAGGACCCCAAATCAGTGTCAATAGCATAAATGTGATGAATCTCAGGTTTATCCTGACTGCTTACTACATATGGGGTTCTCTTTTCACTATATAATCTTTTGCTTCCATCTTGGACAGGGATCGTGGCATACGACATATCCATCTGCAAATTGCCCTTCAATTTGGAAGTCCAAGATCTTGACAATAGGACCCCGAACTTTGGTGGGATATCTGTTACCACCACATCCATAACTATAGTTTTAGAAGGCAATTTATTTAGGGTTACCACCATGTCTTTAATTAACCCAAGGCATTTTACTCTTTTATAATCAAAGGAATACAGATCTTTATAAGGTCTTGTTACCTCTAATCCCAAACTTTCTACCACCCCTTTTGGCATTAGATTGTGTGATGCCCCCAAATCCAACATAGCATTATGGACCACTTTATCATGTACATTTAGGCTTAAATAGAAAGGAGGAACTTCTTCGCCTTCCATATTTTCAACTTTAGGCCCGAATGAAATAGTTGGATTGTCATCATTCAGTTCTAAAATGTCAGACTGCCATTCACCTTGATTTTTGACCATCTTTATGATGGTATCCCTGTATTCAGTATTTCTCAGCAATTCATTGAACGGAACAGAAATCTTTAGTTTTGAAAGCTCATTCTGTAAATTAAAACCAGCACCAATCTTTTCCACATCAACCGGAGTCGCCTTCTTTATTATTCTATCCCTTTGTACATCATTTTCAACCTCTTTATTTACAAAAGGCCCTTTTTGTAGTTCTTTTCCTTTTTCTACATTCAAAGAACTAGAGGAAGGTTGATTTGGGTTTTCATTCCCTTTATTTATGAGGACATCCCTATTCCTCAACTTGATTTTCCTCTGCACATCATCCATAGCATGTAAATATCCTATTTGATACAACTTGTTCTCCTTTTCAATTTCTTCATTTCCACCCTCCTGTTCAAACAAGTTAGGTTCCTCTTCAGTAAGATATATCTCTGTATCCTGCTCTCCAAACAGGTGAATCTCATTTTCAGGGGGATCTTCTTCATCAGCAACATAATTTTCAGGGAAAGGGGGACGAATGGGCTATTCTTCTTGGTTCCTTGGATTTCTCTGGTCTCTCTGTCTATTTTGGGGTGGAACAGGGGGATTTGGTCTTCTGAAATTTGGATTCTTGATTTGGGGATCCCCTTGCTCTCTATTGAAAGGCCTAGTATCCATAGTTAATTTATCCATCAACTTTTCCATGGTTTTCAACATCATTTCAAATTTAACATCAGCAGAAGAGGATGAAGTAGAAGGCAAATTCTCTTCTTTCCTCCTCCTATCCAAATCCCTATGCTTCATTTTTCCACTCGCCATCATGTTAGCTTCCACTTCTAGGGCATCAGTAAACATGGCAGCAAGATTTGCCAATTTCCTCTCCCGCAAAGAGAAGGCAAAATCATTATCAAAGGCCCCAGCATAATGTAGCTTGGCAGCTGCAGGAGAAGGTTTTATATATTTTGGAATAGAGTTGTAAGCCCTCATGAATCTACTTGATAATTCATGAACAGACTCGAAAACCCCTTTTTTAAGACTGTTATACTGAGATAAAAGATGCAGAGGATTCTGTTTATCATCCCACCTATCCAGGAAAGCAGTTTGGAAAGCCTGGAAATTCAGTATAGATGCATTTGGAAAATCTTTGAACCATTTCTTTGCCTCTCCTGACAAACTTTGGGCAAATAACCACATTTTAACATCAAGATAATCAACTTCAAGTCAATAAAATCCTCAAATTTGGCAACATGTTGTTTTGCAGTTATATCACCCTCTCCATCAAACAAGGAAATTCTCCAGGAATAGTTCTGAGGGAGGTCATGTAATACAACAGGCGGGTGCAAGGGAGCAAATCTAGCTTCCATTGGTTTGGGTGGATTCACAGGAAGTGAATAACTTTGAACACTTTGAGAAGTGGATGTTTTAACTTTAGTGGTTTGTTGCAAGTCCCTCCAGAGGGAATCTAACAGATAAGAATCTAATCTACGAGGATTAAACTCAGTATTTTTAAGGTCAGATTCAGATTTAGTCATCAACAGGTTTTTTGCAGTATCAACTTCCCATTTTGGATTAATATAGGAAACGTGTGATGATGATGGGCCGAACAAAGGAAAATCTAGCTTTTCTTTATTTTTTCTCTTAAACAACTTTTCTGGATCTTCAAAACTTTTCAAGACTTCAGTATCAGAGTTACCTCACGTGTGTCTTCTCAAAGCCATAATGACTTTTGTAAGTTCAGCAGAAAAGTCTCACAGTGGAGTTTCCAGGGCAAATGTACAACCTTCTTTTCTTTTCAAAATTTCTATTTTCCCACAGAAATATTTCTTAACTTTGTCGTTCTCCTAGGGCAGATATGCTCATTCGTGTCCCTGGCAACGGTGCCAGTTTGTTAGCACTCAGAAAGTACCCAGGTTGCAAAAGGTAAACTCCAAGGTAACAGTAAAACCACTTTAGAAAGAAACTGGTATTTTCTTCCAGAGAGGGATCTCTCAATAAAGATTTAACAGGACTAGATATAAAATAACATTTAAAGATTTGTATGTATGGCTGAAACAATCACATAACCATTGGGCATGGAGTCATATATAATATAAAGGTGTCACAAAGACATGTACATGAGATTCATGAAAGGCAAGATAATCACATCATCATAGTCATTCAAATTAATCCAGGTGAAACAGAAGAGATGAGGAAACAACCCATTAATATAGAGCACCAACAAGGATGAGTTATATATCAACTTTAGTAGAAAATGTATAAAATATCTGAAATGATGACTAGAGCATAAACATATGAATTCCAATCATCTAACGCTGTATTTCAGATACGAGGAAGAAACAAAATGAAGTGTTACACTGGGAAAATACGATTACACAAAGAAAGAAGCACAGACTGTAATATCAATGACACAGGAATCTCTGGCAAAACTCATGCATTTTCTTTGTTATTCAAAAATAGATATGTTCTCCAAAATTATTCCGCAACACGATGGGTTCCAAACCCCATCTCATAAAAAAGATGCCAATATATACAAAAAATAATAGATCTTCCAATAAGATCGATAACTGAATGATCGGCTTAATTTAGAGTTTTGTAACTATATCCCTAACTTCTAGGAATAAATTACTGCTCCAATCCTAATAGATCATAAATCTAAAATCAACTTGGTAAAACTCCTTTCGCCTAGTCAGCTCCATGTGTTCGCCCAGTCAGCTCCTTGTTGTATGCCACTTTTCTTTAGGAATGAAGAATGTACTTTGTCTTTCCAAAACGCTCCACGACTTTCCACTGTTCTGCACTTGGGGTATCACACTCCATCATTTCCCGAATTGATACTTCAAGTTCCATATAGGCCTCGTATGATACTTTGGGTAACCCCTTTCTGATAAGCAGGAATTTTTGGAAAATCTGGAAATCCTCTGTTAACATATCCACAATAGTCTTCTCTGTTAAGCTTTTCTCCAAATCGTTAAATTTGGAGTGGTCCATGCGGATTTGAACAAGCAATTTGTGATAATGTTCCTGAGGAAACAGTCGCCCCTCTGAGTCCCAAAAGGAAGGAAGTCCGTCTTCAAACAACTCCTTGAAAAATTGCTTGAAGTTGTCAACCAGTGCAGCCATTTCATCAGCTCGGTCCTGGACTGTCTTCATTAAATCATGTTTTTGGATAAATTTTTTAGCCCATAGCACTATAGATATTCTATCTTTTATCCCCAAATCATCTAGTTTCTGATATGTCAATGAGTTTAAAAAGTTCAGTGCATTTTGAGCTGTGGAAAGAGGTCTTTTGCCATGTCTTCATTTACTAGCTTTAACCTTTGGTGGGCCAAATTGATCAGAATGCACTGATCATCAATAAAATTCAAATGGTGTCTGAATTTGGTAATTTCTATAGACAAGGTATCCCAAATGATATGTTTTTCCCCCTGGAGAGGGCCTTTCCCGATGATTTTCTCCTTTAGCTCGTTGAGTTTTTTCTGCAACTGATTTTTGTCCTGCATTATTTGTTTTTTACTTTCACTTACTTTGGTCAATTCAGTTTTTATCCTTTCATTCTCTGCCTTAAATTCTTTAATTGCTTCATCTTTTAAGCTTACTTGGGACATAGGCACCAATAAATCATCCCCAGAGAAATCATCTAGTGGCTTTTCAATATTCACGATGGACAAATATTCACTAGTGGGGGTCTGACTCATTAACTCCTCCATAAATTCCTTCTCATCATTTTGATCCTTTTTCATTAAGGAAATTTGAGACAACCATTCACTTCGTCCAGCCTCCCACATGTCTTTTTCTTCCTGTAGCTCCCCAGCTCTTCCTTTGTACTCCATCATCTCTTGATGGACCTTATATTTTTATTCTTGGAGAGCCAATAACTCAGAGGACTGAACATGTTCAGCACCTTGGATCTTCATCTTTTTCTTTAGGACCTGGAGTGCACTGTCTTTTTCTTCTAACTGCCTGGGAACTGTCAGAACTGACAATATCTGTCTATAGCTTCTTGATCTGAATAACATTGGCTTTATTCTCAACTTTTTCATGCTTCAATTGAATTTCTAATTTGTCTATCAAAACCTGCAACTTATTAATCCTTACCATAGCTTGTAATAAGTCTGAGTAAATGATATCACTGGTTTGTTTGTGAAGTTGTATCTTATCCGGAGTACTGATTTTGTCTAGCCGGATCTCCATTTCAAACATCTTCTTGTCGTTTACCATAGCCATCTTAAATGTATTTCTCTTAGCATCTCTGGCAGAGATCAGAGAATTTTTTGAACTGTACAAACTTCTTACACGGGGGAGCAAATTTTTGGTCTCTTCCAGAGACTGTTTTCTCTTCTCCATATAGTTGGCTTTAAGTTCTTCCTTTGACTTAAATACCGGGCTTGATTCTGAATCGTCTATATCACCTTCCACATTTTTAAAGGAGAACTGATTTATTTGCACAGATTTCATCGGAATTAGGGAAACCTTTTTGAAACCATCAAAGATTTCATCATTTACAATTTCACCATCTTCAAGCAGCTTTTCTTTTTTGTGGGATCCATCTTCATCCAATTCCATATTCTCAATCTCAGAGAGACTTCTCTTAATTACAATGTTAGTATTTTCTGATACTGTAATTGGTGCAGCATGTGGATCTTCCTTAAGCTGTAACAGATTGGCTATTTCAGCCAGATTTTCAACATACTAGCGCTCAAATGGCTTATTCTTGTTGGCTTGTTTCCTTAGGGATATAACATGATTTGGATCATAATTCACTTTTGATTCCTTCTAGAAATCCATATTTTCCAACAATTTCTCTATGAATACCAAGGCGCCTTTACTTTTAAAAATGAAAGAGCCAACTTTAAGTGGAAATTTAATGTTTGAAGACTTTTTGAAAGCACCAAAATGCTCTTCTTCAGACAACAACCTCTGCCTCATAAATTCAAGTGCGAATATCCTTGGGGTTAAAAAGGCAGGTAACCTATAAGGCTGACCAGTAAACCCATATATTCTTAACACAGTGTATTCCTTGTATAGAAACCAGTCTCCAACCCGATCTTCAGGTGAAGACTGTATTAAACATTTCATTTCATCCAGAACACGGGGCAAATCCTCATCAAACAACATTTTGTACATTTCTGACATGATCAAATTAGCAAATTCGAACATGTTGATTTGCTTGGGGAAATCAGAAGAGCATAGAGTACTTAAAAACTTCAACTCGGTGACATTAGAGCATAACAAAATGTTGAGCAAGTAGGTTTGAAACCTAAAGAAATGAACTTTTGGAAACTCAGTTAACTGAAGATGGATTGCTTCAGTGAGATACTCATCAAAATTAAACATAGGAATTGGCTGGGTTTCAGGGCTCAAGGAACTTATTCTTAATAAAAAACCAAGGATGACATCGCCTACATGACAATCATCAACCAGACCTAATACTTGACAAACCAGAGATACGACCATTTGGACTTTATTTTTGAAGATGTGCACGGGGTAGGGTAGGAAAAAACCATCAAGGGATTGACCTTCTTTTAAAATATTAGACAGGAAATGACAGTGATTCTCAGTTTCACAATTCTTGTAAAAATCAGCAAGGACCGACTCATTTATCGACTCACGACTAACAGGGTAATTTTCAGGCAAACTGAGATTTTCTCTGATGACTGTGGCATCAATTTTACAAATTATTTTGGATGCAGACTGACTCACAATTATTCTCTAGGAGGGAGAGTAGTTTACAGCACACCACTCTGCAAATTCCGGGAAATGGAGGGTTTTCTCAAGAGAGAAGTAATACAGGAAAGATTTACAAACATTTAATACATCGTTCCCCTGTGAGTTATAATACCACAATTTCTCCTTATTGATAGACACGCTCCCTACGGATAGGAAGGGGTCGCACATGCTCCTATCTCTGTCTACTAAAAATTATTCCCTGTCGTCTACAACCTGACCAGACACTTGAATTTATTTCCCCTGGTCCATTACTTAATTTAAAATGGTAGTTCAGACGGGAGAAACACAGGGTTTAAGCCTTACCTGATTGACTGTAGAAGCACGTGCTTGAAGCGTGTCCGAAACTGACAAATGGAAGCTGACGAATCGGCCAGTCCTTTTCACCCTTCCCGAGCGGATAAAATAACCACGAGAGAAGTCAACCTTGCTTTTATAGGACCCACTCTGGAATATGCTTCGAGCAGTTTTCCATAACCACTTTCGTCTTCGGAGCCTATCACGTTCAGCCACGTGGATCAATGGTTTATATTCCGCGACCACCATCTATTTCTATCTACCTTGCACTTCCATTCTCCGGATTCATTCAAGGCCATTGATTTGTTTCCTCTTTAATTTACAACCCTTGGATTACGTGCCACGTACCTTGTTCCGTCGGGCATCTTGGTAGTAAACAACGTGCAAGTATCCACCCCGAAATCACCCTCAGCCATCGATGAAATCGACCTTATCTTTCCACCATTAGATCTAGAAACGAATACTCGATTCTCCTGAGCTTCTTGCTCTTAATCTTCGCGCAACTTGATGCTCCGGAATCGACCATGGCCGTTGATGTGATTGACCCTTATTTGTCAGCCGTCAGATCGGGCGACACCTACCAAATTCCGCTGGGCTCTGCTATTTTAACCATCACGCAAGTTTATGTTCTAGAATTGTCCATCGCCGTTGATCCATTTCTCCTTTAGTTATCAACCGTCAGATCAATCGCCATATAACTAATTCCACCGGATGCTATGGATATATCTGTCGTGCAAGTTTCGGCTCCGGAATTACCCCTAACCTTCGATGAGATATGCCTTCATCTCGCCACCATTGGATCGAGTGGTATGTACTCGATTCCATTGGGCTCTATTTCCTTAATCAACATGCGACTTCACAAGGCGGATTAATTATGGACCGTGCATCTGCTTGAACAGGATCGACAACCATTGATCTGTGTACCTTATTAAACGCCCGGACATACTTTATCTTCCTCGCACTTTTAGATAGCGGACATAGTATTAGGCGATTGATTTTCGACTTTTCATTCCGCACCATTAGATCTTTGATAACATGATCGATTTTTTTTCTTATCATCATGCTCTTAGAGTATATATTTTAACCAAGGTTCGACAAACAACTTATTATTTCTCCCTCATCATGGTTTTTTCATCCTCCAGCTAAATAACTGTGTTAACAGTATTTTCTGTCCCATAGTGTTGACCCATGGTATTGTTTTTATGTAGTCTTATATATTTTTTGCTTAATAGTGAGAAGAAAATCAACATGCACACGGGTGTTCAGCCATTTGTGCTTCATCATTGTTTCTTAACTTTAAAAGTATATCCTATGTTTTTCTAAGTTTCAAGGCAAAAAAACACCACACCTTGTAAAAAAATCCCAAACATACTTATGAGAATTATCATTCCTTTTACTACTCATTGACACCATTAGTTAAAATAGTTTTGTCTTAAAATTTAGAATGACTAAGAAAATCCTTTTCTTCTAATAACTATATTATGTAATTTGATGTACTCCTTTGTTTAGTTTATGCATATAAAAAAATATGTCCCATCAAATTTCCTTAATTCAACCTTGGGAAAGTGGATACCTTATGATCCTTTCCACGATTTACTCTAATATTTATGTTAGATCCTCAAAATACACCAACTAATATAAAGTTTTTTAACTTAGATTTACTTAGGTCACATTATCACTTCAAGCCTCTCCTCTACGATATGAGTAAGCCTAGTTTCCATTTGTTCCATCTTCTTTCGCAATTTCCTATTGGTTTCTCGTTGGAAGCATAAATAGCCACTTTCTTTGAACAATGCACCGATATATTTTGTTAGAATTCTTATAAATCATGGATGAGTTTCAAACCTTATTCATAATTAATATATTAGGTACAGTTCATTTTCTTCATAAATAATGAATTAAGTCAATGTAGGATACATCATGCCTAATTTATCTCTTACCACTGGAATTCATTTGGATTATCATCTTATCTTAGGCATTGAGTATATTTGTAAAAGGAAATTATGCTTTAGGTGTTTTTTTGGAGTTAATACATAATCATTGAATATCAAAATAAGTAAATATACCTATATAACTCCAAATTACAGATACTATTGAAATTGAACAAAATAAATAAAGAGATATCTGCATTCTACAAAAGTATTTGAAAAGAAAGTAACAAACTTAATTTTTAAAAACCCTTTTTCGGATTTCACTTATGAAAAGATAAGAAGACCACGATTTTATTTCATCCAAAGGACCAGCCATAGGCTCGGCAAACGAACAAAAACCCACATATTCTCAAGTAGAGAAACCTAATTGTATCATCCAAAAACCATTCTTCTTAACCAATAAATCTCCCAGCGCTAGGCAGTGAGGTGCACACTCATTAGGGAGATTTAAGAACGTGAAGAAGAGGTATGAAGTGTGTATCCAGCCTGCCATCTCGTTTTACAGTAATTTTCAATTTCCTCAGGTCTTCTCCATGGAAGGCGCCCTGCAATCAGTGCCCACCTGCCATACAACATTCATATGATTCGATTTCAATCAACAAATGAATAACAACCTAGAAATTGTATCTATGATTTATGACTTACTTGTCACCCAGAAGATTGTGAAGCCTGTTTATCAAATCTTGTTCATCAGAAGAGATATCATGATCAGGCGCAGCACAAGCGCTTTTCTTGCTGTATTCCACACTGCTCCCACCTGCAACAACTCGAATTCTCTTCATGAATTACCACAATTATGACTAAGCCATTACCTAATTAATTCAATGAATGGACGAACGAAGAGGAGGAGAAATGGATTCAGATTCAGCATACATAATGATATCGGTTCTCCTTCCGGGCTAACGTTGCAGTTTCCCTCTGCTTTTTGTGGGGAGAACTGCTGCCTGCTATCCATTGGCAGATATCTATGAATGATATGATCAAGAATATGGGTACGAGGAATTCTTTAAAGAAGTGGGTATTTTATAGAGGCTGGAATGAGATCGTCGGCCGAGAGTAGAGAAGGCGGAGGTTACAACCAGGACAAAAACAGCATCTTGTAGTAATCCAGTTGAGGTAGGTAAATGCACATGCTCGATGCTAGCTGCACATGTTATCTGTTTAATTTTGATCAAAATGGCAGTGTCAATATCCATGCCAAGAAGATTGAGGACAACTTTACCGTCACGCCCTTTCCCATTTTGTAGTTGTAAACAAAATGGCACTGTGGATGTCCTTTATTTTGTGTTTGAAGTGGGAATTGAAGGCAATCTGTCTTTTCACTCCAAAGATAACGACGGAGAACGACTGATGGGATTGGCAGGTGATGTTTCTACAAGGTAGGGATAATGTTTTATGATCTTAACATAACTTGTACGTTAAAGTTAACTTAGTGAGTTCTCAAAGTTTTTAGTACACGTAATGTTCTATCAACCAGCTCTGGCTCACAATTCTGAGACCTAACATGGAAACACTCCACTTACTTCCAACTTCCAAGCATTAAGCTTGGCTATGAGTTATTATCAAATATCAAACTTAAGCACGGCATTACAGCCAAATGACAAGGCCTGAGTAAACGAGTTGTCTAAACACGGGACCATGTTTTCATCTGGTTTTTACTAGATTTTTTAAAATGTGTAAGAACAATACTAAATCTCAGAGAGTTTGAGGGTAAAAAGATTTTGGTGTCATATGATTTTTGTTTGTTTGTTTTTCAACTTATTCAAAGAATAACATAAATTATATATTTTATAGATTAAATTTGTCAAATTCAAACACAAAATCAAGTCCCTCAGTAAATACCCCATTACTTAGATGCTTTATAATAAGCATTTTTATTATTTCACCAAATTCAAACACAAAATCAACTTCCTTAGTAAATACCCATTACTTACATGCTTTATACTAAGCATTTTCATTATTGGACCAAATAATAGCACTATTAGCAACCACTTCCTTTATGGCTAAAGATTCAATTTTCATTTTGTCTAAAGATTCAATTTTCATTTTGTTGTGATTGCTAAGAGGAATGGTTGGTTTTCATGTGACTTTAATTTCAAAAGAAAATATACAGCTCCACTTTTGTCTTTTTGTTTTTAACTGGTGTGTTTATAAAGTGAAGATAACCCATCTAAAAAAATGTGATTGTTTAAACCAGAAATACATATTGGTTTAAAAATAAATATAATATTGAAAATACTTTGAAGTTGTTTTTTACTCTTAGTGTTTATATACACATAATAATTAATTAATTAGAGATAATCTATCTACATTTAATATTTGAAAAAAGTGTAGTTCTTTGAAGGTTCAATGGATATTGGCCTCGTGCATGGACTTTGTAGTCTAAGTGGAATCTAGATTTATTCCTCTTGGACAAATAATTGTGAGATTTGTCTTTGCTCCAAAGGAGTTTTTATGGTTTAGTTTTATTATCATGTATTTAATTGAAAAAGTGTTGAAGGAGGGTCCCTAGTTTTGGGGAACCATTTAACCTTCATAATCTTTTGGTTCCAAGAATTTGATCTTAGCTCTATGTCAATACTAGAATGTTAGATTGGGTTTATCTCCCCAATTTGTCATTAAATTTCTTGTATTTATTACTTTTTGAGAATGTTAGAAATTCCTTAGGCACTTGAACTGAGTGGGATCATGACAGTACTATAGCAAGATTGTGCACATAATCTTGTACCTTTGTTGAGGTAGACCTTAATAAGGGTATTCTGAAACAAACTTATTTTCTTATGGAAAAAATTAAATGCACTCAAGTCTTGGATTATATATGCCAACTTCTTGGACATATACAAGATACATGTCCCAATGCTTGAGCTCGTCCTCTTAGAGAAAAAAAGGTAAAATCAAACTTAAATAACTATTTTTTTTGGAGGAACTAATGATGGATAATAATGATGACTATAATGAGGTAAATCAATCACCGATTGAGGAACCCTATATCCTTTGAGGATATAGTAGAAGATATCGACACCAAACTTTTCTCCTCAAGGAAGGTAGTTTTACTTGGTTACCTCTAAATGAAGCAAATAGACTTCATGAAATCTATACCTCTTATTTATATAAGAAATTGGGTTCCTTCCTCATCAAGGAAGGCAATTTTAGCTGGCCCCCTTTAAATAAAGAATAGACTTCATGAAATCGATAACTGTGATTTATATAAGGAATATGTTCCCTCTATGAATCATTATTTCTTGACTTTTGAGGTATTGTTAGTTATTGTGGCTCCTTCACTATGGGATGTCAAGAAGTTACAAAAAGAAGATTGGAAAAATGGAAGGATGGAGAAGTTTCTAAAGGACTAGAAATGGCATGTACATTATCTATGCATAAGGAAAATTTTAAGGATCCATAATTTTTTAAAGAGTAGAAACCTTGGTGAATTATAGTAGTTCTTAAATTTCTCACCATAAAGTTTGAGATATTTTTGTAAAATATTCAAAATTTAAAGGATTTTATATAATTTTTGGACAAATTTGGTGATCATTTTTGGGAAAATTTTTGAAATTTGTGAATTTTTTTTGCAAAAAAGTCTCTAAAATTAGCATCCCCTAAAATTTTCCTTCTTATGTACTTTTAATCTTGTAAGTGCAATATGTATTTGTATTATGCTCTCACCACCTACAAAATATGGTTTCTTTTTATAATGATATAGAATATCATTTTTTTAATTTTAATTGTAAAATTTGTGTGAGAGAAAGCGGGAAAGGTTGTTTCACTTCTCAAAGTAGAATTTCATTTATGATGAAAGAAGATTAGCACATGTTGTACAAGCCAAATTAATTTAATTACATAGTAAATAAAATAAATAAATTGATAAATAGATAAATTTATCTATTTTTTTTAATTAAAATATAATTTTTTTAAAATTATATACCCATAAAGCTTTTGCATTTAAAAAAAAATTAATCCATTTTAAAATAAATCAATATATCCAACTTTTTTTTGAAAAAAGCAAAGAAAATATTTACCTTATCTTTAAAAAAATAAATTCATAAAAAATTTCCTTAAATTTCTTATCTCTCGTACCTTCTATAGTAAGACCTAAATAAAATAAATGATCAATTCAAATTTCATTATCGTTACACTAATTATTACCAAACAATAGCAAAAAAAATTGATTGCCAAAACCCAAATAGCTATAAAACAATAACAAAAAATTGTTTACCAAAACTTTTAAATATAAACCAAAACCCAAATAACAATAAGGAGAATGTGAAATTGAATAGGATATCTTCTATAGTATCCCAATGTAATGATTCCAGTCCCCACCCATATGTACTTGAGGGACCTCACCCATGCATTTCAATATGCAGTTCTAGTAGAATCTCTATAAGTCTTGAAGTACTAAGACATTTAGAAATCACATGGGCTTTCCTCACGCGTTTCGCACGAGAAAAGGAAAGCTTATCTACCAACAAAGTTCATGTTTCCTTACTCAAGCTAAATTTAATTCCCATATATATCCCTGCGCTATTCTATGAAACATAAGTGTACACTCGTTTAGTTCTCATGTTTACAGAAAACATGTTCAAATTTGCCATCCTTGGTCTAGCATGGTATTTAATTAGACTGTTTATTCTATCTTTACTAGCATTTGCTAACAATGAATATACATTTACTTGTGCACCCAACAAATTGATAATATTTAGTTAGTATATATATAAAATATTAACATACAACTTGAATGTTAGTTAAAAGATTGGTAGATGGATATTAAATTTTTCATATTTAATAGGAATGGTGAACAATGAACAAACTTTGACTTGTGCACCCAACAAATTGACAATATTTAGTTAATATATATATAAAATATTGTACACCCAACAAATTGTCAATATTTAGTTAGTATATAAATAAAATATTAACATACAACTTGGATGTTAGTTAAAAGATTGGTAGATGGACATTAAATTTTCTATATTTAATAGAAATGGTGAACAATGAACAAACTTTTACTTTTACATCTAACAACTTATTAATATTTTATAAGTACATAATTTTATACATTAAATATAATAATAATAATGGAAAAAAATAATAAATTATAGCATTTGTTATATATTCACATCTCTAAACTAAGTTATAACACCATAATAATGAAGACAAGATTACTCGCAATAAATCTCTCTTAAACCAACTCACAATACTTAGTCTCAACCTATAATGTGAGCCTTTTATCTCAATAAAGGTAACTCCAAGCACTACATATAATCTTTAACCTATAATGTGAGCCTTTTATCTCAATAAAGGTAACTCCAAGCACTACATATAATCTTTAGTCATCTATGGATTTCTCCAATTCAACCCAACCCAACATAAGCTCAAGGCATCATCATTTTGTACTACATGACCATTTAAGAAATCCAACCCTACAATTGTTCCATTCTAAGCAAGAAACCTACTATTGTTGGTTGATGTTTCAAGAATACCTAACATGGTAATCTCACTTTAAATATGGAATCAATTGTTTTGCACAAGTACACAAGTTGCAAGTTTATTGTCTTCCCCAACATTAGTGATCATTGCAACCATGGATCTTTCCTCAAATTCGACGCATTCCTTCTCCTATCAACAATAAACCCCTCTACCTTACCATAATATTGTGGAAATTGAACCAGGTGATAGATTAATTTTACTCACAACAATTAACAATTGATCATGCAAAATCACTCACAAAGAGACTAAAAATTGGAGCTGAACACTAAACTGTATTAAAGAAATCAGTGTACAATAGCCAACCCTGTAAAATAATAGGTTGATGAATAAATAACATACATCAGGGATTCGAATGCATGAGGAGCAATTCGAATCTAGCATAAAGCAGGCTTACCAAAAATAAGCAAATCCCCCATAGGTGTAAAAAGCTGATCCCAAATCTGTCATGGAGCTCACGAATTGGCAAAAAGTCTTAGGCAAGCTAAAGAGTGGTGGAATGGCAGCTCATACATGCTTTTGTATGGAGAAAAGAGAGGAGGATGTGTAGGACAAAAAACTAGTCAACCTCACCTAGTCTAGCTTTTCCTTTTGCCTTAAAACACTAAAAAAGTAGGCAATAAAGCAGAAAAAGAAGAAGGGCACCTAGGAGGCCAGGAATAAAGCAGAATTGATTCCTTTAGCTCTCCCATGCACCACATGAGTCAAATAAGGCAAGTTTGACCATTATAGATAGGCAAATGACAACTTGCACAAGGTGGGACACATGAACTAGGCAAATAAGACAAAAATAATGGAATTAATGTCTAAGTGGGTAAACTATGGGTTGATTATTCCAACACCCCCCCTTAAGCCTGACTTATGAGTAATATATCAGAAAATTATAGGGCCTAGCAACAAGGCTTAGTCACCCTTTACATACTGCATGCCCATTTAAACAAGGAAAGAGGCAAAACCAACTTGGGAAAATCCTCCCTTAAACATGGACTGTAAAACAAAATTGTAGAATATTGTCTTCACTCATGCTTGCATAGCATGATCAGCAATCCCCAGCAGTGATTTGAGATTGCTGAAGGTCTTCTCACAAAATTCTTTGGTGAAGATATCAGCTACTTGTTCTGAAGATGAGTAGAAGAGTAGGTGAATGGTGCCATCATGCACAAGCTCTCTGATGTAGTGCATATGGATCTCAATGTGTATGGTTCTCTGCTTCTGAACTGGATCTTTGCAGATTTGAATGGTGCTCTGGTTATCACAGTAGATGGTAGTTGAGTACTCTGGTTTGAAGCCACACTCTCCAAGTAAACCCTGCAACCATAAACATTGAGTTGTTGCATTAACAACTCCTCTGTACTCTGCTTCTGTAGATGAGAGTGCAATGGCACTCTATTTCTTGCTTGACCAGCTGATTGGCCCTTCTGCAAGCATGAACACATATCCTGAAGTGGACTTTCTGTCTGTGCTATCACCTGCCCAATCACTGTCAGTAAATCCAATCAAATCAAGATTATATTTTGATTTATAGAAGATCCCATGTGTCCTTGTTCCCTAAACAAAGTTAAGGATCCTTTTGGTTGCTTTCCAATGGATCTCTTGAGGCTAATCCATGAATCTAGAAGCCACACTTACTGCATAACAAAGATCAGTTCTAGTATGTGTTAGATACAACAAACATCCAATTAATTGCCTATACAGTGTATTGTTTACCATCGGTGAAGAATCAGATTCTTCCAGCTTCACTCCTGAAAGGAAAGGAGTTTTGCTTGCTTTCCAATCCTTCATTTTGAATTTGTTCAGCAAGTCCAAGGCATATTTGGACTGGTGCACCTTGATTCCAGCTTTGGTTTGAGCAATCTCAAGCCCCAAAAATTGACTTAAGACTCCCAAATCTATCATGGAGAAGGCTTGGTTCATAGCTCCTTTTAAGGAAGCAATCTCAGCCTGTGAGCTTCCTGTAATGAGGAGGTCATCAACATATAACACAATGATCATTAATGAACCATTAACTAACTTCAAATAGACATTTCGATCTGATTTGCACTGAACAAAATTCAGTGACATCAAGAAGCTATCGATCTTGGCATACCAAGCCCTGGGGGCTTGCTTTAGCCCATACAATGACTTTCTCAACCTTCACACAAGAGAAGGGTTAGTAGCAAAACCTTGAGGCTTCTGCATATATATCTCTTCAGTGAGATCTCCATTCAGGAAGGCACATTTTACATCCATGTGATGTACCTCCCATTGCCTTGAGGCTGCAATGGCTAGAGCTAGCCTGATGGAATCCATCTTTGCCACTGGGGCAAAGGTCTTATTGTAATCTATGCCATGAACCTATGAGTAGCCCTTGGCTACCAATCTAGCCTTGTACTTCAGTGGTGAACCATCAGAAGCAAATTTGGTCTTATAGACCCACTTACACTGGACTAACTTTCTTCCTCGAGGAAGATCCACTAGCTCCTATGTGTTGCTCTTTTGGAGTGAGTTGAACTCCTCCTTCATGGTTGTTTTCCATATTGGATCTCCTTCTGCTTCTTCATATGTTTGAGGATCAGAATCCACCATCAAATATCATTTTTAAGCAAACATAGGATCCTTCATGCACAGACCACTCTCAAACTGAGATCTAGTCCTCCTTGGGTCATTAGGATCCCCAGCTAGCTCTCCTGCTGCATGTAGTGTCTTGGCTGCCCATTTTGGCCTTGTAGGGCTGTTAGGGTCTGCAATAAACTCATCTCCATTAGACAAATCAGAATCAGCATGTTCAACAAACTCTTTACTTACTTCCTGAGGTTCAGGTGGTGAAGAGGCTTCACCAACTTCCACTGCTGCAAGGGGTTCTTCTTCAAACTGAACACACCTTTCAATGAAGGATTTGTTTGTGCTCAAATTTATCAACTTTTACCCTTTTAAATCTTCAGAGTATCCAATAAAAAGACACTCTTGGCTTTGGGGCTGCAAAGCCTTCCTCTTCTCTGTTGGGATTCTAGCCCAAGCCTTTGAGCCAAAAATCCTGAAATGGGTCACATCTGGCTTGTGCCCACTCCATGCTTCAAAGGGAATCATGCCATCAAGCTGTTTGTGAGGAACCCTATTCTGAATATAGGCTACATAGTTGATAGCTTCGGCCCAATACTTTGGTGGCAAAGTTTTCGCCTCCATCATGCATGTTGCCATCTCCTTCAGTGATCTGTTCTTCCTCTCAACAACACCATTTTGCTGTGGTGTATAAGGGATAGAATGCTACATCTGAATACCTGCATCTGCATAATAATTAATAAACTTAGACTTGACATACTCACCACCATTGTCAGATCTAAGGGCCTTGAGTTTCCTTCCAGACTGGTTTTCAACCAAAGCCTTAAAGACTTTGAATAGGCCAAAAACTTCAGACTTGTGTTTCAGGAAGTGAACCTAGCAATACCTGGAAAAGTCATCAATGAAATTCAATGCATATTTGGCCTGGCTCATGGACATA
This sequence comes from Pseudotsuga menziesii, assembly GCA_001517045.1. NCBI lineage: Eukaryota > Viridiplantae > Streptophyta > Pinopsida > Pinales > Pinaceae > Pseudotsuga > Pseudotsuga menziesii. The sequence goes on along the minus strand of LPNX010414196.1, from coordinate 761,772 downwards.
TGAGGGAATGGGCCAGCAACATCACTGTGGATCATCTCGAGGGGTGCAGAGGTTCTCTCATGACTAGCTCTCTCAAATTTGTGCTCTGGTTGTTTTCCTAGGATACAACCTTGGCAGACTCCTTTGGAAAATTTTATCTTGGGAAACCCTATGACCATCTCTTTTTCACTAAGATCAGAAAGATACTTGTAATTTAGGTGGCCAAATCTTTCATGCCACAGCTTGTTGGATTCATTAGCATGAATGAGAAGAGCAGAGGGGTTTGAGTAAGGTAGGAAGTGTGTGAACATGTATACCTTTTGAGCATGATTCACAACTCCTTTTGCAATGAATCTACCAGTTTATATCTCTGTGATCTCAACTTCATCGGGGAATAATATGACCTTCTTAGGAGACCCAGTGTGGGTCATCTGGTACACTGATAGGAGGCTGGAAGTGAGACCAGGCACATATAGCACATTGCTGAACTGACCATGATCAAGATCTATCCTTCCTTTGCCTTTAATTTCAGTGAGAAAGTCATCTCCCAGTACAATAGATGGTCCTTTCGACATGTCCAGTGAGGAGAAGGCCTCCTTAGTCGAAACCATGTGTCTTGAAGCTCCAGAATCAATGATAAAACTGGGTGAGCTTGATGTGCCAGCAACTAGAGCATGAAATCTCTCTCTGTCATCTGAACTTGATCCTCCTTCTCTCTTCTTTGAGCTTTCTGGAAGGGAGATGCCATTCTTCTCCAGGAGTTGGGTCAGCATGTCTATCTGCTTTTTCATACAAAATCTTTCAGAGTGATTTCCCTTATTACAGTATGCACACTTGTTCATTTCACCTTTGTTCTTCTTCTTCTGGTAATTCTTCTTGGGACCTTGTGGATCCTCTAGAGACTGTTTCTTGTCTCTCTTTTGCTCAGGTGGATTTTTATCTTTATTTTTGCCTTTTGAATCCACCTTCGAATCTCCAGCAATCAAAGCTTGATCTTTGGATGGTTTGATGGTGCCCATCATCACCAACTTGTCATGTTCTTGTGTGAGAGATTCCATGAAATATGCAAGGCTATGAATCTTCCAGGTTTGAGTTGTTAGTTTTGTGGCATAGAAGGTCGAAACAAACAATGAATAGTCAGGTCCTAGCTTCGAGAGGATGGCCAGTACAAGCTGATCATATTTCTTTTCGATACCACACTGTTTCAGCTGCAAAACTAGTGCTTTGAACTTGGAGAAATATAGCTACAGGGATTCAAAGCTATTTGGACTCAGAGGAATTAGCTCATTTTTGATTTGATGTCCCCTCATCTCATCTGTCTTTCCAAAAAGATCAGCAAGCTTCTCCCATACTTCATTCGGTGATGTCAATCCATCAATATGGAAAAGGAGGTCTCCAGAAATACTCAAACACAGGAGGCCATAAGACTCATCCCTCCTGTTGTGCCATTTTATCTTCTCTACAGCTGCATTGGGCTCTGCTTCTGTTGCCATAGTCAACCTGTAGAGGCCTTTCCCTCTCAACGGTATCTCCATCTCTGCTTTCCATTCAAAGAAATTTAAGGGAGTCAAGGTAGTTTTCTATGATTGATCCATAGCCTAGAAAATATGTCCCGGATGTCAGTAGAAGGCTCCCAGTCACTGATGTCGAACCTGCAAAACAATTTTTGAATGAGAGAAACAACCTACAATGGATTTGATACCATGTGGAAATTGAACCAGGTGATAGATTAATTTTACTCACAACAATTAACAATTGATCATGCAAAATCACTCACAAAGACACTGAAAATTGGAGCTGAACACTAAACTATATTAAAAAAATTAGTGTACAATAGCCAACCCTGTAAAAATATTGGTTGCTGAATAAATAACATACATCAAGGATTCGAATGCATGAGGAGCAATTCGAATCTAGCATAAAGCAGGCTTACCAAAAATAAGCAAATCCCCCATAGGTGTAAAAAGCTAATCCCAAATCTGTCATGGAGCTCACAAATTGGAAAAAAGGATTAGGCAATCTAAAGAGTGGTGGAATGGAAGCTCATACATGCTTTTTCATGGAGAAAAGAGAGGAGGACGTGTAGGACAAAAAACTAGTCAACCTCACCTAGTCTAGCTTTTCCTTTTGCCTTAAAACAGTGAAAAAGTAGGCAATAAAGCAGAAAAAGTAGAAGGGCACCTAGGAGGCCAGGAATAAAGAAAAATTGATTCCTTTAGCTCTCCCATGCACTACATGAGTCAAATAAAGCAAGCTTGACCATTATAGATAGGCAAATGACAACTTGCACAAGGTGGGACACATGAACTAGGCAAATAAGACAAAAATAATGGAATTAATGTCTAAGTGGGTAAACTATGGGTTGATTATTCTAACAAATATCACAACATTCTTGCATAGGTTGCATGTAATGGAATATATGGGAAAGCATATGTATGGATATTCAAGTTGAATAGTAGCAAAATGGAAGAAGAAACTCTCCAATTTAAACCTATTAATTATATATTTTCTTTTGCATGACACATAAGTTTCTTCTAATGAGGACAGGGTATTTTTTATTAGACTATTAATTAGTATAGAAATGGAAGAAACTCCTTAATTTACAATTATTGATATATAATTATTTTGCATGACAAATATTTTCATTCCAAAGAGTATGAGTTTTTTTTTTTAAAATTGGACTCCTAAGTGAAAGGGTTTATGGGGAAAAGGTGGAGAGTTTGTAATGAGAGATACTAACAATAGGTAAAATTTTAAGGATCCATAATTGTATGAAAGTGTAGAAACCTTTGTGAATCTGCCTAATTCTTAAATTTTTAACCATAAATAATGTGGCGATGTTTTTGTACAAATATTCAAATTTCTAACAATTCTATATAGTTTCTAGACAATTTCGACAATGTATATAGTAAAACATTTGTATCCTCTAGAATTTGGGAGAATAATTTTAGTAAAAAAGGAAGTTGGAGAAAAAAATTTTTAGGAAAAAAAACATTTAAATTATCCCATGGGATAAATTTTTCCCCTAATATTTTCCTTTAACAACAATTTCTTTATATTTGTACTTTCTTTGGATCTAGTTTCTTTCACTTTTGTGGGCTCATATCTTCCTTTTTCTACTGGGAAACCCTTTTGGTAGTTCAAAAAGTGCAAGGTCGTCACTGTTGGACACACTAGATACACTGAGGGGGGGGGATGAATCAGTGTGCATAAATTTTATTACTTTTTTCACTTTTAAAAATTAAGAACTTATTCAATATCATGTATTATCACATTATCAATACATCATCAACAACATTATTATCATCATCATATCAACATCACATAAGAAGCATAGCATGATACACATTACACCATATTTTACGTGGACACCCAAGTCTTAGGGGGGGAACCGCATAAACATTTATAATAATATTTATCTAGCAACAGTTGGAAGGGGGAGACAACCCACTTATTACAATGAATTTAGTTTTCTAGTTACAACTGGAAGGAGGCTACAACCCCTTGATTTATAGGCTACAACCACTAGTACACATGGCTCAAAAGTTCCACGAAATATTGCCACAAATGAGTTAAAATGTCAATTTTTGTGGATAAATTGATAAATATTTTGAAAAGAAATTGTTCTGGCCCTCGATCATCGTCATTATTGCGATGTAAATGAATGTTTGTCTCTATAGCGATGAAGGTTTGTCTCTATTGCGACAAAGTCACATGTTCATCGATCCAGCGACGGAACTCTAAACATAAACTTTTTTTATAATAGATTATTTCAAATTCTGGACGATTTCCATAGAATCAATATCAACAGTAAAAAAATAATACATTACAATTTATCATATTACTAGCACACCCAAGAAAAAAACATGTGCTTTTCAAGGAGATACACTAGGTCAAATATATCCTTTGTTTAGTAACTCCTGTAATTGTATTCTTCATTTCGTTAATTCTGGGATACTCATATGATATGGAGCTCATCATACTGGTGTTTAAAATGACATTAGATCTATGGTAAAATTTAAATATTGTTTAGGTGGTAATACTGATATCTTATCACAAAATACAACTTCAAATTCCTTTAAAATAGGAAATTGTTCCAATTCCATTTTTTATTTTTCAGGCTCAAATTCTTTAATTTTGATGCCATAAAGTTGACACCCCTTCCTAATACACTTTTTACGTTGTAGTGTTGAAATTTGTCGTGTAGATAAAGGTCTATAAATTTCCTTCATTGTATGATACTTATCCTCCTCATCCACACTACTAAAAATTTTAATGCAAAGAGTCGATAACAGTTTTATGAGATTCTAGCCAATCCATACCATATCAAACTTTCATAGGATCCTAGGGGAAGTATGTTTAAATTAACTCAGGTATCCAAGTCATTAAAACCTAATAACAAATCTTTAACTATATCCGTAACTTTTCTTTTTTATCTTTGTTGCCAGCTATACCAACCATGTATTTTTTTTTCCTTACTAAGTTTACACCTTTCAACTACTTTTGGTTCAATGTAACTTAAACTAGATCCTGAATCAATAAGTATAGAAACATGTATGTTCAAAACTTTACCTTCTACTTCCAACATGGTGGATTGATGGTCCACCTGCCAATATTTCAAAGAAACATTAACTATAGGGATATTCCTGGCTATGTCATTCACAGTAGAAGCTTATTGTAACATGCTTATGGGTTACTATTCCATCCTCCACTGGAATTTTTGATACTCTTTACCCCATTACTGTTGGTTGAACCTCACCTGTTGTAATTGTTATCAGTATGACCTCTTGTTCCTTTTCCAAAAGGTGAGGGTTTAAATCCTTTCCTATGTTGATCGATCTTTTCAATTTTTTTTATTTTTCCAACTTCTACTCGATTTGGATCTTTGTTTAAAGAAATGGTATCACAACTAGGCCTTTCTAATTGCTTCATCCATTGTTTAGGAATTTCAAACACAATCTTTTCCTTATACACTAGGGCTAAACAACTAATAAAACTGTAAACCTTATCTTTTTCAACTCTTAGGTATGGTACATAACGTTGTAAATTTACAAACTCAGTTACAAAGTCTTCCATGGTTAACAATCCTAGTCTCAAATCATTGAATTATTGGGCTTTCTCATCATAATATCGTTGTGACATATACATTTTTTCAATAGTTTTTGAAAAAATTTCCAACTCAACTCTTTACTATGTATGTTACTAACACTTTTAGCCTCCTTCCAACATAGAGTAGATTTTTCGCTCAGCTGAAAACAAAGATAAAGGTGCCCTCAAATTATCATCATATCTATACACTTGAAAATTGTGTTTGATATTTAACAACCAAGATTCTATTGCTTCCTCAAATTCTCCATCAAACATGGGGGACCTTAACTTTTTGAATTCTCCCTATAACTCTACAAGTCTTTCTTTTTGTTTTTCTGTATTTATTTCATAACCTTTCTTTAAATCCCGGGGGTTTATAGGAATGCTATTTGTAGTTTCCTCACTACTGCAACTTTGTGGTGCTCCTTTTCTTTTCATGTAACAAACATAAAATAAATATAATAATTAAATTCCTAATGTTACCTTAGTAATAAAAAATATTAAAATTTAGAATCAAGTTGCTAATTGTTTCATATCTATATGAATAAATCATATTCATTAACATTCCCCATATATTCATTCTTACATTCATATATTTGCACCTATCAAAACTTCCTAACATTCCTAACCTTTCTTAACATTCGTTCATATATTTGCACCTAAAACTTCCTAACATACCTAACATTCTCAGCTTCTCAAAACTAAAAATATTTTACACATTCCTAACATTCATATATTTACACCTATCAAAACTTCATAACATTCCTAACATTTCCTAACATTCATTCTTAACATTCATATATTCGCACCTATAAAAAATTCTTAACATTCCTAACATTAACATTCTCATATACATTCCCCATATATTCATTCTTAACATTAGATTGCACCTATCAAAACATTCACTCCTAACATTCCCCATTCCTACATTCACTCCTAACATTAACATTCCCCATATATTCATTCTTAACATTAACATTCCCCAGATATTCATTCTTACTTGCATTCATACATTCACATATATTCATTCTTACATTCATTCATACATTCATATATTTTCACCTATCAAAACATCCTAACATTCCTATCATTTCTTAACATTCATTGATATATTTGCACCTAAAACTTCCTAACATACCTAACATTCTTAACATTCTCAACTTCTTAATACAAAAAATATTTTACACCTTCCTAACATTCATATATTTACACCTATCAAAGCTTCATAACATTCCTACCATTTCCTAACATTCATTCTTAACATTAATTCCAAACATTCATATATTTGCACCTATCAAAACTTCCTAACATTTCTAACATTAAATTCTTAACATTAACATTTCCATATTCATTCCCCATATATTCATTCTTAACATTAGATTGCACCTATCAAAACATTCACTCCTAACATTCCCCCATTTCCATATTCAATCCTAACATTAACACTCCTCATATATTCATTCTTAACATTAACATTCCCCATATATTCATTCTTAACATTCATTCATATATTTACACTTAAAACTTCCTAACATACCTAACATTCTGAACTTCTCAACACTAAAAATATTTTACACCTTCCTAACATTCATATATTTACACCTATAAAAACTTCATAACATTCCTAACATTTTTTAACATTCATTCTTAACATTAATTCCAAACATTCATATATTTTCACCTATCAAAACTTCCAAACATTCTTAACATTAACATTCCCATATTCATTCCCCATATATTCATTCTTAACATTAGATTGCACCTATCAAAAAATTCACTCCTAACATTCCCCCATTCCCACATTCACTCCAAACATTCACTCTTAACATTGCACCTATCAAAACATTCACTCCTAACATTCCCCCATTCTCACATTCTCTCCTAACATTCACTCCTAACATTGCACCTATCAAAACATTCATTTCTAACATTCTCCCATTCCCACATTCACTCCTAACATTAACATTCCCCATATATTCATTCTTAACATTAGATTGCACCTATCTAAACTTCATAACATTTCTATCACTCTCAACTTCTCAACAACAAACATACATAAATTTAATTATTTACATACACTCATATATGCTCCACCTATCAAAACTTCCTAACATTCCTAACATTTACATATACTTGTATATAATCCAAAAAACAATATCTAAGGTCAATGCACATGTATATAGTCCAAAAATTAATCTCCTTGATGTCCAAATCAACAACAATATATATATATATATATATATATATATATATATATATATATATTATAAAGAAAAATATAAATAATTCTCTAAATGGAAGTCCACCACTATCCTCGACAAGGGTCTTCCCTTGGACTCGTAACAATCTACAACATGTATAAATACAGATTATGAATATCAAAAATTATTGAAAGAACTTTAAACTAAAATCAAAACATTAAAACATTAAACTAATATATCAAAGAATAATTCAATTATTAACAAAATTACCTCCAATTCTCTATCATCCAACGGAGTCTTCTCTTTGCCTCTAAAAGGTGGAGGAGACCCAAGCTGCAACATCTATAAAAACAATTTATAAATCTTACAAATTATTTAGACTATTTTAAACTAAATTCAAAAAAATAAAATATTAAACTTACAATTCCAACACTATCGTTCAATGGAGTCTTTCCTTTTCCTCGACAAGATCAAAGAGACCCAAGATTCAACATATATAAAAGCAATATACAAATGTCAAACATTATTTAAACTATTTAAACATATATATCAGAGAACAATTCAATTATGAACAAAATTACCACGGTGCCAATATCCACATCTATAAAAGAACATGTATCTTCACCTGCAATTTCAATATGTTCTCTTCCGTTAAAATTTAAATTTTGTTAATAAACAAATCATAGTAAAATCAAAAAATATTAAGCTTAGTAATTAACTTAAAACCGAAACAAAAAAAATAAAACATTAGCTCACAATAGATTGAAAATCATCTAAGAAGTTCGAATCTAATGAAACCTACATAGATAATTCAAATTAACAATAAGATAAATAGTGAAATTTAAAAACAAAAAATAAAATCTTTCAAACATAAATATAAATGTGTAAATTTTAAATATACCTCTCCAAAATGCTCTTCTACATTTCCAGCATTTTGACTAGTGGAGACTCTAAAATTATGTTCATTTAACAATCAAGAAAAATGAAAACAAATACATATTTACGTAACGTATTTATTACTATACATCAACAAATAATTTATTATACATAGATATAATGTAACAAAAAGTTTTATTCAAAATAAATAAATAAAAATGAATAGATTGAAAGTACACAAACCTCTCCTATACTTGACGTGTCATTTGATATTCTATCCGAAGCTATATTATGACAAAGCTTGGCATAGGCATTTAGATCTTCAATTCCCATACAATCTAACTCATCATTTGTTTTGTAAACAAAATCTTTCTGAATAGTGGCTTGAACCCTCTCTCAACTCAATCCAACATCAACTCCTACAAATGCCGAAGTGAAACCTTCAGCAACATTATGCCTTGTAGTTGTCCCAACTTGTGATGTGGGCTCCATCTCCGATTTGTAAGTCACAAGCCTAGGTGGACGAGATATCAGAGGTGGAGGTCAAAGAGTACTGGGATCTTTACGGGCACCTTTTCAATTGCATATCCTCCCCTTTCCAACTCCATAAAACTAGGAATGAATATTAGTATAGTCTAGCTTCATTCCTAAAAAAAATTCAGCGTAAAAAACCTAGCAAAATAATTAGGAACCTCATCATTCCATGGAAACCAACCATAGGCTGCAAGGAATTGATCATATAAAAAATGTGCAAGTTCAGGGTGCTTAAAATATTGCACTTTCAATGCTTTCCGCTTTAGGCCCTCTTTGAAGTTGAACATTGAGTTAGCCTGTTCTCTAGTCACTCTCTCCTTCACAACAGTCGACTTGTTTGAACCCATCACCTGTGCCTTTCTTCTTTGCATCAAGGAAACAAAACCATCTATGGTTGGTCCAAGATCCTCATATACCTCAATGATTTTTTGTAATGATTTCAAAACCATCTCTATACTTTGTTTGTTCTCTGGAGCAAGATCCAAACTAGAAAGATCATTTTGCAGCTTGTCATAGTGAGCCCTACGACTTTCAAGGGTCATTTGTTGAAGACCACTTTCCCATGAAATCTCCTCTAGTAAATCTGATGGATAGGTCGTAATGGGTGTACAACCCTCAACTAACTGGACATATTGTGTCCGTGCTTGACCTTTTCCACCCTATGTAGGATGACGAGCCTCTTGCCAACCTTGCTCTACTTCCACTCTTGTCTCCCATACAGAAGGTTGAGATCCACGTTCACCCATAGATGATAAGGGGGAATCATCTCTACCACTATCTCCACATCGATGATCAGATGAATGTGAACTATACAATAAGCTTCAATCCCGAGGTGAAGTCAATAATCTTCAATTTTCATTTCGAACACCAACTCCTGAAGAATGTGATGACCTCCTACGCTTTTGTCTCAAAGGCTACTCTCTTTCCATTGGATATGATATCTACAAGTTTATACAAATATCAATTTAGACATGTTAATTAATCAACTTCAAAGACCTAGCTACTATAAAATCTAAGATTTCAATAAGGACGTAGATATCCCTAATATTATCTAATAGTTCTTTAAATGATTAAAGCCAATTTATTATTTGTTTCCATTTGATATGATATCTACAAGATTACACAAATAAACTCATATCATATTCAAATTCTACATGTTAATTCCCCATCTTTAAAGACCTAGCCACTAAAAAACTAAGTTTAAAAAAAAACCTACATGTCCTTAACATTATCTAATATATCAACTCATAACATATTCAAATTCTGCATGTTAATTCCTCAACTTCAGAGAACTAGCTAGTATAAAAACTAAGTTTTTATTACCTAGATGTCCCTCATATTATGTAATAGTTCTTAAAATGTAAAAAGCTACACTATTGTTGGATGTATGAGAAATTAATATAGCAATCTCTGTGTTTTTTATGTGTTTTAGATTTTTAAAACTACGTTTTCAATAAATACCTAGATGTCCCTAATATTATCTAATAGTTCTTAAAATGAAAATAGCTACACTATTGTTGGATGTATGAGAAATTAACGTAGCTATCTCTGTGTTTTTGATGTATTTTATATTTTTAAAATTAATGGAAACAATATCATCAAATATGAAACTAAAGCTACATTTCTTTATGTCATCTACAATTTTTTTTTGTTATTCCATAAAATCATAAAAAAACCCTTATGCTAAGTAAACTTATCAGAGCCAGAGTTGATGAACTCTGCATGGACATAGTTAATGAACTATGCATGGACAGATTTCATCAACTCTATCCACATGGACAGAGTTCCTCCACTCTAACCATGTGGACAGAGTTCATCAACTATGTCCATGTACAGAGTATTCATTCATGAACTCTGTCCATGGACAGAAATTGATGAACGAATATCTTCCTTATAATACCTATGAAATAAGATTAAAGTTAAAAAAATGCACAATATCCTAATATAATAGTAAATATAAACTGATAACTAATAAGCATTATACAAGTTATATGTTTCTTTTATGATTTAGATTAAAAATATATAAGATCAAACAGATCGGTAATCAGAAAATTGGATGTTTTATGTGTAATAATGTTTTTTTTGTTTATGGTTTTTTTAAAATGTACTAAAATACGTTTTGCTAAGTAAAGTTATCATGGAAAGAGTTGATGAACTCTGCATGAACTACATTTTGCTAAGTATAATACATTTTTTTGTCTATTTGGACAGAGTTGATGAACTTTGTCCAGATTTGGACAGAGTTTATCAGCTCTGTCCATTTGGACAGGGCTGATGAACTCTGTCCAAATGGATAGAGTTGTTGAAATCTGTCCATTTGGATAGAGTTCATCAACTTTGTCCACATTTGTACAGAGTTGAAACAATATAGTTGTACAACAACTTTTAATTTCTAACTATGAAGAAAACATTCAACAATCAAATGTAAACTACATGAATTTATAAAATAATTAAGTAATTGGTTATTATCAACTATATAAGAAAAAAATAATATGAATTATATGGTATATTTATTCTTGTTTTTTTCTTCTTTGACCTTTGGCAACTTATAAATATGAACAATATAACTATACAACAACTTATAATTTCTAATTATGAAGAAAACATTCAACAATTAAATCTAAACTACGTGAATTTATGGAGTTGATCAACTCTATCCATTTGGACAGAGTTCATCAACTTTGTCCACATGGACAGAGTTCATCAACTCTGTCAATTTGGACATATTTCATCAACTCTGTCCGCATGGATAGAGTTCATGGATGACTACCATCGTTATAGACGTATTAACTAAAATTAAAATTATAAGAAATATATAGTACTAATTAACATATGCAAACTTTAACTCTGCAATACTACGACGAAAAATGAATATAAGCCATTGACTACAACAAGAGACAAATCATATATTCAACGATTTGAATTATAAAAGGAATTGCATATATATTTACCTAACAAGGGGAAACATAGGAAGACCAGACCACAAACAGACCCTCCAAGAAAATACCATGAACACCTCCACAAATAGACCTCCAGGAAGTGACCTCCATGAACAGACCTCCACACCGAGAGGAAACCAGATAGGTAGAAGGGTGGCAAGATGGCGGATGTACACGTCAGGTGGCAGGGTGATGCAAATGGAAATGACGGGAAATGACCAACCAATCGAGTGGCGAGAAGGGTGGAAATTTGGCGAGATGGGTGGCAAGATGGGTGGCCAGAGGATGACAACGAGAAAAAATCACTACAGGAAAAAACAATGAAAATGAGGCCACAGCTGACCTTTTTTGCAGAAAAATTATTCGGCCGAATAAGTTGTTCGACCAAATAATTGTTTAGACGAATAATAGTTCAGCCGAATAATTGTTCGGCCAAATAATTATTCGGTCGAATACGTATTGAAACGCTGGTAAAAATTACCGGCCGGCAATGCGTTTCGTCAAATTAAATGGTTCACTGTTAAAGGTTATTTCGGCTGAATAAAGGATTCGTTATTCGACCAAATAACTATAATTATTCAGTCGAATAACTTCATTATTTGACAAAATAAATATAGTTATTCGGCCAAATAACTTCATTATTCGACCGAATAAATATAGTTATTCGGCCGAATAACATCTGCTATGTTCTTTGGGCACCCGATTCTCATGGAAGTGTTACCCAGCTTCGCGTTTTCACCCACTTGCAAATCAACGACCATCACAATAATGGTCATTGACTTTTTTTAATTGTTGAAATTTGATCATTGTGCATTTTCACTGTAACCGCCACGATCATTGATCTATAAATGCATGTTATTAAGACATATTTCATCAATTTTCTTTCTATAATTGCAACAATTTTTTTGTTCATTGTTCGATCCGTGATTTCAAGAGTCTGGTACTGGTTTAACACATCGAATTTTTTTATCTCCTTTGGTTTCGAGGTTAGTATTTTTAAATTCTGTGTCTCCTTTAATGTGTAGGGTCATACGTAAAGTGAGTCAACTATTCATTTTCTCCTCAGTACTATCACATCCAATACCAACATGGAAAGAGATGGATGATTAGGAAGTATTGATTTGAATATATCATGATAGAGATTATAATTTTGTTAGGGAAGGTACATGAGAAATAATGGGTCCGTCTTAGATTAATCGGTGTTTTAGGTAATTTCAAAATATTTGCAAAATTTTAGTTTTGCATTGAGGTTTGTGGTTAGTGAACTAATATTTTTCCAATGAATAAATATAATATCATCGATATTGGTCTCTTAATCATTGTTTGATTAAAAAAATATGAATATGAACTAATTAGGGAAACATCATTATTGATTTTGAAATGTTTTATTTGTTTAGTTTCTTATTTATAGAGGGGTGAACTAGCATGTGGTAATATATTTTGTGAAAAATTGTTTAAGCACTGTGATCCTGTGTGCTTGTGAGAAATCATGTTTTCTAACCTACAAGAACATACTGTTGGGGGGGATTTAAACTTTATCACTAAATATCGAAAATATAGTGGTTGGTGGTAAGAATAGACCCCCATACCAACTTATTCCTTAATATTTTAGAAATAAGGGGTACTGTTTGTGATATGTAACATGTCAAAGTACATTCAACTCAGATTTACTAATTATATTTGTCACTTTCCATGTAACATCTTTTAATTTTTGTCTCCTTAAATGTCAACGAAATATACTTGGGAATAAAATAATAAGAGGTATGTTGAGTTTAAGGGAGCATTGGAGGAGAAGGGAGATGGAAAGTGTTATTTCCCTTGCAATGATTGTAGGGGTTTGCAAACAAGAATATTTTTAAGAACAAGTGCTGAGAAACATTGTAAGGAGAAGGGGCATGTTGAAGGGGGGTTTGAATATCGTCCTTTGGTAAGATGTTATTCATTAGATAATGTACTTCTTGTAATAGTATTGATCATGTATTCACAAAATGTTTTATCATTTTAAATTTATGTGTTGTATATTATACACTAATGTTATTACATTGTTTGTAATTATAAAGTCAATACACCCTAAATGTCGACCGCTAGAGAGCTATTTTCCACATAATTATAGTATAAATACTACTTTACAAGGTGAGGAACATGTAGATTACAATACTGAAGATGAAATTCTTACTCATCCTATGGACGAAGATGAAGTTATTCATATAAATGGTGAAGATGAGATAAAAATATTGATCCAAGACACATTTTCTCCATTGGATGAGGACAACCTCCATGATATTCATGATGTTCCTCTACTGAAGAAGTCCCAAGAACCTCTTTATGAAGGCTCAAGAAAAAAATTTCTATCTGCTATATTGTTGTTGGTGAACTTGAAAGTTTTGAATGGTTTATCAAACACTTGTTTCACACATATCCTAAAGTATGTAATGTATTAATTGCATCTTCACATGGTATGAAAAGTTCACTATTTCTTTGTATTTTTAGTGCTAATTAATTCATAAATTAGGAATAAGCAATATTTATGATTTATATTGTTTACATTTCATTTTTTTGTCAATGTTGTAGACTGTTGGGTGAATTTATATTACCACCATCAAATAATTTACCACTCACATGTCGAGAGGTATTCTTAATTATGAAAGAAAATGGAATGGACTATCAATCTATTGATGCATGAACTAATTATAATATTATATATTATGGACAATATGCATCAGAAAACAAATGCCCACAATGTGAAATTAGTAGATATCAAAGTGGTCAAGTAACAAAAAAGGTTCCTCGCAAAGTTCTTCGTTAAATTCCCATAATTCCATTTTTCCAACGACTATTCAGATGCCAAAGTTTAACACAATTTATGGATTACCATGCAAAGAACAAAAGTGAATATGGTGTTCTTCACATGCATGCAGATGGTTCTACATTGAAGAACATCGGAGAAAAATGGCCAAATTTTAAAGATGAACCTCGCACTATTATACTTTCATTGGAAGCTAATGGTTTCAATCCATTTGGATATCTATGTTCTACTTACTCAGTGTGCCATGTTTTATTCATAAACAATAACCTTCCTCCTTAGATGTCGATAAAGAGAGAGCACACAATATTGGAAATTATTATTCCAGGTATTTTTTGAAGGTAATTATATTATTTCATTTCTTTGTTTCATTGTTGCATGAGAACACCGTTTATATATTGGTAAACATAACTGAATAGCATTGTATATTGTTGAATAAATTACGTAAGTACCAAGTTAAAAATATGAATGTATATATTGAGCCTCTTATCGATGATTTATTGAATTTATGGGTTTTCATCACTAGGTATGACATCTCTAGACCAATACAATAGAAACAATTCCAGTTAAATGGAATACTTGCATGGACAATTCATGATTCTCTTGGGTTAACACATTTTTGTGGTATGTAAGTTTTTGTTGCACTTTAAATTAATATGTTTTTAAGTTAAATATAATACATTTTTATTTAAAATAATAATCTTTTGATGCTTATATAACATTAATACATATAACTTGCAGGTCTTCAAACAAAGGGAAAATTTGCATGTCCATTATGTGGTCATAGGATAAAATCTCGTCATTCAAGAAGTTTGGGAAAGGAGGTGTTTGATGAGTACATTAATTCCTCCCTAAGAACCATAGGTGTCAAACTATTGAGACAACAAAATTGAATAGTAAAGAAGAGAATGGGAAGAAACCATGAAGAATGACACCTCACCTATGGAAGTTGGAATATAATACAAATCGTCATGGTATGAAAATTGTATATGTAGCATATAAATATGTAATATTATGAATTTTATACCTCTTTATTGAATTTTGCTCTACCATGGGTGTCATGAATTATTGTTAATGTGTTTTCATTTATATTTAATACTAAATTTCGTGAAGGCATGAATGGGATTCCATAAGGAATGAAGAGTTATCCCATACAATTTAGTAGGTTTCCTTACTACAAGAACCTACAAATAAATCATTTGTTCGATACAATGCATATCGAGAAGAACGTAACATAAATGATATGGAGAATATTAGATGGAAGGACTGACAAAGATAAAATTGGAAAATTTTGTAGTGACATTGCAGAAGCCAATCACACATTGCAATGTGTAATTAATTCCAATGTTGAAGAGGGGTGCTGAAATATTAGTATTCAATGGTTATTGACAGAGCAACAAACCAATGATATAAAAGAGATCATTCAGAAAATAAGGTTTCCAACTGGGTTTTCTTTTAACATACAAAGTATCTTAACAAAAAAAGGTGATTTTGGTGGTGTTAAAACTCATGACTGGCATACATTCATTAACATAATTATTTACGCATATAATTTCCATTTAGTACATATTTTTAGTAATTGTTGTCTCTTATTTGGAAATTAAATAAATAGTGATCATTTTCTTTTTGTTACAGTACGTTCTACCTCTATCTCTCCCAAATAGCTTTGACGACAACATAAAACAAGTTATACATGACCTTGGTAAATAAATGAAGTAATAACAATTTATATGCATGAAAATGTTTTTCACTTTGTTGCATAGCTTATTGACATATTGTGTTTGATAGATTGGAACACTATTATATATGCTTCAATCTTGTTGATCATTGTTATTTTCTTCCATCATTTGTAGGTGGATTTCATCTAAAGAAATCCGTAAAAAAGATATTAGGTATTGGAAGAGAGAAATTTCTCATCTAATGTGTGAAATGCAGAAGTATTTACCTCAAGGATATTTCAATGCACAAGAACACTATCTCATACACAAAGTTGAGGAGATTGAATTGTGAGGACCTGTACACACAAGATCAATGTGGATGGTGGAAATACATTTGAAGTCATTGAATGCTTTTGTTATACAAAGAGAATGTACTGAGGGTTATATTGTGTAGGGATATATGGGATATCAAGCCATCGTGTACATCAGTCAATATCTTCCAAATTTAGCAAAAAATACCAATCTTCCTTGCATTTGGCATGTCAACTCCATCAACAAATTTGAAGGGGAGGTCCTGTTGGGGAAAGGTAGAACAAGGAAAGTGCACGGTAATTATATGGTATAGATTTAATTTATTATACAATTAATTTCTCAATTTCACATATATATTACTCATGTAATTTTTATTATTCCATCAATATTGTAAGGTAAACTTAATTGCCTTTAATGACACCTAATTTACAATTCTTAATTGTTATTTTTTCGTATAGTTGGTTGCATGTGGGATGCAATACATTTATACATTGCAAACAATATTGATTGGATGGAGGAATGGATAGAACGATGTATAGAATTCTATGGTACCTTAACATGGGAAGGGATGAGTAAATTGATTAAAACAGTGTATCATCATCGAGAAGAATATCTTGGTGAAATTACACAAAGGGAAATTGATTTAGTATGTGGTTTAAAAGATAAAAAGGAAAGTATATTTTATACCCTCATCATTTTTTCATTGTTTCCTATTATATAAATGTATTTATTTTGTTTATTTATTCTTATATATTTATTTACTGAGTTGAGCATGATGCAGTTGATATACCACAAGGCTATGTGGTCCAGTGGTCATAAATTTCACATGAAAAAGTTGGACGACAAGAATAAAACAGTTGATTGTGGGATAACTGCAGTTTTTCAAGTGACTAATGTTTCCTATAGAAGTGATAAGCATCCAAAAGTATTTAAAAAATATGTACTATGGTTATTTGGAAGATAGAATTGAGTGTGACTTTAATTCCTTTAAAATAGTTATGTTTGAGTTAAAATGGTACAGGCTACGAATGAATGAATGTGATCATGAAAGAATGTTTTATTGAGCATGCCAATGGATTTTCCATGGTTAATATAAGGGCACTTGAAACATGTATAGAGCATTATTTTCTTCCAAGTCAATGTGAGCAGGTATTTTACTCAGAGGTTCTAGGTAAAGCAGGTTGGTCATACATTGTTAGATATGATCCAAGAGGAAGACCGATCAAGTATAATCTAGAGGAAGAAGACAATGTCGAATAAGAAGGTGATGCAGATCATGATAATTTTGTCACCGTAGATGTGTCAGATGAATAACACGATCAAGAATTTGAACATCCAAATGATGTAGCAAACAATTTTGTACTTGGTGATGATATTGATGATGAATATATAACCAAAAAATGACATTGAGGATGATGTTGATATGACCGATCCTTTCAACGATAGTGATTATAAACCAGATGATGATACAAATGAAAAATTGGATGTTGATGATATTGGTGATGAATAATAGAAATCATCGTCATCATGTCATCCTCATTAGAATAATTACAGCCATCATCATCTTCATCTTTATGATCATCAATGGCATCATAAACATCTTCTTCTTCATATTTATAATCATTAATGTTATCATCATCATCATCATTATCATCACTATCATCATCATCATCATCATCATCATCATCACCATCACCATCATCTTCATCATTGTCAACATCGACATCATATTTAACCTCATCCTCATCCTCAGCCTCATCATTGTCAATGTTATAATCATCATCGTAATCAATGTTATCATCATAATCAACATCATCATCATGTTCATACTCATTATACTAATAGCAATCATCAAGATCATGTCATTATCATTAGAATAATCACAACCATCATCATCTTCATCTTTATGGTCATCAATGGTATCATAATCGTCATCAGCATCATCAGCATCATCATCATCCTCATCATCACCATATTCATCATCATCATCATCGACATCTTAATCAACCTCATCCTCATCCTCATTCTCATCCTCATCCTCATCATCAGCAATTCTATAATCATCATTGTCATCAATGTTATCATCATCATCATCATCATCATATTCATGTTCATCATCATCATCATGTTAATACTCATTAAAATAATAGAAATCATCATCATCATGTCATCCTCATTAGAATAATTGCAACCATCATCATCTTCATCTTTATGATAATCAATGGTATCATAATCATCATCATCATCATCATCATCATCATCATCATCAGCTTCATCATCATCAGCTTCATCATCATCATCTTCATCATCACCATGTTATAATTGTTAGAACTATAATCCAACACTTAGTACCTTTGTTTACAACCTTAGTCAATTTCATTTGCTTCTTAGCAATAAATTGTTATGGTTTAGACTTAGGGAATTTTCCGAGGAGGTGAACTAGTTATTTCCAGGTATTTCACACCTACACTAGCACTATAGTTGGTCAACCTAGCACATGTGTGCCATAATTTATTGTCTTGGGGTGCTACATCCTTGATTTGGGTGATATTGGTTTGATTAGGGAGCTCTTATGTGTATTTTTTTCCTATTTTGGATCTCCTAACAACATTTATTGTCACCTAGAGACTCCCACACACCTCTACTCTCTCACCCACACATACCATGGAGTCATTATTTCCCCACCACACTTCATCCACATCCACACCATGATTTGTTATCGTTTGGGCTGAGTCAAAGCTTGTTTGGTCCACCAAGGGGGGATTGAGGCCAATTTGGCCATCTTCACATGTACACCTAGTTTTGGCTTCCTAATCCTCATGAATTGTTCCATATGCAATATATATGTATTCTTAACACATTCATATGTTAGACAGTTCAATAATAACCTATTTCTATTCACATGTGTATGTAAAATTGTTCCTCTTTCAAGTTGTTTTGCTAGTTTTTGCAAGTAATTTGAATTGTGAGAGTCTATTGGGCTCCTAGATCATGCTGTAAATCAAATTATCACATGGTATTAGAGATTATTGGAGTTACAGATCAATCCTGAGTGTTTGAGTTGAATCTTGAGATATTTTTTGGATAAAAGTTGAGTGTCTTTGCAGGAAGTTTCAACAAAATCTCACCACTATTGCCAACAGATATGGAGGAAAAAAAATATTTCACACCCCATTCAATTACTTAGAATAGAAGGCCGATATGGTCATCCAATTGATATCTAAGGGTCTCTACAGGGTCACCATGGCTACATAAGTGGAACCAAACTCTACAATAGAGAAGTTGAAATACTTAAATAGTCTCGATGAGGCCTTTGGATTGTTGTGTCTAAACATTTCAAGAGATATCCTATTTAATGTTGACAGTTTGACAACCACAAATGAGGTGTGGCAGAAAATCAAATCTCTTTTTTGGAAAACTGATGATCTGAGAGGACACCATCTTGAAAATGAGCTCATTAGCTTGAGACCAGAACATTTTGACACTATCCAGGAGTTCTTCACCAAAATAAAGCCCTTAGTAATTCAACTCAAGAAGTGTGGAATTGAGAAGAAGGAAGAACAGTTGATATTGTCAATCCTTTCAAAGTTTGGGCCAGAATACTCAATGTCTATTAGAAAATTCCTTTCTAGAAAGCTAACCATTTGAAATTGTAAAATGCCAACATTAGCTAGGTTCATGGAGTCCCTAACCTAGGAGAAAGACAAGCTATTCCATATGGGAACCTTCAAAGAAAGAAAGGATTAATCCTTGGTTGTTGGTGTTTCAAATTCCTCCAAAGGCAAGAAGAAGGAAAAGAATTTGAAACAATCAGAGAAGAAAAAAGATGAAAGACCCAAGAATCCTTATGGGGGTTAGAATCCTTCAAAGGATAGGGACAAGAAAGGGAAGGAGAAAACAAAATGCACCTATTACCACAAGGGATGGCATATAGAGAGCTCCTGCATGAAGAATACCATTGACAAGATGGCGTAGCTACTGGACAAAAACAACATCCCTACCCTAGATGGCGGAAGGAAGAAAGATGAAAACTCAGGTTGATTTAGTATCATCTATACATATGGCCTTTGTTAGATATATCTTCTCTTCCATGCATTCAAATAGTGGCCCAACTATTTGAATGGGAGATGACTCTGAGATCCAAACCAAGGAAGTTGGTAGGATCGACCTAGAGCATGGATATTCCAATGATGTTCTCTATGTACTTGATTTGGCAAAAAAAATGTGTTGTCAGTGTACCAAATGACACATATAGTAGAAACCAAGAGAGTAACATTTTACTCATGACTTGGTAGAGATAGTAGAAATATCATCCAACAAAGTAGTGGCATTAGGGTATGCAACCCACTAGGATAGAATGTACAAGTTATCAAAATTGCTTCCTAATTCCATAGGGAAAGTTCTCCTATCTCATTCCAATGATACCTCCAATATATGGTATGAAATATTTGGACACATTAACTACAAGTATCTTCAAGCACTGAACAAGGATGAGATGGTGGAAGGGCTTCCTTCAATCAAATCTTCCAATGGAGCTTGCATTGGATGTGTAGTGGGAAAGCATCCATAGAGCATCTGTGAGAAGGGGAAGGAAAGGAGAGCCATAGAAACACTTGGATTGGTATATTCAGACCTCATTGGTCATCTTCCCACTCCCTTCTATGTAGGATCAAGGTATATACTCACTTTCATAGATGACTACTCAATGTTCTATTGGGTATACTTCCTTAAGTTAAAATATGAACTATTTGAGACATTGAAGTTTTGGAAGGCCTTATTGGAGAACCAAAGTGGGAATAAGATAAAAATTATTAGGGCTGACAATGGTAAAGAATATCTCAATAAAAATATGCAGCATCCTTGTGAGGAATGTGGCATCCAAATGCAACATTCAATCCCCTACACACCACAACAAAATGGTGTGGCAGAGAAGAAAAATAGGGGTCTCAAAGAGATGGCTACATGCATGATTGAAGGAATGGATCTAAGTCCCAAGATATGGTCTGATGACATCAATTTTTCTGAATATATTCATAACAAGTAATTACATAAATCAGTCAAAGGAAAAACTCCCTATGAGGCTTGGTTTGGCCACAAACCAAATGTCTCACATTTCAAATTTTTTTGGCTCAAGGGCACGGGATTGAATTCCATCAGAAAAGAGGAAGGATTTGCATCCACTGAGAAAATAATGTATCATGGTTGGTTATGGTGAATACACAAAGGGTTATAATATATTTTATACATCCACACTCAATAACTTCATTGAGAGGAGTGTGCAATTCGAAGAGGAGATCATACAATATTTTGAGCTTGCACCGGTGGATTGCTCTTCTCCCCAACACCATGATGATGTAAATAATGATTAAATCTCTAATTTTTCTAATAATTATGATAATGACATGGATGAAGATTAATTTTATGTACATTACTCACCTTCAAGGCCCAAAATGGGTGAGAAAACTATACAAGCTGTTGGGGATGTAGCAGGCAATCCCCTAGATCCTAGGAAGACAAGATCCCAATTTCACAATGCTTCTTATGCAATTGAAATTGATATTTATGAACACTATTATATGATTATTGGATATTATCCACAATAATATCAGGAATATTGTCATGATCCAAGGTGTAAATAAGCCATGAAAGATGAATTCAATTCTCTCCAAGAGAATGAAACATGGGAATTGGTTCCCTTGCCTCCCAAGAGGAAGCTTGTGCAATGTAAGTGGGTATTTCAAACCAAAATTGCTGCAGATGGTCCTAATTTTAAGTAAAATTCCATATTATTTGCTAAGGGCTACTCTCAATTCCAATTAGTGGACTACACCAAGACATTTTCACCGGTTGCAAAGATGGACTCAATTAGACTAGTTCTAGCCATTGCAGCTAGTAAATGTTGGGAGGTTCACCACATGGATGTGAATAGTGAATTCATCCATGGTGAAATACAGGAAGATATATACATGAAGGAACCTAAAGTTTTCCAAGAGAATCCTTCACTTGTTTTCAAGTTGAATAAGTCACTCTATGAGCTCAAGCAAGCCCCAAGGGCTTGGTATGCTAAAATGGATAGTTTTTTGCTCTCAATTGGTTTCATTCGATGCAAATATGATCCCAATGTGTATTTGCAGAAAAATGATTATGTATTGAATGATATTGTACTATATGTATATGACCTCTTAATTACAAGGATCTTCACCAAACAAATTAGATCAATTCAGGCCTACACAGTGACTTTGCAATGACAAATCTAAGATTGCTAAAACAATTTCTAGGATTGGAAATTGGGAAATATGAAAGAGGCATCATGGTCAGGAAACATAAGTATGCTTAATACCTGCTAATAAAGTTTAATATCATTGATTGTAAGGCAGCCAAGTTCCCTTTTATTTCTGGCATAAAACTAGGTGAATTTGGTGATTCTCCTTTGGTAGAATATTGTTCACTATACAGGAAGCTAGTTGGTAGTTTGTTGTACCTTACACATACCAGACCTGATTTGGATTATGGTGTTAGTGTTGCAGAGATATATATGCAGCAAAAAAATGAGATCCATTGGAAGGCTTCCAAAAAGATCCTTCAGTATGTTCAAGAAACAAAGAGTTTCAAGCTTACACAATGCAACTACTTCTTCACTATAACTAATTGGATTTTAGGATTCAGATTGGGATGGAGATCCCACTAACAGAAAGTCCACTTCAGGTTTTTTTTATGCTTGATGATGGTCCAATTTTATCATCTAGTAAGAAACAACACACAATTTCTCTTTCTTCAGTAAAGTCTGAATACATGGGAGCAATGAATGCAACCACACAATGTGTGTGGTTGCAAGGGATTCTTCATGAGCTTGATGTTGCATTTGATTCACCCACTACCATTTGGGTTGATTATAAAAGTTCCATCAAGATATCTACAGATCCAACCTAGAGGTAGAGAAAAAAGCACATTGATATCTATATGCACTACATTTGGGGTTTAGTGCATGATATGGTGATTGACTTGCAGTATTTCCAATCCACCAGGCAAACGACTGACATATTCACCAAGAGTTTTACTGAGAAGAACTTCACTTACATGAAATAATTTCTTGGAGTTAGTGATTTATGATGATTTCTTCCATTCACTTACAGTTTTTCATCCCCATGTCCATTTTATAGGGTAGGTTTTGTACCATGAGGTTTTCCTCTTTTCCTCATTTTTACATGGACAAGTGAATTTCCGTTTGTAATGAGGTGACTTGAGTCTTTGATGCCAAGGCCTCCAATAATATTTTGATGAGTTTTAATAATTCATGGTTAAGGGGGCTTGTTAGAAAATTAATCCAACACTTAGTACCTATTTTTACAACCTTGGTCAATTTCATTTGCTTCTTAGCATTAAACTGTTATGGTTTAGACTTAGGGAATTTTCCTAGGAGGTGAACTAGTTATTTCCAAGCCTTTCAAACCTACAATATCACTATAGTTGGTCAAAAAAAAGCATGTGAACCCTTATTTATTGTATTTGGGAGATACATCTATGATTTGGGTGATCTAGGTTTGACTAGGGAGCACTTATGTGTATTTTTTCCTATTTTGGCTCTCCTAGTAGCATTTATTGTCACCTAGAGCCTCCCACACACCTCTATTTTCTCACCCATGCATGCCATGGAGTCATTATTTCCCCATCACACATCATCCACATAAAATCTATGATTCCGTACCATTTGGGCCGAGTTGGAGGTCGTTTGGTCCACCTACGGGGGATTGAGGCCAATTTGGCGATTTTCAAATGTACAATCAGATTTCTCTTCCTAAGCCTCGCGAATTATTATAAATGTAATATATACATGTTATTAGCACATTGAGATGTTAAAAATTTCAATAATATCATGTTTATGTTCACATGTGTATGTAAAATTGTTCCTCTTTCAATATTTGTTGTCAGTTTTTGCAAGTAATTCAAATTATGAGAATCTCTTGGGCTCCTAGATCATGTTGTAAATCAAATTATCATAATAATAATCATTGTCATCAATTTAATCATCATAATAATCATCATCATGTTCATCTTCGTAATCATCATCATGTTCATACTCATTGGAATAATCGCAATCATCATCATCAACATGTTCATCCTAGAGATGATTTGCTGTGGGAAAAATGTTCATATGTACTAATGATAGATGAGAACCATGACATAATGGATATGGAGATATATCCTAGGAACTATGTTCATTGTGTACTATCTTCATTTATGTGTGCATTAATGTGGTGGTGCAACTAAGAGGTTATAAAAGGTAATAAGTTAGTAGACTAATTACTAGGTTTATAACCCCTAATCTTTGGTAAGACAAAACCTTGCAACCGCTACAATTTTAACTTTGATAATATCTTGTGACCCCTTTACTTCCATAATTTTTCAACTCAACCATTGATAACTTGTCACTCCTAATCATTATTAAGTTGTAAGTTATAGATCCTATCACCTAATACCCTTAATACTTGAAATTGTTTTATAAATCCTAATTCTTACGCTTGTAAATACTATAATATCTAAACCCTATACCTTATAAACACTATTTCCTAACCATTAACATATGTAATCCATAATTTGTAACTACCCACTCTAGGATCTATTTAATACGCCTAATTATTTGAAAAAAGTGGTTTCTATTTTAGAAGGAATTTTAAAAATAATAATAAGACAAGAACAATTATGTGTTAAATTTCCTATTTATCAAGGTTGTAATTACATGAATTTTACACATTTTTAGGATTTAAATATTTGTAAGAAATAAATTGTATTATACAATAAATTCCATCTTACCTTATTACTTACTTATGCTAGTTGTCTCAAGTCTTCTCAACAGTGGACTTTATTAAGCATCCTCTATGTGTCAAACTTCGAAATTTTCACCATATTACACTCATATGATTTTTTTTTCAAGAAATGGTATATTGACGATGATGGACATAAAGAAAATGATCATGATAATCTTGCTGACAATGACGACAATGATAATTTTGCTATCACCATCATCATCATCATCACTAACGATGATGATGTTGTCGATGGTGTTGTTTATGACGATGATGATGACGATGACAATGACAATGGTGATGATCATTGATGATGAAAATGACAATGACAATGGTTATGATGCTTATGATGTTCTTGATGATGATGATGATGATGATGATGATGATGACAATGATTATCATGATGATGATGATGATGATGACAATGATTATGATGATGATGATAACAATGATTATCATGATAATGATGATGATAAATATGGTGGTGATGTTGATGATGATGTGATCATAATTATTGATGTCGTCAGTTTCATCATCATTGACATTGTCATTAAATTTTTAATATAGTACCTTGTATCCCTAACCAACATCTATCATCTTAAGTTTAACCTGGTTGTTCTGCTATCTTGCCTCCATGTTGGTGGAAAAATTCCCTGGATATCTACTTTCCTGAAGGGGTGTAGTGGACCTATTGGATTCAAGAAAAGGTAACAAATCACATTACAAAAAACATTAAAATAATAATAAACATTAAAGTAATAATAAACATTACAATATTAATAAAAATTAAAATATTAATAAACATTAAAATATTAATAAATTTAAAAATAATAAACATTCAAAAAAGAACAAAAAATTAAAATTATCCATGTTACCTCCCCCCCTGTCGCGACAAAGAAACATCTTTCACATACCTCACCCATGAACTAGGCCTGAGGCCACAAAGGAGGTTCCAAGGTTGCATAGGAGGTTTTCTAGTTACCTCAACCGCAAACTTGGACCAAGGTCGCACAGGAGGTTCCAAGGTTGCATAGGAGGTTTTCACTTACCTCACCCACAAACTATGCCCGAGGTTGCAAAGGAGGTTCCAAGGTTGCATAGGAGATATATCTTGTTGTTTCAATGAACCCCTTCCTTGACACAACTAGAAATCTAACTTGTGAGTGTGGTGAAACCCTTAAGTTGCACCAGATAAATTTCTTGTTTGAAACATTTGTTATAGTACAAGGTTAGGATGCAACTCAATTTTAATGGTATCCCATCTTCGGGTGTTTTCTATCCTCAAGGATGTCCAACTCCTTCATCTCCAAAATCTATGTAGAGGGACATTGGCAGATTGAGGTTGAGACCCATAAGAAAAGGTGAAGGTCACTAAGGCATCAGGAAAAGCATAGGCTAAGGTAGCTTCAGGACCATGATCTAGTATAAGTTTATTTTTTTCCCGTATAGATGTCTTCGGTAAGTCAATTGCTTTGATTTAATCCATAAACTCATTTTCTAGTTAGGGTTTTATTAATAGATACAGTCAATAAATTGTAGTCAAGGTTTTATTAATAGATATAGTGAGGGTTTTCTCATATCTCTCCTCCACCGATTGATTAGGATGGATGTTTTATACAAAAAATACTTGACCTAATTCCTATAAACCCTGCTACTACATACCTTGAAAATCAACCCTGCTTATGGATATATGATAGATATACAATGTGGACATATACAATCATGGTTTTATTGTTAGATATAGTCAAGGTTTTCTCCTTTCTTCCCTCCACTGATTGATTAGGATGGATGGTTTTATACAAAAAATACTTCACCTACTTCCTATAAAACCTCACAATCAAACCCGCTTATGGATTGTGGATAGATATACAATGTGGATAGAGATACAATTGTGTCTTGTCTTGTAAGGGATTTCACGCCTCGTACTACCTAGCCTGATACTGGT
The DNA here is from genome assembly GCA_001517045.1 of Pseudotsuga menziesii. Classification (NCBI taxonomy): domain Eukaryota; kingdom Viridiplantae; phylum Streptophyta; class Pinopsida; order Pinales; family Pinaceae; genus Pseudotsuga; species Pseudotsuga menziesii. Next base: position 734,633 of record LPNX010414196.1, on the reverse strand, counting down.
TCAGTTAGGTATGGGATTGTATGGTGCGGTTCGATTGTAGGATAAATCATGACCAAGAACTTATCCAAAAAGGTATGGTCTTCTACCAGGATTTACATTAAATCATAGGAAACAGATTTCATAGGAAAAAAAGCATCAGCTCGTAGTGTTTTACACAACACATAAGATACAAAATAGTCTGCACATTGTTGTTACAATTGATTCAGAGGAATAATTGATGTCTTGTTTCTCTATGATATGGATATCATTTGGGTAGTATTTAATTGTTACAAATGGATTGGTGAACCTTTTGAATAAAGAAAAGGAATATGGTTGGTCTTATATCTTTGAATGTTTTATAAGGTGTTGCAGCTGCAACTATTTTCCCAAATTTTTGAAATTTTGGACCCTCCTCCTAATTTTTATCTTGCCTAAAATCATTTGGATCCATGAACTCTATTTTTATTCCCCTCTGCTACATGTTTGGATTGTTTTGAGGTCAAATTTTTTCATGCTTTTCAGAAAATTGCTTATGTCTGAAACTGTTTGAGTTGTAGAATTTCAAGATTGGATTTAAAATGTTACCCCTTTGATCTACGATTTCTTGCTTTGATATCGGAAGTCTATTTCTTGTTTTTGCCATTGTTTTGGAGGTGAAACAAACTTTGTCATCACTGCTCGGCCAAAATTTTGTTGGAACTTAACATCTTTTTAGCTTGGTTGTTTGGAACTCTTTTAACCATGCGCCGGATCCATACTTCCCTACGGGGCCGCCATTGCGGAAGCTGAACGATGATTTTTCTGATGGATAGCTTTTACTGTTCCAATGCTGTGACATTATTTTGTTGACTTTCTATGCAATGTTGAAGGTTGATTGAATTTTGAGTCAGGGTTTTTGATCTCTATAACGCCGCTATTCTGAGGAAGAGACCAACTTTTAGACCACTGCACAACCTTAAGATTTTTCGAACACTTAACATTTTCATGATGGTCTTTGCGCCCTATCGAAAGGTTTTATGACTTTGATAGAAGGTGGTATTCTGATTGCTTTCCACCATTTTGGCTCTCGACCAAACTAAATGCTCTGCCACATAACTATTCTATGCACTGATTGTTTTCCTATGGTTTTCGCCGTTATGTTTTGTTTGTCGTGGAGCCCGCCGTATTTTCGTCTTTCGCCATTGCAGCTGCGTAATGCACTAACCACCCGACATCTATGTCTTTTCATCCACCGACAAGGAGTTTTTCCACCCAATGTTTTAGTATTTAATCTTTCGACACCGGTAGACTTGATGGTCTTGCAGAACCTATTGTCTATCTGAAGCCCTGCATTGTGGCTGTTATTTAAGCTATCATGCCAATGCTTTAGTGATTTTTCCCACCGGTGTAGGTTTTTCCCGCCTATTCTGTATGTGTTATTACCCTACTTCATGGGCAGCAGAGGTTTCATTTTCTATCATTTCAAGGTTTCTGCAATGAGAGCGCAGTACAGGGCCTCATTTTGATGATTAGTTTATTGCTAGTATGGTTTATATTTGTTGAAAAGACGCAGTATGAATTAATGATGAAGTTTTGTTTTGATTGCAGAAGGACTCAAAAGATTCTTTAGAGCACTGTGGCAAAGAAGACATAGCTGAAGGAAAAAGCAGAAGGAAGCTGGCTGAAAAGAGATAAGCAAAGATATTCTGATATCAACGGGATCTTAAGAGGGATGAATAAAGACAAAGCGAAATCGATAGAAACAAAGGCCCAACTTTGGAAAAGATTCAGTAGTTACTAAGATGGTCCCACTATATGAAGTACTCATAAGATTAAATCTGAAGTGTAAGGTATTGCTGAAATCATGAGCACTCACAAAATGACAAAACTGTGAGATTAAAATGGTTGGGCAAGCTGGAAGGTCGAGGGGCAGGGAAACCCAAAGGTCTTGTTGTTTTTTGTATAAAGACAGGGAAGTTAGAGGGAATAGGGGCTTTTTCCCTAGAGAAACTTGTGAACTATTGGTTGTAAGAGGAACTACTTCATTTTGCAATAATAAATTACAAATTTTGATTGTTGGAGAAGGTGCTATGTGGAATGTTCAAATGTGATGAAATGAATAATGTTGAAGGGGAACTATTTCATTTTCAACTATGTTTCATTAACTGTGAGAGCTTTCTAACTTTCTGAACCTATTTTCTTATCTAAATGTTCTTTGGTTTATTCTGTGATAATTTCCACTATGAGTAATGGATGGTTTAACGGTTGATGAGCTATCTTGTCATATATATCCCTATCCATGTTTATGTGTTTTGATTCTAAGAACAACTGTCTATGATTTATCTTAACATGTGGATAGTATTACATTAATCATGAATTAATATCTCAGTCCCTAGGGACAGCTTAGTTGTTTATTGTTTTGCTAGATTGTGTGTGATTCAGATGCAAGAGAGTCTAAGACGAGAGGTAAGAACCTACACATCACATTGTGACCACTCCTTGTATTCTTAATCAATTTGAATTTTAGATAGGCACTTGCATATCATACTTAAAGTCAAAAATACAAAATATATACGGTGGACCAGGCTGCAACTGGTAAAACCTTTTATTTTTGTTACTTGACCTACGGTAGTCAGACCGCAAATCGGACGGATTCCCTACACCAAATAGTCATAGGCTAGTTGGGAACATTGACTGGGGAGAATTTCTTGCTATTGTTGCCTATGAATTTCTAGGCCTCAATATTTTTTGGCATTATAAGGAGGGCCGCCAGTGCATGGCTGGCCGAGGAAACTCGTTTTCTCAAAATTATTCCACCGGTGACAGTTCAGAAAGCAGTTTGTTTTCCAATCCAATTCCTGAAGACAAGGGTAGAGGGCACTTGTATTCTATCAGTAACGAAGTTGTTAATGATATGAGAAGACACATTAGGGCATACATGAAGAATATTGGAGGATTATTGATTATCCATGACTTTCCGAGAAGAGAATACAAAAGGAAAGACCGTCCTATATTGGAAGACTCAATGATGGTTGGAGATTGGGAAGAACTTGTAGAAACAGCCTTATAGGAAGTTATACAGCCTTTGAATCAAGTAGGCCCAGATACCCCTTATGGTTCTCCTATCCATACTCCTATTCATTCACCAAATCACTCTCCACCTAGACTCATGACAGGCATAAATGCAAATCATCCACCAAATCCACTACCTACTTGGAAAGCCAGATCACCTTTAAACCTAACACCTCCGTTGCACGAATTACCTCAAGCTTTTGAAAATATGCTGCCCAAGTTTGATCCAAATGAGAAGATTGTAGTATATGACCATTTGCAAAGTTTTTATTTGGCAATAGAAGGATTAAGGGCTGGGGAATATGAGGATGTAGTTTGCTAACTTTTTTCGCACACCCTTAAGGGAGCAGCAACATCATGGTATTTTGGTTTTCCTGCAAACTCTATCCCAGATTGGGATACCTTTGAAAGGATTTTTGGAAGTAAGTACACAACCCAAAAAACTCATGTGGCTCTCATGAAAGGACTATGTGCCTTAAATAAAGAAAGAAAAGAGAAGGTGCATAGTTTTACCCAAATATTTGCAACCTATCTTGATAATTTTTCTGAAGCTGACAAAACCTCGGATAAAGTCCTGATTGAATATTATACCTCAGCTCTAGGACTAGAGTTGGCCATGTTTTCCAAAATGAAGGCCAAACCTACACTAGCAGAGACTTATGAAGAAGCGGAGAGGGTAGAGGCTGAAAAGGAAAGCATCGAAGATTATCCTGAACGGTCAGGAGAAAAAAATGTTGGGAGGAAAGCATTGCTATTTACTAAGCCTAAAGAGGAGCAATCACTGGATTTCAAAGGAATGGAAAAGATGATGCAGAAGCTCTCTAAAAAAATCATAGACTTGGAAAAGGACAAGGAAGCTCAAAAGTTTTATAGACCTTATTACAAAAAAAGGAAGATAACAATCAATCCCAACCCCCTCTGCACAGCCCTGCATCTATGAACTTAACGGAGGTAGGAATGGATAACTTTTGCACTTTCCACCAACAACCCCATTCTAAAAAGAATTGTCCTCAATGGATAAATTCAATGACGTTGGTCATTAATCATCTCTTAGATTCCAAATTAACTGAAGACAATGATGAAGAAGGGAAAGACAACAATAAACCAACTGAAAAACAGGAGGATGAGGCCCTGGTTTTATGGGACTATGTATCATTGTTTGATGACAATGGAGAAAAGGATCTAAGACCCAAGGACATCCTGGAAACAAATGTAACTACGAGAATCCAAGGGTTGATTAAGGAAAATAGTCTTATGCTCTCGAAGATCAAAATACTTCAAAAGAATGTCAAGAATTTTCAAAACAAATCCACAACTAATAAAATTCTAGAATTTACCATCGCCAGTCAAAGTCCTAGACAGGTCAACATGCCTACTAAGACAAATGAAGAAAAAATAAATAATGTTAGATAAAATCTCACAGAACATAATATGGATTATGACATTGTGGAGGATATAAAAAAGGTAAGGACAAACATCTCATTATTTGAAATGTGCCACAGCAGAAAGAAAATCTATTGAAAGCACTTGAAGTATCAGAGGAGAGGCTACCCACTGAAAATCAGCCCCAAGAAGAAGAAATTGGTGAAGCAAGTATGGGAGGTAAGCCTAAAAGCAAGAATCCACCTTTTCTCCTTACTTTTGAAATTTTCAACCACAATGTGCATAACAGCCTAGTAGATTCAAGAGCATCAATCAACGTCATGCCGCTGTCATTTTGCAAAAAGCTAAATGGACAACCTAAACCATCTACCTAGATGGTCGTTCAGTTGGATAGAACGAATGTGAAGGTAATTGGGGAAATGGAGGATGTTCTCATTCACTTATCTTCAAATGATAAGGTGTGTCAATTCATTGATATTGTGGTGGCTGACATACTAGAAGCTTATGGACTTGTTCTGAGCAAAGATTGGTCGGCAAAGCTGAAAGGATATTTTGCCTCGGCTTGGTCACATCTGTGGCTACAATATAGAGGAATCCCAAATTAAATTAAAGTTTTGAGGGAGCCCCACATGAAGCACAATGTTACTCAGTTCGAAGGTAAAAATAAACCAGTGGATTCTATTTTGGGAAATTACTTTATTGAGCTAGAAATAGGAAATTATCAAGTGGAAGAAGCCAGTGATACATCAGACGCTCAGCCTGATCTCCTTCAGTTTTCACATGCTAATGAAATTGATTGTAAAATAGTAGACTTAGCTGTAGATGTAGATGTTAATTCTCACAGAATAGTGGTTAGCGATTTTTGGACGCTTTTCTTTGATGGTTCTAAAACTTTACAGGGGTCAGGAGCCGGCTATGTCTTGATTGAACCTAAGAAAAACAAACATTTTCTTTCATGTAGGTTATAGTTTGAATGTACCAATAACACAGCTGAATATGAAGCATTAGTTCAAGGATTAAGGAAAGCAATTGAATTAAAGGCAAAAAATCTGAAAGTGTTTGGAGATTCTGAAATAATTGCTAAACAAATTAGAAATCAAATACATTGCATTTCTCCTCATTTAAAAGCTTATCAAAATGAAGTATGGGATTTACTTAAATGTCTTAAAGCATTTAACATTGTATCGATTCGTAGACTTAAAAATGTAGCAGCTGACTTGTTCGCCACCTCAGCTACGAGGCTTGTGTCTAATAATCGGTGATCTGTTGAATTGCTTTTCAGGCCTTCAGTTCCAAATATGATTACCAATCTACAAGTGTTCGATGATGATCAGCATATTATAGAATGCTTGACAAATTATGAGACCTTCAAAGGGGCGATTATTGATGATGAAGAACATCAAGCTAAGCTAAAATTCAAAAATTTTATTCCTAAAGGAGTTAGGACTTTAGAACAGATGTTTGATTTAAATGAGAAATTTAGAAGACCAGCGAATGTGAAGACTCAGAGGTCATCTCTATAGTTCGATTTGATTAATTTGGGGACTGAATTTGTGCCTAAATATGTGAATTTAGGAAAGTGTTGCTCTCCAGGTGAAAGGAATAAGTTTATCAGTCTTTTCAAATGATACAAAGATGTTTTTGCCTGGACATATGAATATCTGAAGACTTATGACACCAATATTATTCAACATGTTACCCCCATCAGATCTGGAATCAAACCTTATCAGTAGCCTTTAAGGAAAATGCATCCAAAATTAGAACCTTTAATCCAGAGTGAAGTTAAGAAACTATTGGATGCTAGAATTATCTTCAAGGTTAGACACTCAGAATGGGTCTCAAATCTAGTATCGGTATGGAAGAAATTTGGAGAAATCAGGCTATGTGTAGATTTTAGAAACTTAAATTGCGCTCCAGATAAAGACAATTATCCTGTTCCACCCATGGAGCAGATATTGCAAATGGTTTGAGGTTCTGAACTATTCTCTTTATTAGATGGATTCTCAGGCTACAATCAAGTATTAGTAGCTGAAGAAGACAAACTAAAAACAACATTCAGGACTAGGTGGGGAACTTTTGCTTACAGAAGGATGCCCTTTGGACTCATAAATGCTGGGGCTACTTTCCATAGGTGTTGTAATGGATAATTCACCTAATAACCTAGGTCTGGGGGTTACCAACATACTCTAACACTTGCAGACAATTTGACTTATGAAAGTACAAAACAAGAAATAGGAAAGTAGCAGGACTTACTTGTATTAAACGAAGGTTGATCCAAGCTATCTTCTTCCTCTTTTGTTCTTCTTCCCAAGTCTCCGGGATAGTTCCTCCTTCACCTGTTAACAAAGATTCTTCCAAATACAGTATGATTCATATATAAAGATGCAGGTTAAGCAAATCATATATTATAATGAAATGTAAACATTTACCAATCCACAACACATGAAACACAATATGGAAGAAGTTCTCTGCTTTATTAACAATAATAGAGGGAGTTTAGGTTACAACCCAATGTCTGAACAAGGGAATCCTCTGTCACCAAAGGACTCTGAGTTTCTCTACTCCAAAGATTCTGTAGACAATCCACTAGCATAACTTTGCTCTCCAAGTATTACCCCTAACACCCTCCCCAAGGCCTCTATTTATCTGAAGGAAATGAGGCAGTTCTCGAAGGTTAGGGAGGTTATAGCAGTTAATGGGATTAAGGTAAATGAGTAAACAAATCTCCCATTAACTCGTGTTTTTAAATATTAATTTTGAGGAAGGAATATGTGGGTCTGTAGTAAGACAACCCGCGTATGATACGCGACTCTATACAAAGGCAACCCGCGCATACAAGTATGCGCAACCTGCTAAACATGAGACTCGCGCATGATGCGCGGCATGTCAATAGAGATAGTCGTGTATGCAACTCAAAATCACAAAATGGCAAAGTAATCAGCTGGGAATCTAGGCAATGTATTTCTAATGAGCCAAGGTATAGTGGAAATGGGAAAACCTCTATCCATAAGTGTTCTTTTGTGTGCCAACATGAGGGATATCAGCACTCGGATGGAGAGGTGCCATTCAGCTGTATAACAGATTCCCCCTAATGTGTGAGGTCAGAGGGGAACGATGGCCGAAATACATTATAATATATAACTCTAGAGAAAACTCAGAATCCCAGTGGAGCAGAAGGAGTACCTGAAACCAATACATAATAATGTCATATACAAAGCTATATCTAAGGATGCTATGTTCAATTTACTGGAACACTAGCTCCTTTACAATATGAGAGTACATCATATAATACGAGTAAAACCACGTATGTACAAAGGTGGATCAAAGCCACAATACAATAATGATGAGTCTTCAAAAATCTGGAAGCTGGAGATAGAAACTGGACATAGTCTTGCGCAACTTAGTTCATAAGTGAGGAACTAAGGTCTTCATACAGGATCCCAAAAAACCAAGTACCATCCAAGCCATGTTAATAAGGGTAAGCTGAAGTCGAACATGGGGAGGATTCAATATTTTGTCAACCAATAGATGATAATTGACAACTGAAGCAAAGGAGTTCACCAATGATGAAAGTGAATCCAGAGGTACTACCGTCAAACTCTAGGTCTTCGTCATCAGGAAGTGCTGAAACTGAACCATGCTGTGAGAGGGAAGGCAATAGATCCTCCAATGGATCACAAGGGTGACTAGGAACTGGGCAAAAGAAGGTAGACACAAGTAAAAGGATAACAGATATAACAGTGATTGGATCAGGCTATAAATCAGATAGTGGAAAGAATCCTTGAACAGTGAGCACGACACAGAGATGACCCAATGCAGCATATAACAGATAGATAGGGAAACTAGACTTATCTGTCATGTAGGAGACATGATCAGATTCCCCAGTTATAATGGATAAGAGGAGGAGTCAAAAAACTCGAAGTGATACCTGAACACAGATGTACACTGAAACATGGATATCGGAAAGCATAGAGTGCTATGTTCAAGGATGACAGGCTGCAATTACTGAAAACAAGAGAAAACTTCTTCCTTTCCTTCCCTGTTAAGTTTTAACGAGTCCAGGAAAGCCAACTCGGTTCCCTCTTCATTTTTTAACAAGCTTGAAGAGATGGGAAAATAATGCTTGATACACTGATCCGTGGATTTAACAAGCCCGAACTAGTACATGCTCGCCTGGTGCTTTCATATTTAGAGAGTCTGAAAACGCCAAAGAAGACTCCAGGGGGGTCCTTTTTCATCCAATTTAGTCTCTTAAGGCTGAAAAAGTATAAAACAAACCTCAAAAGAACTCTCTTAACTTCCAAAGAAGAAAAGGTGAACCTTTTTCATACTTAGTCGGGAAGGTCCGAAAAAGGTTAAATTACCACCTACCCAGCGCTCCTTCAATAACAGCATATAAATAGCTTGAGTTTTACGAGTGTGAAGGAAAGCAAGATCACTCAGAAAGATCCATTTGGTTAGGAGAAATGGGGCTTACAACAATAAACTCGTTGCTTTGTTCTTTAGTGTTTAACGAGCATGACAAAGACACAAAGTACACTCGAAATCTTTTTCATGTTTGGGTCCAGAGCACGAAAAAGAAAAAGTAAGCTCAAACCGGGTGTTCCTTTTCCGTAAATTTAGTCCCTCAAGCCCGGAAAAGTGATAAACCTATACCTGAGAATACTCTTCTCAATTCCGAAGAAAAGAGAGTGATCCTTTCTCGTATTATTCCGCATGGGCCGAGAAAGAGATAACCTACCACCATGTGAATTCCCGTTCACATATTCTTAACGAGCTTGAACGAACGAGATAACTCGGTAGTCAAGTCTATTTTTAAGGAGTCAGACCCGGGCCTAAAGAAACTCCATAAGGTGGGGAGTCCTATAAAAGGGATAGCTTGTAAAGAGAGATTCATGCGAAGCTCAATTTGGCGTGAAAAATAGCTATGAGGAAACCCCTGGGCCTGAAACAGTGACGGAAATGAGTATCAAAGGCTGGCAATGGCATATAAGGATGATACTCATGAAATAGGGATCCTAGCCATGGAAGAACAATGGTAGAGACAAGGGACTAATGGCTTAGAATACCATAGACCGTGGCAAAATGTTGTATACTAAGGTTAATGTGGATGATAAGTTTCCAACATATGTTGGAAAGAGCAAAAACCACCCTATAGAAGCATCAACACTTTGAAATAATAAGTAAACCTGTTCCAAGGCACAAAAAATGATGGTATTAGTCAATTAGCATTTCAAACTATAGAAAAAGACCCACTTTAAAAAATTTTATTTCTATTAATAGTTTGAAAAATGAAACATTTCATACCATTTCACTTTTTGAGCCAAAAAGGATAATTTTACCCTCTATCTTTGATCGCTCGTTGTGGACAATTGGACCGGTTAAATTCAGATCCGTCAGTTGCAGGTAAATCTACACCTAGTGCTCTTTAATTTCATCCAAACAAATTTTTAATTTGAAGGTTAATTCAATTTAATTCATCAATATAAAAAATTGCAAAGGGCATACACGGGTTACCACGTATAAGAGTCATGCATACGTGGTTGATGCGCGGGTTACTACATATAGAAGTCGTGTATGATGCGCGATCTATCCCAATGGACAGTCGCGCATACTGCGCTATGAACAAAAGCATGAAAAAGAGTTCAATTTTTTAAATTTTTTTTGATGAATTACTGAATTAATCTATTTGTTTTTTGTCAGGACATCATGGTGCTGGAGTGGAGGGAATGAGAACACGAGATAATGGACCAAGCGGCATTCAAAAGCCCGCCTACCATTCAATCTTTACGGAATAGTGGGCTGTATAAGTTCTTTTGCACATCACCAATGCGGGCCAATGTCCGCATACTAGAGTTCTTGGTTAACTACTGGGACCATGACCTTGGGATTTTTAACATCAAGGGTGAGACTTTGGAATTTACCACTCAGGATCTCTATTTTATTACCGGATTATCACATCGGGGAGCCTCGGTGAACTTGGAGGGCACTGGCAGGAGTGGTGACCCCCTGAGTGTTCAGAATTATGTGGATGTATTCTGCAGGCCGGGTACTCAGAAAAAGGGCAGCAGCATTCTCATCTCATATATACAGGACTTCACACTACAGGTACTAGCCAGTACGATTGTCATACTTGCAGGGTCATCAGGACTACACTTGGCCACCAGGACTCAGATGAGAGTGGCAGTGGATTGCTTTAGAGGTACCCTATATGACTGGTGCTCGGGAATTGCCCCCATCATGAAGAGGCAATTGTCTGATTGTAGGAGAGGAAGACGCAAGAACTTCGGATATGCGAGTATCTTGGTTGTGTTCTTCTTTGAGAGGGTTCCAGCCATGAGCCCTGCGATACCCTTAGAGATCAGACATCCACGTCAGCCGAGGCTGAGCAGGTGGGGTGACATCTTCCTCTATCACGGAGGAGGTGACATAGTACAGAGTATGTATGATGACGATTTCTATACCTGGTACGAATGACAGGTGCCAGCATTGGAGCAGTTTCCATATGCCGGATTAGATTTTCGAGGTGGTCCAGATCTAGTCCTCCCTCCAGGAGGAGCATGGGGAGAGATGGGTAAGTCTTTTTAATTTTTATCATTATTAAATTTTTATGAATTTTCCAATGATATAAGATATATACATATGTACAAGTCTAATCCTAAATCATATGTCAAAATGCAGATATTGGATCGGTCCGCCCCGCAAGGCACCCGCGCACCTTTGTACGTCCTGTAGCAGGAGGAGATACTGGGATGATCCAGGTACTCGAGGCAAAGCTGACCAGGCTTACCGAGCGAGTACCCACCATACGCATAGAGCATCTCCTTGCAGCCATGCAAGAGTTTGTAGTAGGAGTTCCACCAGCCTGGCTACGTCTTTTCAGACGGGTAGCTAGGGTAGTATTGGTGTATAGAGAGGTGGTGGAGGCTACCGAGGCCGAGGAGGCTGAGGAAGCCAGGAGACGCAGACATCACGGGGACCAGCCAGGTCCTAGCGACCATGGCGGCCAGGCATAGATTTAGAACATTTTGATGGATGATGATCCACACTTTGTATATATTTATATATTTTGGGATCTACGGATCAGACTTGACCTATCCTTTGTATGAACAGATATTTACATATATATATATATATATATATATATGAGTTTTTGGTTGTCAGTTTATTTACAAATGTTTTTTACATGTGTACTGTATATTTTATGAATTATGTGTGAGATGCCAATCTAAAATGTAATTCGCATATGCATCAGATAATGAATTTTGGCTCCTTGGAATATGATTAAAAGTAATAACTTCAAAATGCCTTTCCAATGAACAAATTCTCATGAACTGACGTAACAATGTAGGCTTTCGTACCTGATAAGCTCGGTTGAGCTGGGAAACAACCAATTGGGAATCCAAACGGACCTCAAGCTGGGTAATACCACGTGACAACGCGTCCCATAAAAGATCAATAACCGCCCTATATTCAGCAACATTATTAGAGGCAGGACCTAAGCAAGCGCCTCTCGTGGCAACAAGCTGTCCCGTGGGAGAATAAATAACCCATGCTGCCGAAGCCAGGTTACAAGTGTGATGGCTGGCGCCATCAGCGAAACCTACATACATTCCGGAAGACATCTACAACCACCAGCAGATCGTATAAAAAACAAAACTGACAACCTAATGTACATAAAATACATACACTAATATACAAGAAAAAATGCTAGGCCTAAGCGTAGTACTTCTTCAGGTAGATCCCATTTCTAGGCTTAGGCAGCTTATTCCCATCATAATCCATTAATTCATATGCTCCTTTACTCAAAACTTTAGACACGACATAGGGTCCTAACCACATGGCCTTGAACTTACCTGCCCCTAGAGGTTCTTTATCTTAGTCCCAAAGCAAGACAAGTTCCCCTTCAGAGAAAATTCTAGGCTTGACCGATTTATCGTATTGAGCTTTAACCCTATTCTTGTGAGCCTAGTTCGTGGTCAGCGCATCTCTACGTTGTTCATCAAGGTGTTCTAAGTGTAACAACCGTTCTTCAAGCTCAGTCGTATCAGGAAGCACATGAATAGCTATCTGTAAAGATGGGATTTCGCATTCAATTGGAGTAATAGCTTCCACCCCGTGAACGGGTTGGAAGGGGGAAAAACCCGTAGCAGTTTTGACATTGGTTCGATAATCCCAAAGAGCAAGGTATAACACAATATGCCAATTGGAGAGGGCTGTATTAATAGTACGTTTAAGAATGGTCTTTAAAGTCTTATTCACAGCCTCAACCTGACCATTTGTTTACGGATAATAGGGAGAAGAGTGTTCTTGTCGAAATCTGAGCATGGTGGTCAGTTCTGTCATCATGTTATTTTGGAAATGACTACCATGGTTAGTGACAATCACCTTTGGAATACCAAACCTAGCAATAATCTGATTGAAAATGAAGAAAGCTGTTGTTTTCCCGTCCTCCTTAAAAGTAGGCATTGCCTCTGCCCATTTTGTGAAATAGTCGACAGCGACAATGATGTATTTGTGCCCCCCAGCTGAGGCTGGGTTGCATGTCATATAATCAATCCCCCACTTCATGAAGGGGCCTACCAAGACAACGGGAAAAAAAGGAGCAGGATGCGACCGCATCTTTCTGGTGAATAGCTGACAAGGGTGACAGCGCTTTACTACTTCCACACAATCTTTAAAGATTGAGGGCCAGAAATAACCGGCACATAAGATTTTTTGGGCCGTTGCTAACCCAGATAAATGAACCCCACATGCTCCACTATGAGAATCATTTAGGACAACCTCCGCTTCCTCATGAGTAAGGCAGCGATGCAAGATAGAATCTACCCCTCTTCGATATAAAGTATCTCCTATTATGAGGTAGTTTTTAGCATGAAGTCTTAACTTACGTCGGTCTTCCCTAAAGTAAGCGGCAGGACACTTCAAAGTCTGGAGATATATGAGAATATCTTCGTACCAAGGATCAGAGGTGGCTATAAGGAAGATGTGCTCATCTGGGAATGAGTCATCTTGAATCACTACATTGTCTTCCGTAGGGAATTCTGCTATAAGATCAGCAAACACTAAGGACTTTTTGGATTTAGCGGATTGGAAAACTAAGTCAAACTCTTGGAGAATGACTATCCACTTGTTGAATTTCCCCCCAACAATGCGTCGGGATAAAACATATTGGAGAGGGTTTACATCCGCCACTACAGTAGTGGTCCTCAGTAAGATGTAGTGCCGTAACCTCTGTACATCATAGACAGCCGCTAAGGCTAACTTCTCGATGTGAGAGTACTTAAGCTCAGGCCCAACCAAAGCACGGCTAAGATAATACACAACATGCTCAACGAGCTTGTCGTTTTCCTGAACTAGCACTACTCCAATGGTGGATTCCGATGCAGCCAGATACAATATAAAGTCCCTAGAATAGTCTAGTGGGCGCAATAAAGGAGCCGAAAACAAGGCTTTTTTCAATGCCTTGAACGTGAGTTGTGCAGCTTCATCCCATACAAATGGGGTGTCCTGTTTGAGCAGGTGCATGAAACCTTTCGTGATCTTCGAATAATTAACGATGAAACGTCGAAGGAAGTTAGACTTTCCTTGTAGACTCTGAAGTTTCCTGAGTGTGCGAGGAGGAGGCAGATTTACAATGGCCTCAACTTTTAGGGGATCCACCTGAATGCCCCTACTTGAACAAATGAATCCTAGTAGTCTCCCTAACTCGACGCAGAAAATGCACTTGTGGGGATTCAAGTGAATTTTGTAGTATCTGCATCTCTCAAAAATCAACCTCAAATGATCAGGATGCTGGATCCTCTTACGAGAATGTGCAGGTAGATCATCTAGGTAAGGCTCGACAATGGATTTTATATCGTGAAAAGCAAATTTCATGGCTCTTTGAAAGGTTGCCCCTGCATTTTTCAATCCAAAGGGCATTTTTATATAAGCGAATGTACCCCAAGGGAAAATAAAAGCAGTTTTATGTTGGTCTTCTGGTTTGATTTGGATTTGATTGTAGCTGGAAAAACCATCCATAAAAGAAAAGACTTCACTCCCCGCACATGCATCAATGATCTGATCAATGAATGGTGTGGGGTAATTTTCCTTGGGACAAGCTTTGTTAAGGTCTCGAAAGTTAGTACAGACGCGAATAGTCCCTTGATTTTTGTCAACAGGAACTAGGTTGGACACCCACTCAGTCAAAGAAATAGGATATATAAAACCATCTTTCAAGAGATTCTCAACCTCTGCCTTTACAGCCGCCGCTTTACGCGGGTTCACGGGGCGTAATTTCTGGGGAACTGGTTTGGCATCAGGGTAAGTACGGATCTCATGTTGGACAATAGATGGATCAATGCCTGGCATCTCCTCATATGACCAGGCAAAGACATCGCGGAATTCCTTGAAAAGGGCAGTATAGATAGCAATCTCCTCTGGAGAGCAGTTTGCTCCTATATAGATGTTTTCCATGACATCTGGGTTGACGGAAATGTTGATTGGTATAGTAGTGGAAATGTTTTCCATATTCCCCTCAGCAAACACCCCTTCCCTAGGCAAAGGGTTCACAGGTACATCAACATCCCCAGGCAGTCTCACATGAAACTCTTGGTTTTCAATCTTGCTTAGCTCTGGAAGGAAATAAGACCGGTGATGAAGATCCTCACATATCTTCTCACGTGCACACATAGCTTCCAGAATGGCTTCATCGGAAGGTAAAATAGTTTCTAAGCAATTGATGGAATGTAAAGAGTTCTCTGCCCATGCAGGCATATAGACTTCTTCCAGATCATCCGAGACTGAAAGAGGATCTTGAATTGGATCAGCAGTGGCTTGGGTAATAGCTTGATATGCCACTTCCACCACTGATAAGGGCACTTCCGGTTCCTGGGGGGTTGGGAGAACCCAAGGATCAGTCCTATCCACCACGAAAGTGATGGAATTCCCCACACTAGTGGAACCGATATAGTTAACCGGGGCTGGGATGTCAAATGTTCCCATCAAAGATGAATACAATCCAACCCCCAAGCTCTGAGCAGGCTTGGCCTGATCAACCAATGGTACATTGGAATCTTTAGACTCTAAATGGCCCTTTCGAGTAAAATCAAGTTGGTCAACAGTAACCAACGTTCCCTCATGTGGGAATACCACGACACGAAGAACATCCGATGCAACAGCAATCATTGCATAAGTCCAATTCCTCCCCAAAAGCAAATTATAGTCCAAGGGAGCATCAATCACTTCAACTTCAACAGAGACTGCTTTGCCTACCAACTTAATCTCAAAAGCTGGCAAGATACCATGTGGACGAAAAGACCTTCCATCGAAAGCAGTAAGTAACGTGGTTGATGGGACCAGCTCTGGGGATCCTAGAGCTTTCCAGCATGCCAGGGACATGACACAAGTAGAGGCTCCCTCATCCACAACAACTTGTCCAATGGTCGTACCACCATGGACAACATCTATGGATAGGGCTATATGGTAAGGGAGGCGAATTTTGACATCAGACAAACAAAGCTTTGCCGTGAGACTTGAAGATTCCATACTACCTAGAGCCGCTAAAAGGGCATCCCACTGGGTAGGACAACTCTGAAGCACCTCCAAAGCAGAAATTGCACATGGGATTTGAGCTAGATCTTCAACTACTGAGTAGTTAGAAGCAGCCCTATTGGGATTATGCAAAGTCTTCTTAAAGACACCTTTGGGTATCTTTGGCATTATTTCCAATGGTTTCTCTATAGTAAGAGGATTGGAAGGTTCAGCTACAGCTTTACCCTTCTCCTTGGTCTCCTTCTCCTTCTCATAGTTCTTGTTCCTGGTTTGCAACAAAGTAGAGGATCTGACCATGTTGATATAATTAGGGTCAGGAGCAGCTTGGCTGCCCCCTGCTACAGTAGAAGCTGACACAGAATTCTGTCCTTGGGGAAATGGATCCTTCAGGATAACCGTTGGTTGGGTTTTTAACAGCTTCTGAGCTTGTTCCATGAGGGGACAAAGGTGGGTCAAATGGTCTCCCTAGAACAACTTACAAGGAAACTTGACTTTCTTTTTATCTTTCTTTCCCCCATCAGCATTGTTTGTGGGCTTGGGCTTGTTTTGGTTTTGGTTTCCCTCTCCTTTTTTTCCCTTCTTCTTCTTACCACCAGACTGCTGATTGCCCTTTTGAGAAGATTGAGCAAATACATTTGCATTTTGGGAAGAGGGGGCAGCCTTTGCTGCCTCCGCTACAAACTATTTGACAGATAATTGTTGAATTTGTTTTGTCAAAGACTCTACAGTGGGAGAACTGACGGACCAAACCACACCATCGGCATGGGGTCTAGGCTTGGGTTTCTCGGCCTCATGAGAAGGCCTTGGTGCCTCAAGGATGATCTCGTATAAGATCCCAGACTGTGAGTAAATCAAGTCTAACTGCTGGGCCCTGAGTATGGATTCTTCCTCACTAGTCACTCCTGATGTAGAAACATCCTTATATATATAGGGTAATAAAGATTTAAGAAACCATTCCAATAAAAACTCAGGAGGGATGGTAGCTTTAATAAGGCTCTTTCGCCTCCTCCACTCTTGGATATGATCCGAGATGTGGGTTGCCTTGTTTTGTCTAAAGGTGGACAACAAGTCCGTTCTGAAATCGTAACAAACTGGAAGCTGAAAGTGGCTGAGGAAAGCACTCGCCAAATCCCAGAAACTACTAAAAGCAGTAGAAGGAAACTCAATGTACCATTTTGCTGCAATGCCAGTAAGGGTCCTCTGGAATAGCCTCAGTCTCACTGAATCTTCATTCAATGAGTTGGAAGAACACCATAAGTGAAAGGTGGTGGCATGTGCCCCCGGATCTTCACTAGCCTTACCTTCGAACTTAGGGATGTCCGAAGGCAGTTTGGTGGGAACAGGTGGCCACAAGGGGTCATGCCTCACCGGATCGTTCATCAATTTTTATAAATCTGGCAAGTTCAAAGTTGCCAGAAAGGGAATTTTTGGCCTAACCGATGCACTAGATGTGCTAGCTTGGGTATTAGAGGGACTTGCCCCCACATTCCCATAAGTAAAAGTAGGGTTGCCCCCTGACATCGGTAGTGAAGTGGAAAGGTTTCTTTCGAATGGGTTCCATCCATATGCCACCAGATTTTGGGTGGGGGGTGCAGTATAAGTAGGTCGGCCCATCCCCATAGAAGCTGGGGTCTGAAAGACTGGATCTGGTATCCCTCCACTAAACAAAGAGAAGGGAGAGCTCTTATATGGGGTCGAAATGGGTGTTTGGAAGCTTTTCCCATAAGAGGTGTTGGCTCCAAACTACACTCCTACATATGAAGGAGGTGGACCTACGTATGGATTGGATGGGGGTATGTGCCCCCCATTCCAAGGGAATCTTTGGACAAAGGCCAAGGATCCCACCGGACCACTATGGGTAGGGTAAGGGAAAGAAG
The DNA here is from genome assembly GCA_001517045.1 of Pseudotsuga menziesii. Classification (NCBI taxonomy): domain Eukaryota; kingdom Viridiplantae; phylum Streptophyta; class Pinopsida; order Pinales; family Pinaceae; genus Pseudotsuga; species Pseudotsuga menziesii. The sequence continues at coordinate 716,808 of LPNX010414196.1, read as the reverse complement.
AAGGTATTGTAGGTATACTGGGAATCCCAGTAGCCATATCACCAGACATACTTCCAATGTTCGAGTAAACAGGTGGTTGGACCACCCTGCTTGCTGGAGTTAGGGGTATGGAAGGTAAATTATATCTAGGGGCACTAGCCAGGGGAGGTAGTACCCCCTCAACCGGAAGGGTTGAGGTGAAAACAAATGAACTTTCTCCTTCAGAAGACATGGCTCTACCTACAGGTACACCTAGTACTGGTGAACTAAAGGATCTAACCTGCACGATCACTGGATCGTTCAAATCAGTCAAAGGAGGATTATAATGTCTTGCAAGCTCGTCAGCTTGCAGCTCTTCTATCTCAACTGTGTCTAAATCAAAGCGGTTAGCTATTAACTCAGGTTCACCAAGAACCTCACTAGTTCCTACCGGTTCAAAAGAACCACCTGTGCTTAATCTCCTCCTTTGGGGTAAAGGTGGAGGTTCCAGTGGTGTGAGAGGAGGAAGGTTTCTCAACCTTCTTGACCTTCTATGCAGTTGGTCCTCCAGAATTAAGACTCAAACAAACCACACCCTAATGTCAGACTAATCACAAGCAAATCCACAGAGCATACACTAAAAAGATCCTAGAGTCTCAAGCAAGCAAAACAGGCTATAAAGATATACCTTCCAAAATAAGGCTGATGAACAGTTACTTGGCATCCTTGAGGGGTTCTCAGGCATAAGCAGAGGAATCACCCAACCGCCCTCCTGCACTTTCCACAAGGGTTACCTTCCAAGTCCGTTCAAGGTCAACCAGAAATAACCTTCCGGTTTACTTGTGTATGAGCCCTAAAAGACAAGAGACTAAAGGCTACCTTGACAATACCTACTGTTTGGGGGGACAGTCGCAAGCCGGTCTCGTACGCATGAGCAGGGTAGTTGAGCCCAAAATTCTGCCTAGACAGAATCCTCAGATGTGCAAAAGTCTTGGGTTACATTTTGACAAGGATTCGGGGGGTTATCCCCTCTGTCCAAGCCTCCACGCAGCCTCGTGCTTAACTCCCGTTTGAGAGGAGCTTCCCAGATACAGCGGTAGAACCAATGATTTACCTAATGAATGGCCCACTAAGTTTAAGTTTATAGTTTGTGGGAAGTTTACACTCCCTAGCCCACAAACCTAGCCTAAGCTAGTAGGTGGAAGGCCCTAAAAATAAAAACTTACTAATAGATTTTAAATTTAAGCGTTAATTTTAAGGGTTGTTCTTTACTCAAAGGAAGTGGTAGTGATGGACTGTATGGTGTTTTGACTCAGCAGAAAATAGATGAAATAAAGGTGCATCTAAAGCAATCTAACACTATAAAATAAACTTCTTTTCATTTTTTCAAATATGTTGATGAACTAACAGCACTAAATAAGAGAAACTAAGCCTATATGTTTTGTATTTTTCTGAGATAAAAATTCTTTAAACTGAAAATCAAACACTACTTTATGCAAAAATTACAATGCAAAAGATAACTATGTTTTGTTTTTCCACTTTAAAAATGCTCAAAAAAACTACTGTGCATGGGTAAATGCAATGCTTGAGTAAACTTGACACTTATAAACTGTAAAAAAGACACAAATTGAAACTAACAGGCATCCAGGACCAAAAGCCAGCAAGAAAAGCAGACTAAGACTTCAACTTGGGTGCAGACAATGATCAAAAAATCACTGCAGACTTTTAAACAAGTAGGTGCAAACCAATAACTGACAGAAATCAGACTGGACAGACAGAGTCTAAGACCCTGATCACTGATCTAGACTCAGGCACTCACACCAACAACCGAAACAGGCCAGAAAGTTTCAAGATGCAGACAGTAAACAAAAACAAGTAAAAAGAACCCAAGGGCTTCACAAAGCACTTAATATGTGATCACCTGATATACTCAGACAACTATACAACACTCTTAAATAAAGTCTTAACCGAAAATAGGACTTATATAAGGCCAAAGAACAAGCAAACTTCAACACAAAAATCATAGTTTTCAGGAGTATACGCGACTGCGTAGTAGAGCAGGTCGCGAATGATACGCGACTATTCTATATGACAACCTGCGAATTCAACTCAGTATACGCGACTGTCTAAACAGACAACCCACGCATGGCTATAAAAATTTCTCAGAAAACAGAGAAAAACCAAGACTTTCAAATGCTGTAAGTATGAAAGAAAGCAGGACAAAAGATCACAAACAAGACTTCGAGCAATCACTGGTCAGGACAACAGAAAAAGACCTAAAGCAGACTTGGCATCCCCAGCAGAGTCGCCAGTTCTGTTGTAATGGATAATTCACCTAATAACCTAGGTCTGGGGGTTACCAACATACTCTAACACTTGCAGACAATTTGACTTATGAAAGTACAAAACAGGAAATAGGAAAGTAGCAGGACTTACTTGTATTAAATGAAGGTTGATCCAAGCTAACTTATTCCTCTTTTGTTCTTCTTCCCAAGTCTCTAGGATAGTTCCTCCTTCACCTGTTAACAAATATTCTTCCAAATACAGTATGATTCATATATAAATATGCAGGTTAAGCAAATCATATATTATAATGAAATGTAAACATTTACCAATCCACAACACATGAAACACAATATGGAAGAAGTTCTCTGCTTTATTAACAATAATAGAGGGAGTTTAGGTTACAACCCAATGTCTGAACAAGGGACTCCTCTATAACCAAAGGACTCTATGTTTCTCTGCTCCAAAGATTCTGTAGACAATCCACCAGCATAACTTTGCTCTCCAAGTATTACCCCTAACACCCTCCCCAAGGCCTCTATTTATCTGAAGGAAATGAGGCAGTTCTCGAAGGTTAGGGAGGTTATAGCAGTTAATGGGATTAAGGTAAATGAGTAAACAAATCTCCCATTAACTCGTGTTTTTAAATATTAATTTTGAGGAAGGAATACGCGGGTCTGTAGTAAGACAACCCGTGTATGATACGCGACTCTATACAAAGGCAACCCGCGCATACAAGTATGCATGACCTGCTAAACATGAGACTCGCGCATGATGTGCAACATGTCAATAGAGATAGTCACGTATGCAACTCAAAATCACAAAATGGCAAAGTAATCAGCTGGGCATCTAGGAAATGTATTTCTGATGAGCCAAGGTATAGTGGAAATGGGCAAACCTCTATCCATAAGTGTCCTTTTGTGTGCCGACATGAGGGATATCAGCACTCGGACGAAGAGGTGCCATTTAGCTGTATAACAATAGGGCTATGGACATAGATTTTCATGGTCTGATTGGCCGCAGTGCTGTAGTATACCTCGTTGACATCACGATATTCTCAAAGAAAAGAGAGGAACATGCATTTCATCTAAAGCAGATTTTTGAACGCTGCTGAAAATATGGTATCTCGCTAAACCCCAAGAAGTGCGTGTTTGTTATTACAGAAGGCAATTTTTTGGGTCACGTGGTTTCTAAGAAGGGGATCTCCATATAACCAGAAAGGATCAAATCCATCGAACATATTCCCTTACCCCATAATAAAAAGGGCATGCAATCATTTACGGGGACGATAAATTTCGTGCGAAGGTCTGTGCTAGATTTCGCTCAAATTGTCAAACCTTTGCAACAAAGGTAAAGCAAAGTGTACAATTCAAGTGGACTGAAATAGAGAAGAATGCATTAAGTAAAATAAAGACAGCTATCGTGCATGCATCCTCCCTCAAAAGTCCAGATTTTGAGAAAGATTTTATCCTGTACACTTTCGCATCTGATGATTCACTAGCAGCTGTGCTTACCGAGAAGGAAGATGGGGGAGATGAGCTCCCCATATCATTTATGATCACTGGTCTGCAAGGGGATGAATTGAATTACCCATCTATGGATAAACAAGCTTATGCCATGTTCAAAGTGGTAAAACAATTCAGGCCATATATACTTAAGAACCGGACAAAAGTAATAGTTCCACACCCAGCTGTGAGGACTCTTTTCGTACAAAAGGAGTTAGAAGAAAGAAGAGGCAACTGGGTAACAACTCTATAGGAGTATGACCTTGAATTCAAGACAGCCTCCATAGTTAAAGGGCAAGGATTGTGCAAACTGATCACTGAAAGTAAAGACAATGAAGAACATGACTGGGAAGATGAAGCTAAGTTACATTTAATGAATGTATGTCCCTTTTTCACAGCCTCGGACTCCTGGTACCGAGACCTTGTGATTTACCTTCAGGTGGGATTGTTACCAAAACATTGGAATTCTAAGCAAAGAAGAGCATTGTGTCTTAAATCAGCCTCATATCAGATTGTTGATGGAATATTATTCAGAAATAATTATGATGGAGTTTTTCTTAGATGCTTAGAGAAAGAAGATGCAGAGAAGGTCATGATAGATTTACATGATGGGCCTGCTAGAGGAAATTTCTATGGATATATAACAACACACAAAATTCTTAGAGCTGGATAGTATTGGACCACAATGTTCAAAGATGCACATGCCCATGTTAGAAAGTGCAACATTTGCCAAAGATGTGGTGGACGACAAGTTAAAGCAGCAGGACCATTAAAGCCTGTCATGATAACATAACCTTTTGAGCAATGGGGAATGGACATCATTGGAGAAATAAATCCAAATTATTCCTTACAACACAAGTATATTTTGATGGCAACCGACTACTTCACTCGTTGGGTCGAAGTCATTCCATTGCGTAAAGTAAATGAAGATGCGGTCATGGACTTCTTGCAAAATCATATTATGACTAGGTTTGGAGTTCCAATTTCTTTAGTGTTTGATAATGCTACTTAATTTTCCTTGATTAGATTAACAACATTTGCTTATGAGAAAGGAATTAAGTTGCATTACTCTGCTAATTAATATCCACAGGGAAATGGCTTGGCTGAATCTACAAACAAGAATCTGATTAGGATTTTAAAAAGGATAGTGATAAAAAATCAAAGGAGTTGGCACTCAGCGTTACCAAATTCCCTTTGGGATGATAGGGTCACCCCAAATACTTCGTTAGGTGTGTCCCCATATACCCTTGTTTATGGAAAAGATGCCATTCTACCCCCCAACATCATGCTACCCTCTTCCATAATAGCTCAAGAATCTAGAGGATCAAATAATGAAGTCTTGCAAATGAGGATACATAATCTGTTGAAGGAAGAAGAGTCTAGATCCAAGGCCAGAGAATGTTTTAAACAACAACAGGAGGTATTAAAGAGATGGTTTGATAAGCACAAAGCTGGAACAAAAGAATTTGAGGTGGTATATTTTGTTCTCAAGTGGGATCATCCCCATGATGAGAAAGGAAAACACATGAAAGTCCAATAGCTATGGATAGGCCCTTTCCAGATTGTGGAAAAATTCAGCCCCTCAACCTATAAATTGCATGATTTATAGGGGTGGGAAGAGAACTTACCAGCTAATGGTTTAGTTCTCAAACCTTATTTTTCTTGAGTTTTTTGTTTTGCTTTTTTGTTTTGTACATAAATAATCTGCTTGGTTTACTTATTTCATTTCATTTTATTGCTGATGGTTTTAGTTAGATTTTGATTGATTTTAATAAAGAGGCAAACTTTTGGTTGCATGAGGAGCATCAGAATTCTGGAGTAATTAATGTCCTTTAGTGTAAGACTGTGTACTATTATTTTATCTGAAAGAATTTATTCCAGTTTAGCAATTTTTCTAAATGGCTATGAACACATTGAAGTCCTACTTAATCCTTGTAAAATAAACCAGGATCAAAAGGTCTGGAATACTATTTTGAGGCTCCATCCATCTCACATTTAAAATTGTCCTAGGGGGTGATAGCAAAAGGCCCTTGGAAAGGAAGCAGGGTAAATAATATATTATATATAAATGATCCCATGCTAGGAATTAAATGCCAAAAGGTAGATAAGAGTAAAAAAAATCCTATGAAAGCAATATGTACCAAAACAAAGTACTGAACCATATAAGTACTAGAATTGCCAAAAGTTCTTCTCCGTCAGTGAGCTGAAAGTTAAATACATCTCTCACACAAAAGGACACTATGGATAGAGGATCCTGAATAAAAATTCAAAAGGAAAGGAATGCGGGGGGACTCACATGAAAAGGACCAAAGTCCAAAAGCACAAAAGTGCAAAATGGCATGGGAATGAGGAACAAATGAATATTTATGTTTACCATATGTTACAATCCTGTGGTGCCCAAGTTGGTAGCTACCTGAAGACAGAGGTAATAAATGAAACTCATCTTCCTGGCCTTGAAAGAGTCACCTTGACTTGGAAATCTTGGTTTCCATTATCCTAAATTGGACTATCATCAATGACTAAAAGTACATATATTTTCCATTTGGTAAATCCAGGCATCTAGAAGAATTCAACATGTTCATTTTATTGTTAAACAGTTTGATACTTAACGAATAAATTGTCCAGAGATCTAGATTCACCAGGTAGTCACCAATTGTTGCAGTTGCGACTGTTTTCCCAAATTTTTGAAATTTTCGACCCTTCTCTTAATTTTTATCTTGCCTAGAATCGTTTGGATCCATGAAATCTGTTTTTATTTCCCCTCTGCTACATGTTTGGATTGTTTTGAGGTCAACTATTTTCATGCTTTTCAGAAAATTGCTTATGTCTGAAACTATTTGAGTTGTGGAATTTGAAGATTGGATTTAAAATGTTTCCCTTTTGATCTATGATTTCTTGCTTTGATATCGGAAGTCTATTTCTTGTTTTCACCGATGTTTTGGAGGTGAAACAAAATTTGTCATCGCTGCCCGACCGAAAGTCTGTTGGAACTTAACGTTTTTTTAGCTTGGTTGTTCGAAAGTCTTTTAACCATGCGTCGAAGCCATACTTCCCTACAGGGCCGCCATTACGGAAGCTGAACGATGATTTTTCTGATGAATAGCTTTGACTGTTTCGATGCTGTGATGTTATTTTGTTGACTTGCTATGTGATGTCAGAGGTTGATTGAAGTTTGAGTTAGGGTTTTTGATCTCTATGACACCGTTGTTCTGAGAAAGAGACCAACTTTTAGACCGCTGCACAACCTTAAGATTTTCCAAACACTTAACGTTTTCACGATGGTCTTTGCACCCTATCGGAAGGTTTTATGACTTTGATCAAAGGTGGTATTCTGATTGCTTTCCACCATTTCGGCTCTTGAGCAAACTAAATGTTCTGCCACATAACTATTATATGCGTCGATTATTTTGCTATGGTTTTTTCCGTTATGTTTTGCTTTCTGTGGAGCCCATAGTCTTTTCATCTTCCACCATTGCAGTTGTGCAATGCACTAACCACCCGACATCTATGTCTTTCCGTCCATCGATAAGGATTTTTTCCACCCGATTTTTTAGTATTTAATCTTTCGACGCTGATAGACTTGATGGTCTCACGGAACCTATTGTCCGTCTAAAGCCCTCCATTGCAGCTGTTATTTAAGCTATCCTTCCAATGCTTTAGTGATTTTTCCCGCTGGTGTAGGTTTTTCCCACCTGTTCTGTATGTGTTATTACCCTGCTTCATGGGCGGTGGAGGTTTCATTTTCTATCATCTCAAGGTTTCCGCAACGGGAGCGCAATACACGGCCTCATTTTGATGATCAGTTTATTGCTAGTATGGTTTACATTTGTTGAAAATATGTAGTTCGAATTAATGACGAAGTTTTGTTTTGACTACAGATGGACTCAAAAGATTCTTCAGAGCACTGCAGAAAAGAAAACATAGCTGAAGGACAAAGCAGAAGGAAGCTAGCTGAAAAGAGATAAGCAAAGATGTCCAGAGATCAACAGGATCTTAAAAGGGATGAATAAAGACAAAGCAGAATCGATAGCAACAGAGGCCCGAGTTTGGAAAAGATTCAGCATTTATTAAGCTAGTCCCACTATATGAAGTACTCATAAGATTAAATAAAAAATGTAATGTATTGCCTAAATCATGAGCACTCACAAACTGACAAAACTGTGAGATTTAAAAGGTCAGGGAAGCCGAAAGTTCGACGGGTGGGGCAACCCAAAGGTCTTGTTGTTTTTGTATAAAGACACAGAAGTCAGAGGGAATAGGGGTTTTTTCCTTGGAGAAACTTGTGAACTATTGGTTGTAAGAGGAACTATTTCGTTTTGCAATAATAAATTACAAATTTTGCCTGTTCGAGAAGGTGCTATGTGGAATGTTCAAATGTGATGAAATGAATAATGTTGAAGGGGAACTATTTCATTTTCAACTGTGTTTCATTAATTGTGAGAGCGTTCTAACTTTCTGAACCTATGTTCTTATCTGAATGTTCTCTGGTTTATTCTGTGATAATTTCCACTATGGGTAATGGATGGTTTAATGGTTGATGAGATATCTTGTCATATATATCTCTATCCATGTTTATGTGTTTTGATTCTAAGAACAACTATCTACGATTTATCTTAGCATGTGGATAGTATTACATTACTCATGAATTAATATCTCGCTCCCTAGGGACAGCTTAGTTGTTTATTGTTTTGCTAGATTGTGCGTGATTCAGATGCAAGAGAGTCTAAGATGAGAGGTAAGAACCTGCGCATCACATTGTGACCACTCCTTGTATTCTTAATCAATTTTCATTTTAGATAGGAACTTGCATATCATACTTAAAGTCAAAAATACAAAATATATACGGTGTACCAGGACGCAACCGGTAAAACCTTTTATTTTTGTTACTTGACCTACGGTAGCTGGACCGCAAACCAGATGGATTCCCTACACCAAACAGTCATGGGCTAGTTGGGAACATTGACTGGGGAGAATCCCTTGCTGTTGTTGCTTGCAAATTTCCAGGCCTCAACATAATATTTTTCATTAAGTGGAATTTTCAAGGGGTTTTGACCTTTACAATGTTCTTCTACGTATCTTCTAGGTCTAATCAATATTCTTTTCCCACTCACTGATTCAATGCTCCTATGTTTCATCCAAAATCTCTCAAAATGTAGGATATCAAATTATCAAGATAGTCCGACTAGTCCAAATCTTGTAGGCAATGGAAAATATAATGATTAGTCCAAGATACCAAGTTAAAAGAGGTATCCTTAAAGTTTGAGAATAAAACATGACTTCATACCAAGTTATATCTATATGAAAATATTCCAATATCCATGCAATATATATAATACAAACATTTTAAAGTTTTGAATAATCATTTCACTTAAATATGTGAAATTACTCTTTGATAGCTTGACAAAGATTAGTCCTTGGTCTTGATGCTCCTATGGGTGAAAGGGGTTGGTTATCCACCTTTATGGTACACCTTGGTCTTATGGGTATGAGGGTTTCCTTATCTTCTTATTGTCACCTCCTTGTGGTAATTATTCAAGCCCCTTGCAGGGATATCTGAAGCACCTTGCGGGAATTATTGTAAACATTGTGTTGGCATATTGTAAATAGTGTGAGGGCATATTGTAAACACTGTTCAGGAATATTGTAAACATTGTTATGTTTAAAGATGATATCATGATTATTATATTGTGGAAAGGGGTACTTAAAACATGCCTACAGCTTATGGTCAAGTAAACATGATTGTCATATTAACACTAAATTTTTTCATCATTAATCACGTTTATTAGACATGGTTCAATTTTTAATTTTCAATATGAAATTGTGTTGGTCCTTGTATTGTGGCAGGTTGACCATGGGAAATCCCCAATAGTGTCCCATCTAGTAAGTGTTAGACTAATAGTACTTAAACATGATTAATGTTAATTTTTTTATTAAATGCATGTTATTTTTCTCACATGAATTTTTGTAATCATAAAAATAAATTAACTACTTTTATTGATTGATGTTTGTAGAATACACCACATCACAATAATGAGATGGTCACTAAGGAATATATATTTTATTCAACTGATCGAATGGGAACGATGAAGAAGGATTTGAAAAAGTCTAATCAAGAACTTCTTACACTGATAAACATCAGACCCACGACTGAAGAAATAAAAGCAAGAATTGGTAACTTGAGGAAAACAATAGTACAGTATGGGGTAAGTGGCATCTCTAAAATATTTTATGAACTATAACATATATTTATTTATGTTATTTTAGTTCTCTTTTTTCTATATGATCTAATCAATTAAAATTTTCTTTTTTGTACGAATTTTTGGAGACAGCACATGTGCATCAAGTACATTATGTACATGTCAATATTGGTAGTAGCGATGGTTAAACACATCATCAATATACCGTACCAATGGGGCTATTTGACTCTCCTGACCAGAAATTCCCTTTAGATGCTATGACCTCACCGGATGTTAGAGATCACCAGGGACCTTCACAGGATGTTAGAGAGGAGAGTAGGATCAAATGTGAAAGTTGCTATCTTAGAGAAGTATGTGTGGTTAGAAAGGGATCATTTCCCATTACATTCTAAGGACTATGTTCCAATAAATATACCAAATATTGCAGGTATTATTCAATTAATTCAGTTTTTATTCATGTAATTCAAAGCCACATACCTCAAATTATTTTTAATTAATGTTCATATTGTTTTTGTAGGAAATAATGTTTTTGTAAGAACCTGCATGAGAAGGAGTTGGAGATTTTTGGGACCACCATTCATACATGGTGGAATTCCCAAAATGACGAATTGAAAGATGATTTGATGAACCACATGGTTAACTTGTTTGGTGATACCTTCAACAAAGAAGGTGTCACCGCAGGAGCTGGCTTAAATTTCAAATATGTCAGGAAAGATTATAGGGACAATTTGAAAATTAACACTAAGTATGAGCGTTCTCCGATGGTTCCATAGAATTAGTAGAAGGCACTCATGTATGATGCAAAGGAGAAGGCATTGAGAAAAGAAGGAAATACTCAACTAATCAATTCAAGAAGGTATGTCACATATCATATTCTCAATAAAAAATGTTCAATATTTTTTCTAACTTTAAATATATTTAAGTTGCAATATCTAACATATTTGAAACATTTCATAGGATCCCCGACACCTCTAAAGGGACAAAATAAAGGGTATAAAAACATGGGCAGCAGAAACTGGTCCAAGGTGGATATCAAAAAATAAGAGCATGGATTGTAAGAATTAAACGATCATTATTTGTAGCCAATTTTTTTGAACTATAGCGAACAAATAATTTTTGTGGTGTTATGCATTGCAGGGAAATTCTTTTCAAGAAGCATCCACTGAATAATTATTGAGGCTCAGCTTCAAGTATGGTTTTCAACATGTGCTGGAACTTCGAAAAAGATTGGCACAAACCCCAATTTCCCCATTTATGCACACAGAGGTAAATAAAACCATCTGTGCATGTTCAATTTGCCCACATTACTTTGGACTTAAATTATGTGTTATGTCAAATTTGTATATGAGATAACTTGAAACTTCTTATGCATTGGAAAGATATTAATATGAAAATTTGTTTTAATAAATTAATGGTTTCAAGAATCCACATACCAAATCTAATTAATCTCCTTTTAGACGTTACAAATATTGAGTTGATAATCAAATCTTTTAGAAGACCTGATATGAGCATAATCCATAAGAGGTTTCCATTGAGATGTTGTGATTTTGAACCTAAATTTGGTTTTAGGATTTGTAATGGACTTAATGGATTTATGAATCTTTTCTAGATTAATTGAATCATAATCAACTATATTCTATACCACTTTATCTAGACATTCAACTAGCCTAATTAACAAATTTTGTGAACATATTAATAATGTAATTATCCATTCATATATTAATAAAAAATATGATTTTTCTTTGGAATAAAAATCTAGAAAATCAACAACATACTCCCACATATCATTATTACAAGAATATTGGATCAATTGCACAAAGACATTACATCTACTACAAGGCCTAATAAGTTTGAATGCATAATCAAAAAGACACTACGAATCCAATATTGACAACTATCACTTTCAAGATCAAGTATTCATAATGACTACACCAATTGAACTTCATTGATAATTTCAAATCCATATGGTTGGTTCTCCATGTTGAAAAATGACAAATGATCAACTCACCCTTTCAAATTCAATAATGGATGATTCAAGTGTTCAACACCCTAACAACACTATTAGGTTCCCTTCTTCCAACCATCTCCCTCCCATTTATAAAATCTTACAATAGTTAACTCAATATTAATTTTTATATCTTAAAATAGTTTTATATCTTGTTCTATGAGCTCACCACAATGCCTCCATGGCTATAAGTTTACCATATTATGCTTGAATTGAAACAACGTGGCAGTGAGAATTATGTACAAGGTAGTGTGACTTGAGTGACCTTGGTGTACTTGGCCTTATTTTTCTATAGACTTAGCCATATCAAACATGTTACCAAAACAATTGAGTTTCCTCATAATAATACTATCATTATAATGCACTTGTGTAATCTATTCATGAACAATTACATTGAAAAATAAATGTATTTTTTGGTTTTGAGGGTGAGAGCAACAAAAGAAGGAATTGTAGCAGTACCAAACATGTACCACACGATGGCAGGGTGTTGCCTCATGTTGGTGGTGAGCAACCTAGCTATGATTCAAGTATGTATGCTACAAAATAAAAGTATTTATTAAGATTTCAAATATATAATTGATGGTTTGTAGTAATAAATTTTCTTCTGTGGATGGAAGAGCATGTACCTACCCATGCTCAAATTGAAGAGGAACAAATGGAAGAACCAAGGAACACTCCAGTTGTCTTAGCTAGTCAGCCAACATGTAATGATCATTGCAATGATATTGGAAATAATGAAATATGTATCTTAATAATAACTAAACATTTATATCTATTAACTTTATTGGTTTTTGCAGATGATGCCCCTCTCTAGTGACCTCCATGCCCTACTATTCGACGTACCTGAAGTATGGTATGGGGGATCATACCCACACAATCAATAGAAAGAGAGGGCATACCAATTTCAACAAGAAAGGACAATGAACTAGATGTTCCCATATTGGAATTTATGAAAAAAAAGAAAAACACAAAAAAATGTAGTTGTATACATTTAGGAATTGTATTTGTATTAGTCAGTGCATAGATTATTCTTTATAATGTGTGACACCTTTCCAGGACTATGGTTATGCTCAAGGGGATGGGTAACCCTTTCTGAGTTAACCAGAGGAGGATGAGATGACCACATGAGCTTCATTATCTAGCGATGATGGTTATGAGCTTCCACTCTTTGCATGAGACCCATGAGACGTATGACCACATACAATTGAGAAGGCCGGGTAAACTACCCTCATGTTGAATTGATGTGTGTGATCCTACTATGATGTCATGTTGTGCTATTATGTTACATTGACTTGCATGTTTACTTGTATGTGATGTTTAGCCTTGTTGTGACTCGTGATTGACCCTTGCATGGTAATGATGAGCTATACAACAATTTAATGTTGATGTCCAGCTTGTTGATGACTACCATGACCCCTTAGGGAAGTTTTCCACCCTTGAATTGACCTTAATATCCCTCCTTAGGTTCCATCCACCATAGTGCTACCATATGTGACTTTTTGGAGTACTTTTCTATCATTTTTTATTGTGAGCTGGTCGCACTATTGTGCTGCTACTTTTTTTTTATTTGTGAGGGTTGGATGATCTATTTTAGGATATTTTTTTGTTCTGGGTTCTCTCCTTTCACATGTATGTTTGTATAGTTGAGTCTCATGTAAGTAACCTAATGCGAAGATGTTGAAGTGTGTTTAGAAGAATTGTTTCCGAGGATAAGGGAGCTTTTCCCTAACATATTATGTTGAGTTTGTAATTGGTTTAGATATGATATATCATACTACTATTATATGTTGTTGTCTTTCATTAATAACTTAGATATCATATAGATTGCTACTATTATTACTATTATTGTTTTAAGTACTTCAATGATTATTGTAACTCATTGTTTCTGGGACATGTTGGACCTAAAGGATATTGAGGATATGATAGTATTGAGGGCACATTGGTTCACTATACAATGCTTCATTGTTTCAATATTTTACATGGTACATCTACTGTGTTTTATTTCCTTGTGTCTAAGATCAAGATCAAGTCTATTTTGTTGGAAGGTGTAGCAACATGTGCAAGTCCGTTCGGGTGGAGCAATGCTCTCATTTATAGTTTTCTACATCTATCATATTCAACCCAAGCATCGTTAGCACCTACATCAAAGTTTTTTTGATTTTGTCCCTTCATTTTCCCTCTATTTCACCTTAAAATTTTAGTTTAAACATCTCACAAAAGAAAACTCTTAAATTAACCCTAGTTAGTTTGTTTTCTTTTATTAATTTTTCGTTTTTTCCTATTTGTTTTTTAACCCAAATTGAATTGCCTTAATTAATCTATAACCCTAGATATCCTAATCAACTCTAAAACCTTAATTAATCTAGTTCCATTCTCTTCTTAACTTTTATTCCTATCCTCCCCTCCAAGGCTTTATTAGTTTATCCCTAAAATGGAGTGGTGACTCCACTCCCTCCTTCCTATTCTGGTAGTGTGGTGCCTCACTCTAACTATAACACTATAAAAGTTATGTAATGTTAACTTGTATTTGGATTAAATGAGTGCAAATTAGTGAAGGCTCCATTGTGTTAGTTTATGTCATTATGTAATGCTTGTGGTATAATTTGTAATAAAGGGCAATATTCCCATGCATTTTATTAAATAAAGAAAGTGCATGATTGCTTAGAAGGGATAATGGGGGGCATGTTTCACAAGTAGGAAAAAAGGAAAAAAGGTAAGTGAAGTGAATGTGCTTATGGATAGGAAGGGATTCCTATCAGTTGATTGAGTTGGAAATTCTTTGTGCTTCTGTAGGATCTAGCATGGTTCTTTGACTTGTGTATCTATTACTTGTTCTTTCTCGGTTTGTGGGGGTTTGGAGGTTTTTAAGAATGTTTTTTTTTCTTAGCAATTGTTTGGGGGTGGATTTGTAAAGTGTGAGCCTATGGTTGGGTGGAAAATCTCTAGAGGTGAATCATTCTACAAATTTGATCCCAAATTAAGTATTTTCTCCTTTCTTGTTTATGTGGATGCAACCTTATTTCCCTATTCCTCTTTCTTTCCATAAGGTGTCATCCAAGCCTTTTTTGGTGTACATCCTATTACCACCTATATTGCATGGGTGTTCATAAAGGAGTTCTAAATATTTTTGGGCATAAAATAAACCTGTAGCAGCATTATAGGCATTAATTTATCAAAACTCACTACCCCAATGTGTGTGCAATAGAAGCAACAAGTCTGATCCCTCAAGTATGGGAAAACATGGGTGCAAAAGAAACCTTAATTCTCCATGATTGTGTATCTAATCAGCAATGAAGAGGATCATTTTAAAATATGGGTTAATTTCAGTAGAAATAGGACTTATTCATAATTATGGGTTGAGTTTGAGGATTAGTTTCCAATTTCGAGCACCCATACAGAAGTGTGTGAAAGTTTTGGGGACATTGGGATCATTTATGAGCAGCAACAAACATTAAAACACCTTGAATCAACAATAAAATAGAGGCATATCCCAATCCAGAAAACTAAGTAAGGCTATGTTAACTTCCTGTACATGTAAGAGAAGCCATAAATCTACAGATCAAAGCGAGCATGTGTTTAAATATGCATTACTTAGCCTTAAACCTATTACAAAAAAACAAATAATTTTCTTTAGGAAAGAATGTAATTACGTATTATAGTCTTTTGGTTAACAAAACATTCCATTTATAAAATGTCCAAACTTTCAAAACACTTTTACTAAAACAAGACAATAGAGTTTCCAAATATTAAGATCTCCAACCTTGATTACTAATTTCAAAATGGTTTAGGAAATTTGAATTCTCTGAAGATATGGGAGAAAGAGATAGTATGAAATCAAGATTTGGCCTCTAGAAATCTGTTCATAATAGAAAATAAATCCAAATTGGTAATTTGAGAAGTTTTATATATAAAAAAGGTATTCTCTAAAGTTTAATGTTTTGGCAGCCCAAAAGCTGATTTTGTGAGGGCCAATTCATACCTTGGATCTTAGTGTTTATTCCTTTTATTCCATCCAATGGAGATTATACCATTAGGAGAAATTCTAAATATGTCCCATCTAACAAAAAACCCAGTGTTCAAACTTAATTTATTGCATGTTGAGCATGATAATGGCATTTCTTCTAGGATGGGAATGGTTCAAACTTAAAATTCCTAGGTAGCATAAGATAGAGCTGAAATATTTCACTTGTTAAGTTGTATAAGGTAGGAAAATAGAGGTAAGATATGTTAGAAGGATGCCATTGAAAGTAGGAGATTTGGGTTAGATGGATGTTTCTCAATCCTTTGAGGATGCATGTATATCATCTCATTTTTCTTCCTAATAATATTTCTCAAGACTTAATAAATCATATACTAATAGGTAATAAGGTATGTGCTTGAAATATATATGTTATCCAAATACAATTTCGAGTAGGACATTAGTTTCAAGGAGGACATTTAGTCTCTAATACTCGTTGCCTACCAACATCATTGTAAGAGACTGGAGGTATGCCTTGATTTGAAGTAAAATCTTTGCTACAAATTCCAGGGTAAAATAACTAGTCTCAAACAACTCACCAACCTCCATATGTTACCCATCAACATTGAATTATGAGACTTGTGTAGAGCTGACAAGGAAACTTATATAGACCTACATGGAATATCTACACTATGCACACTTTCTAAAGACTAGTGTCTCTCTTCTCTGGTGGTGCACCCCTTCTGAAATGTGGTCTCTCTCGCCATGATATATACTTGACCTACTAGTATTTGGCACCACTCGTGAAACTATTAGATGCACCAAGTTCCTTATTAGTTGAGTGCATGGGAACACCTTCTGCCTAGACATGGTTTATCTAATTCATGTGTAGGATATCCATGCCATGACTAGCCTATTGATGGATGGATGGGATGTCTTAGATGCCTCTTAGGGTACCAACAAGTACAACATGTCCAAAATTGTAACCATCCTATATGACCAGTATGGTTCAAAGAGATGAGGATGGGGTGCCATCATTACCCTTATAAACACTGACCTTGTCGGAACCCTCTAGTTTGAATGAAATTTATGTGGGATATGAAAATACTTCTAAGGCCTCTAAAGTGTACATTCAATCCCTACATAATAAATTTTTATGTAAAGATGTCAAATTTGATTAGGATACAAAGTCCCCTAATCCTTAGGGTTCTCCAATAGACATTGACGAGGTAGAGAAGCTTGTTGCCCCAAATATTGATCCATAGATTCCAGATAAATGAGATACATATAATAAAATTATAGCACAAGTACATATACTATCTTTCCTCATAGTTCAGTCAAAGGTCCCCATTAAGTTACATAAAGAATACAAGAGGCACAAGAGAAAGTAGGAGAACTTGAGTCTTTTTTTGGGGTTTGTCATCCTCTTAATAAGTTTCCTAATTATGTTTCATTGATTCCTTTATTTTTTAAAGAGTTCCAGTTATGAGGACGTAAGAGGTGATTTGCATATTCACTTACATACAATCAGTCTACAAGTAAATACATTTACATAAATTCTCCAAATTGGATAAGTAGTTGATTTAGAAAAATGTCTGCATCCTATTGAGAAATAGCTATTGGACCAATAAAATTCCTGCGCTACCTTATAAAATTCCCGTATGCCTCAAACATATGTACGTAGTTCTAGAGAAATTCCCGCAAAAATGCACAAAAAGTTGAAAAATGCCCATAGGCAGCCACAACAATAAATGAAGTAAAATGCAAAAAGAAATAAGCTACAATATGATTGCAAAAATATACATTTGTGAGATATTACTTTTCATCGATTCTAAAGATATCTCTGAGAAAAATTAAATATCTTGACATGAACAGACCAGCAAGGTTTTAGGGGGGAGAAATTAGTCTACATATTGATAGGGGCAGTAGTATGGTTAGATAAAGAAAAGGAAATAAAGTGAAGCATCATTGTGATGTTGTCATTGATGCATGCTTACCTTTTATGAATTTTCTAGATGACTGTTGATACATTCATTATGCGGGCATGTCCTTAGATGTAACAGGAATTTCAAAGATAAATTTAAACACTTGATAGGTACAACTAAAGTAAAGCTATTATGGGAAGCCTAAGCTTATAAATATATTATTAAACTATATTGTAGGACCACTTGGATGGATATGAATTTCCATAAGTCCTTGATTTGTTTCAATTGTATGCTTGATCATGGAATTATAGGTGCACTAAAAATTCCTGCAGCTAGTTAAACATGCCCACATTTAAGTTGCATAATACATTGACATCAATTCTCCAAATTGGATAAGTAGTTGATTTGGAAAAATGCCCGCAGCCTGTTGAGAAATGCTCGCAACCAGTTTGAAAATGTCAGTTGGACTAATAAAATGCCTGAACTACCTTATAAATTTTCCATAGGCCTCAAACATGCGCACGCAGGTCCATAAAAATAACTACAAAAATGCTCAAAAAGTTTAATATGTTTAGATAAAGAAAAGTAAATAAAGTGAAGCAACATTGTGATGTTGTCATTAATGCATGCTTACCTTTTATGAATTTACTAGATGACTATTGGTACATTCATTATGCGGGCATGTCCTTTCATGATAATTTCAATGGTTTACTGACATTTCAACACCTCTTGAGGGAATATTTCCACCTCTATTTCATGCATTTTGGGGTCCATCAGGAATTTATCTATTAACCTATGGGCATGTTTAACTAGCTGTAGGAATTTTATCTTAGTCTTGCATACATAATGCAATACATGCAGGCATTATGTCCATTAAGTGCGTGCTTTAAATGTTTTCAAAATATTTCACTAACTCAGAGTTATACATGCAAGCAGGGTTGATACGGGTAGCAATATGGTTAGATTAAGAAAAGGAAATAAAGTGAAACAACATTATGATGTTGTCATTGATGCATGCTTATCGTTTTCTGAATTTACTAGATGATTGTTGATACATTCATTATACGGGCATGCCCTTAGATGTCACAGTCATATAGTCTTCATGTGTGGGTGCTTTCATAATTATGTGAGCATTCCCTTACATGTCATGGGAATTTCAATGATCTATTTCCATTTCAACACATCCTGCGGGCATATTTCCACCTCTATTTCATGTATTTTTGGGTTCAACGGGCATTTATCCATTACCCTATGGGCATGTTTAACTAGCTTCA
Source organism: Pseudotsuga menziesii (assembly GCA_001517045.1). Classification (NCBI taxonomy): domain Eukaryota; kingdom Viridiplantae; phylum Streptophyta; class Pinopsida; order Pinales; family Pinaceae; genus Pseudotsuga; species Pseudotsuga menziesii. The sequence continues at coordinate 697,703 of LPNX010414196.1, read as the reverse complement.
AGGATTTTATCTTAGTATTGCATGCATAATGCAATACTTATGGGCATTATTTCCATTAAGTGCGGGCTTTAAATGTCTTCAAAATATTTCACTAACATAGAGCTATACCTAGAAGCAGGGTTGATAGGTGTAGCAATATGGTTAGATAAAAAAAAGGAAATAAAGTGAAGCAGCATTGTGAAGTTGTCATTGATGCATGCATACCTTTTATGAATTTACTAGATGATTGTTGATACATTCATTATGTGGGAATTTCCTTACATGTCACGGGCATATAGTTTTCATGTGTGGATGCTTGCATACTTATGTGGGCATGTCCTTACATGTCACAGGAATTTCAATGATGTGTTGGCATTTCAACACCTCCTATGGGCATATTTCCACCTCTATTTTAGGAATTTTGTAGTTCAACGGGCATTTATCTATTACCCTGTGGGAATGTTTAACTAATGCGGGAATTTTATCTTACTCTTGCATGCATAATGTAATACTTGTAGGCATTATGTCCATTAAGTGTGGGCTTTAAATGTCTTCAAAATCTTTCACTAGCTTAGAGTTATACCTCGAAGCAAGGTTGATAGGGGTAGAAATATGCTTAGAGAAAGAAAAGGAAATAAAGTGAAGCAACATTGTGATGTTTTCATTGATGTATGCTTACCATTTATGAATTTACTAGATGAATTTTGATACATTCATTATGCGGGTGTGTCCTTACATGTCATGGGCATATACTATTCATGTGTGGATTCTTGCATACTTATGCAGGCATGTCTTTACATGTCACATGCATTTCAACGATCTGCTAACATTTCAACACCTCCTGTATGCATATTTCCACCTCTATTTCAGCAATTTTGGGGTTCAGTAGGCATTACCTATTGCCATGTGGGCATGTTAACTAGTTTCAGTAATTTTATCTTACTCTTGCATGCATAATGCAATACTTGCAGGCATTATGTCCATTGCATGTGGGCTTTAAATGTCTTCAAAATATTTCATTAGCTCAAAGTTATACCTAGAAGTAGGGTTGATAGGAAGTAGGTCAAGTATTTTTTGTATAAAACCATCCATCCTAGTAAATCCGTGGAGGGAAGATAGGAGAAAACCATGACTGTGTCTATCAATAAAATCCTGACTACAGTTTATTGAAGGAAGATACGAGCAAATCTCATACATACAAACAATTATATCTTCTGCTAGAAAATGAGTTAATGTATTCAATAAAATCAATTGACTTACCCAAGACATCTATGTAGGAAAAAAATATTATTATATTGGATCTACTATTGGGTTTTAACTCCCTGGTCTTGAAGCTACCTTATCGTATGTTTTTCTTGATTCCTTAGTGACCTTCACCTTTGCTTATGGGTCTCGATCTCAAGGCTAATGTCCCTCTACATAAATTTTGGAGATGAAGGGGCTGGACAACCTTGAGGATAGAGAAAACCCAAAGCTGGGATACCATTAAAATTGAGCTGAAGCCCGCCACCCATCCAATAAAAAGGGACATGTAGGAAGAAACCCTACTATAAAATTGAGTCAAACAATAAATTCATATGTGTCTGGTGCAGCTTAAGGGTTTCACCACACTCACAAGCTAGATTTTGGTTGTTTCAAGGAAGGGGTTCATTGAATGAACAAGAGTTTCCTCATCCCTCCTCCACAACCTTGTAACCTCCTCTGCAACCTTGGAACCTCCTTTCTGACCTTGGGCCTAGTTCATGGGTGAGGTAAGTGAAAGATGTCTATTCTCTTTTTCATGACGAAGGGGAGGTAACATGGATAGTTTTAAATGTTTTTTCTTTTTTAATGTTTATTATTTATGTTTATTAATTTTAATGTTTATTAATATTTTAATGTTAATTATTACTTTAATGTTGTTGAAATATAGGCTTTCACATCACATTCATGCATGCAGTAAACGCCCATACACAGCCATCAATGACAATTACTTTGGGGAGGGACATCCAATCCACCTTTCTATTCATCTTTGATGCTTACTTATACATTATGAGAGAGGTTAGAGCAGTTGTACCTACTCCAAATACTCATTTGTTAATATATCTTTAAACTATATAGTTATATAATTGTGATGACATTTAAGAGGTAGTGGCCCACCACAAACAAAATGTTTCTTCATATGGAAGAGAACAAAGAAATATGCCTCAACATACTGGGTCTCTGCTACCATTGAAGTAGTCCTCACTATGCATCAACCATGCATACTGGTCTGCGTAGGTAAATCAGATGTAACAACCACCAGCTTGATAGGAGAACACACGTGTACAAGGCTCGACTGTGACTGGTTACGCTTCAGCCTCCATCTTCAATTTGGCAATAGTTCATTGAAGTCTCATCCTCTCACAATAGCAGTTGACTATCCACAATGAGCTATTTTGGTTCAAAGCCTCAACCTGACACATCTAACCGACATCTCCATCGGTTCAGGCATGCGGGGATTTTTGGCTCTTTGACTTTCTATGCCATTTCTATGTCTTCTGGCTTTCCCAGGTCACGACCCAGGAACATTTTCAGCATTTTGATAATGAGGGGTACGCTGTCATCATGTCTCATTAGAGATATTTGCTTGAATGTGATTGTCATCTTTTAAAATACCTACAAGATTGTGTGATGCCTGCTCATGTGCATAACCGGTTGCTTATAGTTCAACCGACTTAACATGAATCGACTTACAATAGTTGGAAAGACACCAAATTGATTTACATAAAATGGAGGGGATCGCCTACCTCAAAAGAGACTCAAAGTTTATCCCCCTCAAAATTCATCAATTACCTTTACAAAATTAACTTGACCACCTAAACCAAATCAATTTAATAAATTTTTTTTTTACTATGTAATAACTGACCAAAATGAAGATACCGACCACCCTTACATCTACCGACTGACATGTTTGTAGAAAACTTAACTGATATTATTCAACCAACATGTTTCAACTGATATGACTCAACCGACATGTCTCAACCCCTTTATCATCGACCATAATTTAATATTACATATGCTTTTACTTTGCAAACATGGACCTTTGGACAAGACTACCATATTGACCAAACATGATGACCACTACATAGCCATTGACTAAAATTAATCATTGACACAAGTCATCTAATTATCTTCCAAAAGCATTCACATTCTTATGGAATAACAACTTCCTTATGAAATGGAATAAATATTACAAGGTAATAATGAGTTGGTCAACATCATTTCAACTAAGATGAAAAGGATTTTACCCACATGATTTGAGGTGGATGTTTCAGTCATTTATGGTCGGTGGACAGCCTTCAATGCCTTCAATGGCCGAGCAATTATGTGTCGATACTACTTCTCTTCAATAGTACATAATTTATGTGTACTTAAAAACAGTCGATGGTCGATGGAATCTATGTAAAAAATTTAGTGTCTCAGTTACACACACCTCTCAGTAAGGCCATCCCAAATAAGACCATCCACAGTAAGGCCATTGAATCAAGGGGGTTGGCATGTCAAAACCTTCATGTCTCCATGCATTTGTGGACCACGAGTGATCATTTAAAAAAAATTAAACTTCCATTAATGCATCCCAACAATATTTCCACACAGGTTACACAGCGAACTCTTTCCATATAAAATCTATAGTATGGGAATATTCATTCCAAAAACTCTGCATTCCTCCTCCAACAACAAATATGGAAATGATCCGCCTCCTGAGATTCAAGATCCGGCCACAAAAAATTCCCAAATCTGGCCACCACTGTTTTCGTAGCTAAGGAAAAAAAATGATGTGAAGCATACGTGGAAGGGGCTCCACAATAATTGAACGATAGCAAAGGGGTTGATTTTCAATCATGGAGCTTTGTATCAGCCACCAGTATCAGTGCAAAACTCATGACAATATTTCTCTAGGAAGGATATTTCCTACCCTTTAATTTTGATGAATTCAAAATAGATATTAGAATTCATCATGGTGCTTTAGATTCCTACCTATGAATATCTTGCTTGATATAACGTTTCTCAACTCAGAAGATCTTCGGTGTCTAGAAATGCTTGAGCGCGACATCGGTTGTCAAAAACTTCTGTCAGTTGTCGGTCGTCGACATGAAAATCTGCTTCGTTCTTCGTCCACCATCGTCATTTTCTTCGTTCGCTCTCATGTCATCAGAAGCTGCCCTTGAGTGAGGTTCTAGATAGTAGTCATGGCCCGCTCTGATTTTACCATATCGAAGTCAATAATCGATTTTTCTTTTGCAGTCGAATTATTTGTGGTCGGTCTAGTGCTAAGTGATTGCTTCCTCTTGATCATTTCTCCATGATGAGCAATCCTTATTTCTTTTTGCAGGTTTTTCATTTATCTCGGGATTTCTTGCAGGTAGGATCGAACCACCTCCCTTTTGCTACTGTTGGCACCCAGCCAAAAGAAGATGGCAATGACACCAGATGTTGAAATCTAGGCTTTCACATCACATTCATACATGCAGTAAACGCTCATACACAGCCATCAAAGACAGGTACTTTGGGAAGGGACATCCAATCCACCTTTCTATTCATCTTTGATGCTTACTTATACATTATGAGAGAGGTTGGAGCGATTGTACCTGCTCCAACTACTCATTTATTAATATATATTTAAACTATATAATTATATAATTATGATGACATTTAAGAGGTAGTGGCCCCCTCTACAAATACTCACTATTATTATTATTATTATTATTATTATTATTATTATTATTATTATGATGATGATGATGATGTTGATGTTGATAGTGAAATTATCGTTGTCGTCGTATTCAACAGGATTATCATGATCATTGTCTTTATGGTCAGCATCATCATCATAGAGAAAATCATTGTCAATAGTCCCTTTCTTGAAAACAAATTGTCATATGAGTGTAATATGGTGGCCATTTTGAAGTTTGACACATAGAGGATGCTTAATAAAGACAATCTCATGGTTCTTATTTCCTATTCCATTGTCAAAGGCCATACTACAACATGAGAAACCAAAATAGTGGTTGAAGGTATGAAGGTATTGTGAACTAGGGTGGTTTCCTTTTGTTTTTTTGAGCTATGAGTATGGGAGGGATTTATTTTCCATGCTTGGGGATACATCCACTATCAAGAATACTTTCAACACATTTACAAGGAGCACAATATGAGTGTTGATGTTTTTATCCAAGGAAGCACTTTCTCTTAAGATGGGAAAACTCTCCTATATTGAGATGTTGGATGGAGAGTCTATTGGGAGTGATACCATCCTGTTCTTTTAAGTTATGTTATTCAACATACTTTTTGTGTCTTACTCATATTTCTTAGAAAAGATTCAAGTTTTTTTGAGTCTTTGAGTATGCTCTACTGACTGCTCCTTTTGATTAGTTGTTTTCATGGCATAAAAATGCCTTATTTTGGGGGGGTTTTCACTTTACCCCCTAGGTGCTTCCTTAGATAAGGATTTAGGGCTCATTATGTGCTTCTTTGGACTGTGTGGAATGTCGTTTTGGTGTTGGATTAAGGATTTCTTTTGTACACCCTTTGATGATGGGTTGTAGGATACTTTTTGGATGTAGACTGGGTACTTTGTATCAACAGAATTTTAAGATATAAGATATTTTTGAAACTATTAAAACCAATTGAAAATGTAATTTTGAAGTTATAGAAAGTGTTTGTTTTTTTTACCAGTTAGTCCTCCATGCTAAAAGTTTTCTTTGTATCTTGTTGATTCTGTTTCTTATTTATTATTTTAAAATTGGTTAAAATTTTGAAAAAGGCAACAATACTGATTCACCTACCCCCCACCCCTTCAATATTGTACAATACTTTAGCATTTAAATGGTTATTGTTATTAATGTTTTTGTTTTCATTACTTTAATGATTATTAATGCATCCCTTTGTTTGATAGTATTGTGCTGATTAAAAAAAATTAATATACTGATATTTGTGCTTTTTACAATTTATATGCGAAATGTTTGCTCACTTTTGTTGCATAACTTATTTTTTAATATGTCTGACATCTTCCTAGGACTATGGTTATCCTCAAGGGGTTGTCCACCCATTGCTGAGTTAACCTGATGAAGATGAGATCACCACATGATATTCCTTTTCCAGTGATGATCATTATGAGATTCCACTCTTTGCATGAGACACATGAGATGTATGAACACATACAGTTGAGAAGGTTGGGTAACCTACCCTCACGTTGACTTGATTTCCAAATTGTCTTGTCCTTTTTTCCATGTCATCAACCTTTATATTCCTTTTTGCAATGTCATCATCCTTTGTCATCAACATCATTTTTCCATTACTGTTGTACCTATCACGGGAATCTTGAGCTTATAAAGTAGTTCACATAAATTTATTTCAGAAAATACCTACAAAGTAGCTTCCTTGGAGTGGTTAATGCTGACAATGATGTTAAAACATAGAAAAATCAAGACAAAAAGTTCATGGTTCCATAGTATAAAATTATTAAGGAAAAAATTTCATGGGTCCTTCCTTATTTCACATATGTGCAATTTTCCTTATACTACTTCCTTATTTAATTCCCTATATACATGTGTTAGAGTAATGTGAAATAATTTATAAGTTTCTTCTTTGAGATGAGTATCCAAGGCCTAGAGAGATATATTTTCCCCCTTCATGTTTTGATTTGGAAATTACTTTCCAATGAGCTAGGTGAAACCTAACCTTGTCCTATTTTATGTGCTACAAGTAGTCAAAACACAACCTCTAAATTCTATTTTGTATCCCTTTGGGAAAATGAGAAAGTAATAACTAGTAAACATGAATTTCTTTGAGAACATCATTAACAATAGCCATTCTACTTCCACATGATATCCACATGTGATACTAGAAATGTATTCGATCTTCAATCCTTCCTATCATCCAACCTCGATCCTTGATGCCATATCCAAGGGGTTTAAGAACAAATCCAAGGTACATTAATCCATCATGAATTTTATCCCTCTGGAAATTGAAGATTTGTAGTGCACCTATGATGCCATGATCAAGCATACAGTTGAAACGAATCAAGGATTTATGGAAATTCATCTCCATCCAAGTTTTCATACAATATAGTTGAATAATATATTTATAAGCTTGGGCTTCCCATAACATATTTACTTTCATTGTACCTTTCAAGTGTTTAACTTTATCATTGAAATGCCCGTGACATCTAAGGACATGCCCGCATAATGAATGTATCAACAATATCTAGTAAATTCATAAAAGGTAAGCATGCATCAATGACAACATCACAATGTTGCTTCGCTGTATTTGATTTTCTTTATCTAGCCATATTACTCCCCCTATAAATATGTAGACTAATTGATCCCCCTAAAACCTTGCTGGTTTGTTCATCTAAATATATTTAATTTGTCTCATGTATATCTTCATAATAAATGAAAATTAATAGCTCACAAATGTATATTTCTGCAAACATATTGTACCTAATTTATTTCTACACATTACGTCATCTATTGTTATGGATACCTATGGGCATTTTCAACCTTTTGTGCATTTTTGTAGCCATTTTTTGTTAAATTTTCATATGCTTAGCTAAGACATCAGTACTTCATTTCATTTTCATAACAAAATCATATAAACAGGATCACTGAAAGATAGATAAGCACAACCATACAAAAGAAACACAAATATTTATCCTGGGAAAACCCTAAAGGGAAAAACCCAGCAAAAGCTTCCTCAATATAGATGCCCAAAAAGATAAAAGATAAAACCAGTAAGGAGATCAAAGCCTGATCCTCCTCCTTTTCCAGCTACTTCTCTTCTCCACTAATGTGCTACACAAGTGAGAGTGTGTGTCTAAAATGAGGATAGCTACACCTCTATTTATATTCATCTGTTCACTTCAATTAACCCACCTGACATGTAGGCTCGAGTTAATCATGTAGGCTCGAGTTACACATGTAGGCTCAAGTAACCACACTAGGGTGCTAATGACCCACCTTTACAATTTGAGGGGACAACCTCATGACTCTTATTAGTTCTTCCTATTAGAAGCATTAGGGTACAAGATAATACAATTGGTTCTCTCGGTAGGACCATCGGGGACCACAAAAGATACATATAGAATATTCTTCAAAGTTACAATATTTCAACACTCCCCCTTAACGAGAAAGGTATTCTACAACAACAACAAGAATAGTAGGAGAGGACATCATCAACATCATCAAGGTAACACATCTATAAATCATTGGAATCTTTTCAACATCATGTAGCCTCATCTTCAATCTTTAGTCTTCAGCATCATCAGTACTTTGACCACTTCGGTCAGCAGCATATTGAATCTTCAATCAGCAGCAACATCTTCAGCACTTTGACCTTTCGATCAGCAACATCTTCAACACTTTGAACTTTCCATCAGCAACATCATCTTCAACACTTTGACCTTTAGATCAGCAACATCTTCTTCAGCACTTTGGCCTTTCGATCAGCAACAACATCATCATCATACTCTAATCTTTCAATAAGACTCATCATTATCATCAGCCTCTGATCTTTCAATCAGAACCATCATCAACCGAACATCATCATACTCTAACATCAACTCATCGTCATATTCTAATATTTCGATCAGTACATCATCATCATCATACTTTGATAATACGACATCATCATCATCAGGATCTCATCATCATTACATTCTGATCTTTCGATCAGAAACATCATCATCATCGTCGCATTCTGATCTTTCGATCAGAAAACATCATCATCATCAGCAACATCATAATCATAAGCAACTTCTGAGCTCCCAATCAGAAAACATCATCATCATCATATTCTGATCTTTTGATCAGAGAACATCATCATCAACAACTTTTGATCTTTTGATCAGAGAAACATCATCATCATCATATTCTGATCTTTCGATCAGAGAACATCATCATCGTCAGCAACAAAATCATCATCATATTCTGATCTTTCGATCAGAGAACATCATCATCATTAGTAACAGCATCATCATCATATTCTGATCTTTCAATTAGAGAACATCATCATCATCAGGAACTTTTGATCTTTCGATCAGAGAACATCATCATCAGCAGCAACATCTGATATTTTGATCAGAAACATCATCATCATCATAAAAGCATCAACATCATCAAAACATCAACATGATCCTTCCTTTCATAATTACGGGATTTAGGTCTTTACGGAGTTACTAACGATCCTTCCTTTCAAAATTACGGGATTTAGGTCTTGATGGAGTTACTAACGATCCTTCCTTTCGGAATTACAGGATCAACACATTTGTGGAACTCAGACAATCCTTCCTATTGGAATTATGGGATCAACACATTTGTGGAACGCAGACAATCCTTCCTATTGGAATTATGGGATCAATTTAATGATCCTTCCTTTCGGAAATACGGGATCAACACAGATGTGGAACTCAGACAATCCTTCCTATTGGAATTATGGGATCAACACATCAATGGAACTCAGATAATCCTTCCTATTGGAATTACGGGATCAATTAAATGATCCTTCCTTTCGGAATTACAATATTTAGGTCTTTACGGAGTTACTAATGATCCTTCCTTTCGGAATTACGAGATCAACACAGATGTGGAACTCATACAATCCTTCCTATTGGAATTGTGGGATCAACACATTTGTGGAACTCAGACAATCCTTCCTATTGGAATGACGGGATCAATTCAATGATCCTTCCTTTTGGAATTACAGGATTTAGGTCTTTACAGAGTTACTAACGATCCTTCCTTTTGGAATTACAGGATCAACACAGATGTGGAACTCAGACAATTCTTCCTCTAGGAATTATGGGATCAACACACGTTCTCATGTACTGAAGTCACTGGATCCATTATGAACCAAATTTCAAGGATGATATAATCCTACCACATTCATGGGGACCAAGATCTCCGGATACATTTTGAACCGAGGTTCAGGGATGATGCAATCCACCACTTTCATGGGGGCTGAGACCTCTGGATACATTTTGAACTGAGGTTCAAGGATGATGCAATCCTACCACTTTCATGGGGGCTGAGACCTCTAGATACATTTTGGACCAAGGTTTAGGGATGATGCAATCCACCACTTTCACGGGGGCCGAGACCTCCGGATACATTTTGAACTGAAGTTCAAGGATGATGCAATCCCACCACATTCACGAAGACCGAAGTCACTAGATCTATTTTGGACAGATGTCCCAGGATGATACAATCCCTCTTCATTCTCGAGGACTGAGGTCACTAGATCACTTTTGGACAGATGTCCTGGGATGATACAATCCCTCTTCATTCTCGAGGACCGAGGTCACCGGATCACTTTAGGGCAGATTCCTAGGGATGATACAATCCCACTACATTCTCAATGACTGAAGTCACTGGATCACTTTTGGACATATGTCCCAGGATGATACAATCCCTCTTCATTCTTGAAGACTGAGGTCTCCGGGTCACTTTAGGGCAAGTGTCCAGCGATGATACAATCCCACTGCAACATTACTACTCCCCCTTTTAGGGAAGGTCTTTCTGAACCACACCAAGCTTGTCTTGAAAGTGTTCAAACTTTAACCGAGACAGAGGTTTTGTCAGCGCATCATCATCTAAACCATCTTCATCTACATCTTCAGTATGTGAATACTGAACTATCACCATCTGTATGTCCAGTATTTGAGTACTGAAAACATCATTAGGTCACCATCATCTGCATCTACATTATGTAAATACTGAAACATCATCTATATCTTTAGTATGGGAATACTAAAATCATCATCATCTCTATATTTAGTATAGAAATACTGAATCACCATCATCTGTATCTACAGTGTGTAAATACTGAAACATCATCATTTGCATATTTATCTTAAATGTAGAAATACCAGATTTCTATGTGTTACGATGGAACATAGGGTTCTCTGTTATCACAACTCTCGTTATCACATAGAATCAATGTAGTATCCATATTCAGTTCAAAGAGACCTGATATCATCTTCTAAATCCATATGGATTCACAACTTAGCAGAGCAATCTTCTATGTATTCTTCTTCAGCCATGCTACGAGAAACACTGGACTATTTCTTGCTAAACCATGAACTCATAGCAAACCCCAAACAAAAGCATCTACCTAATGTGCTTTTCCTATCTAAGATACTTCCAGCCCAATCTGCATCTGTGTAGCCATACAATCTATACTCATGGCTACCATCATAATATAAACCGAAGTCTATAGTCCCTTTCAGATATCTCATCACATGTTTGTAGTTACTAGGTGAACCCGTCTTGGTTGAACAAGATATTGACTTAAGGTGTTCACAGCAAAACAAATGTCTGGTTTGGTATTTGTTAAGTACATCAATGACCCAATGATCTATCTCTCATTTCCTATCAAGGATAAGTCATCCACATATAATAACATGATGACAAGTTCATCTTCTACAACCTTGAGATAAAGGTTAGGATCGACTTTACTCTTGGCAAAGCCCATGCTCATCAGGAAACTATCTATTCTTCCATACCAAGCTCTGGGAGCTTGCTTCAGGCCATAGAGGGCCTTCTTCAACTTGCATATGTGAGTCCATCTGTCTTCAACTTCAATTCCTTGTGACTATTTGATGTAAAAATATTCCTCAATCATTCCATTAAGGAAGGCTTGTCTTTACTTCATCGTGGAAGAAAATACCATGATAGTTTTGAAGGAAGTGTACCTTACTTCCTGGAGTAAGTGTCTCTTCAAAATTAATTCCCTCTTTCTGATAGAAGCCTCTAGCCACAAGTCTTTCCTTACTTCTATCAGCAACATATTTTATCTTGCAAATCCATTTGGAAGATACCACATTCTTGCTTTCTGGTTTGAATACTATATCCCAAACATCATTCTAGTATTATTTTATCATAACATCTTCCATGAGTTCGTCTTGTCAGGTCATCAACATATCCTAGTCTTTTGCATTCAACCTTCAAGTTTGGAACCCACTTTACTCTTAGTAAAGTCTCAATCCATCATGAAGCTATCCATCATGTCGTACCATGTTGAACTCAGATATCTTTAATAGTCACTCCCCCTAAAGTGGAGTATCATCTTCCCTCTTCATTCTGTACAGGTGGTTCTATGATTGATATATACTGGTTAATAGAGTATGTCATGTCATAGTCTATTCTTTCTGAGGCAAGGCACGAACCTTGTTTTGTACACTTGTTCTTGTAGATCCATATGGAGGATTCTACGTACTTCCCTTTATGTCTCGAAATCATATCGTATACATCATTTCCCATGATCAAATGTTATTCTTTTATCATAGATTCTTTCATAGCATTCTTTTCTTCATCTTCAGTTATATCTTGTACCCATGGTGGTATTCATACTTCAAGGTGGATCTACCGCTCTCTGAAGCTCTATCTTCCATCATGGTGTCTCTGAACCTGGGAGCTTCAGATTCATGTTTATTGAATTGTCATCACTTGTTCTTCGAAACAAGTCTCGTCCTTCTTTTCTTGTAGGAGGTTGTACAGGACCTTTCCTACAATTCAAATGCACCAGTTGCATGGTTAGAACTATTTCATAAAACATATGCATAACAACAAATTCTTATGCATCATGCAACTATTTATCCAATACAACATTCATCCATATTTCACAGAAACTTTCTAGATGCCTTCCATCTCTATCATGACATCATTGGGATTGTTTACTAATCCAATATGTTAGAAAAGAGGTTTGATAAGTAGCACTGGAGAGTTGCATAGCGCCATGAGCTACTTACCTATCACATGCATATTAGTAGTATTAATGTAAACAATCTATCATGCATAACACATCAACTGAATACAATCAAATGTATAACAAAACAATATCATGAAATGGCAATTGAATACTTATCTTTGATTTGTTTCATGGGTACACTCCATCTTGATCATTCTGCTTTATCATCTTCTTCATTCATGAAATCATCATTTCTTATCCAAATGATAAGATGAGTAAGATTTTCTTCAAGAATTGAGTTTTTCATATTCCTCATCGCTTGAGGGATCTTCTTTGAATGGTGAGAGCTTGATCTTCAATTGCTCCCATCTTATTCTTCTCTTCTTATTAGTCGAGCTGAAATTAATCACTTACTTCTGGCATACATTCTTCACATGAATGAATCCCATGATCTTGGGAGGCCATTCAAGGTGGCTATCACCACTTCTGCATATTTATTCTTCTACCGCTTCAAGTTGTTCAACATTCTGGGTCTTCACATTCTTCAACTGTTTTCTCAAAGCCATCTTCTGATTTAAGTTCTTATCTTCAAATATCTTGATTAAGGAATCAAACATCTTTGGTGTATTTAGGGAAGACACTTGTGGTACAAGTTGATCCGTGATTGAATCAACAGTGATCTTCTTGGCCTTGATCAAGTTCTTCTTATGTAAGGCTTTGAGGCTCATCTCCCTCTAGAACTGGAACCTCTCTACTCATGTAGGTGTCTAGTTCATTTTCTTCAGAGGGATCAAATACTTTCATTCTTTGAAGTTTTCAACTTCACCAAGATTATCATCAAGATGATGTGATATATCACTTTGAAATGAGAACCTCAAATGCAAATAGCAAAAGATTAGATCTTACCGATTTGAGGTGTCCGTCCTGCTTCCGGAGCTGGCTGATCTAGGGTTTGTCAGAGAAACCCTAATTTTCATAACTTGGAATATTTCAGATATTATTGGATAGAAATATAGATCTCTTCAAATTGAGCTGTCCAATGTACTCCTTTTCTGAAAACAGTGGAGGAAAGCTCCTGGAACAGGAAGCCCTAGTTTTCCAATTTCTTCTGCAGAAATTCCTATTACGGTTTATGTGATATCTTCAAAATTACTGCTCCTATATGTCTGAAATTTTTCACTGAGGTCCCCTTGCATTTCCTGGATCCAAAAGAATAGGTTTCATTAGAATTGGTTTCTCCAATTGGTATTTATGATCATTTTACCAAGGTGACCTGTTACAAGACTGTTCAGAACAGTGAAGTTGTACGGCATACGACGTGTCACTGGTTCATCTTCAGGTTCTGAAATTTGGACCAAAGAAATAAAATGCCATGATATTTCTAGAAAACATTGCATAATTCCATTTGTACCTCTGTATCCCATGCTACAAGAATTCTCCCTAGGTGTCCTGTTTAGGGATGAATTCTGGAAGAGGCTGGAACCCTAACTTGGAGGGAATATATCTCCCAGAATATAGCCAATATGAGGCTGAAGTTAGGACACAGTGTAAATCCATATTTTATATTTGGAATTTGAAATTTTCAACTCCTTATCCTTTTCCAATATAAGGATATAGAGAATGTACCAAAACTTAGCAGTTTTAGTATTTAGGGTTTCCCCAGATCGGGGTCAAACCAGGGTTTGACTTTCCTGAAGTTTCACCCAACCAAATTTATTGATATAGGTCTCCAAACTTCGATTTTCATGAGGAGAAAAATCCTATTCTAGGATCACAAAAAAATTCTTCTTATGCAAGAAGCCCTAATTTCCCACACAGAAAACTGAAAATGCTCGGAATCGAATTCCGCTTCGAGAGAAAGATGCGCCCTTCAATGGAGAGTCAGCCTAGCCTTCTTTTGCTGATAGATTGTGGAGAGAGAACAAAAAAGTAAGAAGCCATATATTATATAGCTGCACAATGTCTTCTTTTTAGGGTGGCTCTGATACCATGTTAAATTTTCATGTGCTTAGCTAGGACATCAGTACTTCATTTGATTTTCATAACAAAAGCATATAAACAAGATCACTGAAAGATAGACAAGAGCAACCATACAAAATAAACACAAAGATTTATCCTGGGAAAACCCTAAAGGGAAAAACCAAACAAAATCTTCCTCAATATAGATGCCCAAAAAGATAAAAGATAAAACCAGCAAGGAGATCAAGGCCTGATTCTCCTCCTTCTCTAGCTACTTCTCTTCTCCACTAACGTGCTACACAAGTGAGAGTGTGTGTCTCAAATGAGGAGAGCTACACCTCTATTTATATTCATCCATTCACTTCAATTAACTCACCTATCATGTAGGCTCGAGTTAATCATGTAGGCTCAAGTTACACATGTAGGCTCAAGTAACCACACTGGGGTGCTAATGACCCACCTTTACAATTTGAGGGGACAACCTCATGAATCTGATTAGTTCTTCCAATTAGAAGCATCGGGGTACAAGATAATACAAGTGGTTCTCCCGGTAGGACCATCGGGGACCACAAAAGATACATACATAATATTCTTCAAAGTTACAATATTTCAACAGTTTTCTAGACCTGCATGCATATGTTTGACGAGAATTTTGACAGTGCATTCATTTTATCAGTCCAATGGGAATTTACAAACTAGATGCAACACATTTCTCCACAGGCCGTGGACATTTTTCCAAGTCAATTGCTTATCCAATTTGGAGAATTGATGTAAGTGTATTCTGCAACTTAAATGCGGGCATATTTAACTAGCTGTGAGAAAATTTATAGGCTATGGGAATGTTTACTCTATTTCACTATGGGAATTTTTATTTTTCTATTTCCCTATGGGAATTTTTAACTAACTGCAGGAATTTTTACTCTCAAGTGCGGACATATTTTAGGTTTGAGTATATTTTTTAGGCCTTGTAGGCATTTTTCTCCTCCACTTGCAGGCATACTGGCGACCCTATGTGCATTTCAATGGCATTTCCTTCACTCATGCGGGCATTTTACTTTTTCCTCCTTGCATATTTCTGAAGATTTCTTGCAATTATTGCATTATAGATGCAAGACTAAGAAAAAATTCCTGCAGCTAGTTAAACATGCGTACAAGGAAATTTTCAACCTTTTGTGCATTTTTGCGGGCATTTTCATTCCATATGTGAGTATTCTTTACAATAGATGGGAGAATGAGCCAAAAATTGTTTTGAATACTTATTATTTACTTTGAAAGACCTATCTACATCGATTGCTTTCTGCATTCTTGCACCCTTGCATTCACATTAAGAGCCCTTGTTAGGTTCCATCCAACATATCGCTATCTTATATGACTTTTTTTGGAGTCCTTTGATTTTGTTTTTTATTGCAAGTTGGTCGTACTACTATGTTGCTACTATTTTTTTATTTGTGAGCGTTAGATGATCTATTTTATGTTATTTTTCTAGTTCTGGGTTCTCTCCTTTCACATGTACGTTGCTCTAGTTATGTCTCATTCAAGTAACCTAACGCTAATAGGTTGAATTCTGTTTAGACGCATTTTTTTTTTAGGATAACGGAACTCTTCCCTAACATCTTATGTTGAGTTTATAATTTGTTCATATCTGATATATCATGCTATTATTATATATTGTTGTCTTTCATTAACAACTTGTATCTGATATAGCTCGTTACTATTATTAATGTTATTGTTTTAAGTACTTTAATGGTTATTGTAACGCATTGTTTCTAGGACATGCTGGACATGAAGGATATTGAGGTATGGCTTTTCTACGCTAGAAATGATTACCTCATAATTGTTTCATCTTTGAGTTTGAATATTTGAGAAAAATAATTATAAAATACAAATGAGCTTAATCTACCTGAGAGTTTGCATCTTTTCTCAAAATGAGCTTAAATGTGCATTAAACGTTTTTATGGATCTTGTGCCTTTAGAGTGGCACCTTGTGCAGTCTATTGAAGTGAAATACAGAGAAGGTCCTGCTCCTAGTATAGGACTAGGATGGGGTGCTACTAATGGTGGATTTTGCTTGAGGTAAGTAATTTTGAATTTTCTCCTATTAAAGCCTTTCAGCCTGATCTTTTGGTGAATTTTCAAATATGGAGTGTGACATTTATTTTTCATTTTTTTTCACTTTTAGAATGTTTAAAGAATTTTTGGTTGTTTAAAGTCCTTTTTAACACTTAAACAAGTCATATCTAGGTCTCACTCCCTTTGGTAGTTTTTATTTTCTAATTTTTTAATTTTACTTTGGGATATGGTAAGGTATGTTATGGTAAGTCAAAGGCTTAGATAAAATCCAGTTTTAATGTCTTGGAAATAATAAATTTATTTGGAACCAAAGTGAAACTTACTAACTTTTTTTTTCTATTCTTTTGCACTATGTTCCATTTAAGGCATTTTGTATCAACCCGGGGTTAAGAGTATTGTTCTTTGATCTAACTTTTATCTTTTTCTCCTCAAAGGTTCAATTATGTATTGTAGAAAGGTTGTTTCCATGATATGCTTACATTTATGTTTGTTTAACAAAAATAAAGTACATATAATAATAATGATAAAATTCAAATGATACATTTATTTTTTCTAGGAAAAACAACTGTTTCTACTCGAGAAGATGAGAAATTACTTTCCCAATCTGTTGTTTGTCTTTCAAAGCATTAAAAAAAAGAGATCTTTATTGACTCCCTCCAAAAATAAACTCCTAATACATCTTCATCTTGATGTTTTTGTATTAAAATAGCATAGAGACAACCCCTTAACTATATTGTCTTTAGTCCTATACATTTCTATAAAATTACTATCTTTATTTATGATAGAAAATAGAAAGATCAAATTTTAACTGGCATTATGGCCTGGAACCTTAGACGAGTAAAATAAATTGTCTTGAACAAGCTTGCTATTGTTTTTGTCTGATATACTAGAGGTTTGAGGTTTATATTTAGATTCTAGCATGTACCTTGCATCTACTTAATCACCATACTAAACTCACTATAGACCTGTAATTGCTTTACATTATTCTCTATGTCAAATTTGAGAAGAAGCATTAATGCCATTAGTTATGAAAAATTATCGGATCTTGTGTTAAGGACAACAACAAACCATCCATATTAATTATGTGATTCTCAATTAAAATCAAAATAAAACCTACACTTGTACTATCCCAAGGACCTTTCCTTTCTCCATAAAAGAACCCCCATACTTGCTCTTTAATGATGACCAAATTATCCATTTTCCTCTCTTTTCTTGAATGATTGGAAGCTCGTAAGGCTTAAGCTATGTCCATGGATATGATTTGGTAAGAACATTTAAATGAAGGTACTATACTACAACTTTTTCCCCAAATAGAAATGATTTTCTTACTAGGTACAAGTCCCATATAGTTGGACATGGCACAAATTTCCATTCATTGAGCTCTTTTCATCTCTTCCAACTTTTCAAACATTCTTCAACACTAGAGTTCCCAACCCATCTATTCTTCACTCTTGTGAACTCAAGTGAAAGAGGTAATAGATACATTTGAGTTTATTTTTTTAACTCATATATATATAGAATTTAAAACACATGTGGATTCTTTATCTAAAAAAAAATGACCTTGCGGGAGGGTACCCTAGTTGTACATGAGTACAAAAAAAAACTCTCTTTCCAGAATTGTAAAAACATCTGTATTAATGGTTCCTTAGGATTCCTCGGTTGGATTGATATAACTATCAGATTGCTATGTAAATTTCTTGAATGTTTAATCTAGGATAAGCCTTTATTTTTCTAGTGATTCAACAAGATGTTTCAACTATGGTCCCTCGCATTAGCCGAAGGGACCATGATGTCCTAGTACATGAAATCAAAATTCTATACAAGGAAACTATTTCTGCATTTACAAGGAATAAATATGTTCATATAAAAGAATCTCTAATTAGCATGATAAAAGAGAAAATAAATATCGGTATACATAAGTTCAATTTTATATTTCCAAACAATTATTAAACTTGAAAAAGGTTGTAGATTTTTTATATATTTAACAAATTTGCATGGAGTCCAAAAGTTATGAATGTCAAATAAGTTCCTTGTATTTTGGGAATTAATATTACAGTTGTTTGTGGAATAGGGTACCTAAACCAGGATGTATCAATAACCCACCCTTGAAAAGAGCTAACAGATGGGGATCACAATATCTTCATTGGTAAAGGTATTGTAAAATTTCTCCTGGCTAAATTACAATACTGCATCAATAACATAATACATGCTCTAAAAACCATAAAATATAGTATATGTTTTTCCTTTGAGGATGCATGTGTGCCATTTTCTCATTTTTCTTCCTAATAATATTTCTCAAGACTTTAATAAATCCTAAAATAATAAGTAATAGGTTATGTGCTTGAAATATATATGCTATCCTATATAGTTTCGAGGAGGACATTTAGTCTCTAATACTCGTTTCCTACCCACATCATTATCAGAGCCTCGAGGTATGCCTAGATTTGAACTACAATCTTTGTTGTGAATTCTATATACATATTTTAAAAATACATAGTAAACATCGCTATAATGACGTCTTGGTGTTATTATAGCGACACAGTGGCGTTTCTATGACGACGCATCAGTGCTTAGTTTCTTTTAATTTGCAACAAACTATCGTCACTATAGAGACAACGTAATGTCTCTATAACAACGATATAGTGTCCCTATAGTGGTGGAGAATGACCTGCATGTTTCTTAGTTGGAACATACTTTTCTGCTTATAGTGACACATTGACATTGTTATTTCAACAATGGTATATACTGAAGACTATACATTGCTCCCGTGACGCAATATGAATTAGCTGCTTGATTTTTCCACAAGATTTCGTCGATGATCCAACCAACATTCGACAAGTTATCCTTTGATAGGTTCACTTGGCTAGCCAACAGGTTTTCCTTCGAAAGGTTATCCTTGATAGGTTTTCCTTCAAAAAGTTCACATCGACAGGTTTTCCTCAACATGTTCAGCCAACAAGTTCGCAACCGACAGCATATCAATATACTCTATGATGGTTGAACTTCTCACTGTTATAACTTATGTAACTAAACGGAGCGGGTAGTCTCCCAAACATCTCAAAACCCTCTATATAAGAATGTACATCATGTAATATAGACATATTTATAATCATAACCTGATTCCTCCATCTTTCATGGAGAAGAAACAACAAATTGGTTTGAATTCTTGCATATTGTCAGTGTGTATATTTTTTGTCGACTTAGTGTGTTTCCTCTTTGTTGCTCCTTTTATATACTTCCTTGACAATAGAACTTGAATCATTTAGTTGACTATTGTCACTAGCATGCATCTGGGCATGATCTGGATCATTGGTATCAGAGCAAGATCTTGTCCAGAGATTAAGTTACATAAGCACTTCCATCGAAGTTATTTAAATCATGCCAGTTCAAACACGCTCGCAACCCCAGAAACACAAGCAAAAAATTTCTTCAACTTCATAAAAGATGAGTGAATAAACAGACAATATACATGCAACTGACAAGACAGAGCAACTCATAGAAAAATCACTAGCTCACCACCAAACCGAAATGTTCTCCCAGTTCAGCAAGATTCTCTTGAGAGTCACTGCGAACTCTGGGGAATCCTTGACGTGATCTCACTCTGATAGAATAAGCCCCTTCAAAGTGAAAATGAATCTATACATACTGAACCTTGAAGGAAATATTGACATAGAATCCATTGACAATTGGGTACAATAGTTGGAATCTTACTTTGAGGTAAATTAACTCTCCGAAGTGAAAAATATTACCATTGCATCCTTACATATTTCAGCATTTGTACACTGGTGGTGGGAGAACCTATCAATAAAAATGGAAAAAGAAGAAGATCCCATTGACACATGGGTAAAATTTGTCGAATATGTTCAAAAGGATTTCTATCCTCTGAAGTACATTGAAGAGCAGTACAAGAAGTGGTAGCATCTAAGGCAGTTGAAAGAAAAGTTCATATAGAGTTACATCGATGATTTTTATTGACTCATGGCAAGACTTGTCATCCAAGAAGAAGAGAAATTGCTTGTCCTGATGTACGTCAACAGTTTAGCCCCATACATTCAGCAATAGATGGAGTTTTTGAATGTCAACATGCTTACGAATGCATTTCATTACACCAGCAAGCTTGAATCTAAACAAAAAGGAAATATACATTTCATAAACAAACGAATAGGTTGAACATCCGAGAAGAATTCACTATCCGACTCCGAAAATTTCAAGAATCCTTCTCGGAAGACTTGGCCAAATCCTGAGCATCAAAAGAAGAAATTTAAGAAATACAAGAGGGATCGTAGCAAACAAAAACCTACTGGGAAACAGTGTGATTATCATAGTTGATCATGGCATGATACATCAGAATGCAAAGCTCGGAAGACATTTTTGGCAAAATTTTCAACTTTCGACTTGTCCGATGGAACCTGGGTAGAATCTAATCCAAATGCATCAACCCTCCTAGCTTCGACCTCAACTACTCCAACATCCTCGACCATCGTTAATGAGGAGGAATGAGAGTGCCTATTCCATACATGGATATGGGTTACAAAAAATCCATTACATATGATTGTGGATAATGGTAGCCAAAAGAACTTCATTTCTGAAGATCTTGTGAATAAATTAGGTCTTGTCACCACTCCACATCCTCGGGCTTACAATATCAGTTGGATAAAGGATGGGAAGGAACTAATGATTACATGACAATGAAAACTCACCTACTTCATTATTCCTTTTCAATATGAAGTACTCTATGATGTGGTACTGCTTTCTATAGATGACACCCTATTCAATAAACCCTACCTATGCGATCGACATGGTACATATCAGTCACGACCTCAGAAGGTGATTATCAAAATATGAAACCAATGGTATGGCATACCAAAGTGACAACCCACATCAATGGTTGCTATGATATCGACCAAGAAAACAAAGAAGCTTATCAATCATGCTCAAAAGTTTGTATTAATCATGATCAAGCCTCAACATTCCTGCAATACTACAGCAATGAGTCGACTCACTGACTAACATAGCTCTTGACAAAAACAACAGATTAACAACATTCTTGAAGAATACCATAACATATTTCAAGCACCAGATGGACTACCTCTCCACTGTCAGGTAAAACACTCCATTAAACATGTTGTTGGTTCTTCATTACCTAACGCATCTGTTTACAGAAGATCCATTCTTGAAAATGAACAGATTTGTAGACAAATCTAGGATTTTATTGGTAAGGGTCATATCCACCCCAACTCCTCTCCTTGTGGAAGTCCAGTCGTATTAGTTCCAAAGAAATACGGGACTTGGCACATGTGCATCGACTATCGGGCTCTCAACAAAATTTCAGTGAAAAACATATACCCTCTTCCATAGATTGACAAACTCATTAACAGTCTGAAAGGTGCTAAGTTCTTTATGAAACTCGACCTCAATTCAAGATACCACCTGTTATGGAGAGAAATTCCTATGGCTTGGGGTACCACAACAGATAGCTTTGACTCCAGAAATCAATCTTTCCCAATATGCAATAGAAATAATATGCTTGACACTAAAGGATCAAACCTCGTACCTTATTCTGGATGGTTGAAGTAGATCCCCATTGAGCTTTCCAATCTTCAGCTTGAATTGATATAATACTTCCTCAACAACAAGTAAACAATACAAGCATACTATATATCATGGTGTTAGATCTATTCTAGCATATATAATCAATAATGTAAAAGCATTTGACATATTCCAATGGATACAATATTCAATCAAATACACATCATTGGACAAGGAAAGATAGTTCTTATTAATGTAAATCAGAGATTACAAGATATATACAACCTCTGACGGCACGTCTGCGAATTGGAGAAATTGAATGCCCCACTTGGGACTCCACCACCTCAATCCTCCATCTCACGATAGCAAGCTCACTAGCAAAGGGCAATCTTGGGAAGAACACAACAGTGCTCCAAAGGGACAAAGGGATGAAGACTCAAGCATAAATTCTGGCAACAATGGACTATAGTTTCGTTGCTTTCAATCTCTCTATATGCCTTCAATGTACCAAGGGGTTCCTTATATAGCTTCACAAGGGATAATGAAGGGTCGAATCCGAGCGATCTCAAGGCATATGGAAGGCCAGGAGTCAAATGAGTTGGATCCATGTCAAGGAAAACTCCAAAATAATTTGGACTATGCACACATCCTGATGTATGTGGATACAGGGGTCAAACTCACGTATGTACACGGTTATCGGGGAAAAAGCCGCGTATATCATCTTTTATATAGTTTTTAGGGATGATCAAGGAAACATCAAAGGATAAAATATGGTCCATTGGGTCTAAAGAGTCTGCAGCGGGATAGGGGAAGGCCATACAAAGTGTGATTCACCTAGAGTGGTGAAATCCACTATAACAGATGCCCCCTAATGTGTGAGGTCAGAGGGGTCATACGATGGCCGAAATACATTATAAGTCCATCCCAGAAGTGGAGTGATGAAGGATCCCAAATGGAAGACTAGCCACCCAATCAGCATAGTACAATGATACAACTCTGCATACAACTGCAAGTACATATAGCAGTCCCGGATACATAAGAGTACAATGGCCATGAATAGGCATAATACATGATATCACATATGTGGTCATCACCATGTACAATATACATAGATCAGAATCTCCATGATGAAGATATACACAGGACCATGATCTCCAAAATGGTTGAAGATATACAATAGATCAAGATCTCCATTATGGCTGGAAATGTCTGACATACACTGGAATCAAGTCACGAGAGCTGAAATCTCATGAACACTGGCACGATCAAGGAGGTAGCATATAAGAGATGCCACCAGTCTGGATGGTCTTCTACATAAACCGCTACGAGTACATGTCCTACTATGTGAATAGAGGTGTCGAGGTCGAACATAGTAGTCCATTGTCTGATTACCGGTCATTGATGTATACCATTAACAGACATGAGATTACCCATCGATAATGATAATGGGAATCAAGGTACTAGAGTGCAAACTAACAAGTGTGAATATATGTGTTGGGGTAAGTCTTAATCTCATGTTCGACAATCCAAGGGTCAATACCTGGAATCTCATCATAAGACCAAGCAAAAATATCACAAAATTCCTTGAATAGCTCGGTATACTCGAGAATCTCAGCCTGGGAACAATCCACCCCAACATAGACATTCTCAATGGTGCTCGAATTTCAAGAGATGTTGATAGAAATCATGGAAGATATGTTCACCATGTTCCCATCAGCCATCTGACCAGGAGAGCTTAATGGAATCATGGGACTACCAACTCTCTGACTAAGAATCTCCCTGTAATCCTCATACTCCAAATGGTCGAGCAGTGGAACAAAATATGATCTATGATGAAGTTCCTCCCATGGCGGCTTAACACCCGACATGGCCTCGATAATCGCTTCATCTAAAGGGAAAATCGTATCCAGGCAGTCATGGGCATGAGAAGACTGTACTGCCCATGCGGGTAGCACATAGGGGTCTTCCTCTTCCGTCTGTGAAGAGGAATAATAAGGCTCTGCAACATTCATAAGATTGGCTTGATAAGTTATCATGGTTGCAGGAAGTGGCACGTTGGTTTCGACAGGCTCACTAGAAATACTCAGTGTAGGAAGAATCCAAGGATCTCCCATATGAGTCATGCGAAAAGACACTGAGGTCATAGAATTTGAAGCCCTATCAGAATGAGATCCTAACATGAGGACCAGTGTAGGACAACTAAAGCTTCTGATGAGGGATGGATACATGCCTACACCCACACTCCCAGTTGCCAGCTGAGAGTGTTCAATGACCGGAACTGAAGTTCCTGAAGATGCAGTAACAGGGGAATTCTTGAATGCCATTTTATCAATCGTTACAATCTTCCCGTTATGAGGAAAGCATACAACGCGAAACACGGAAGAAGCAATGACTTGCATACTATACATCCAGTTCCGACCCAGCAAGATATTGTAGTCGAGGGGTGCATCTACCACCTCAACCTCTATCGCAACGATCTTCCCTCCTAGATGGAATTTAAGGGATGGAATGATGTTGTATGGCCTAAAATATCTCCCATCAAAAGCAATTAACATAGTCATTGACTTCGACAACTCAGGAGAACCAAGACCCTTCCAACAGGACAAAGACATCACAGATGCAGCAGCGCCCTCGTCAATCATAGTGCACTTGACGATCATATTAAGACATTCTAAATGTACCAAAAGTGACACATAGTAGGGAAAGTGAGGCTGATGACCTATAGTTTCAAATTTAATCACTGAGGAAGAATCATCACCGTTCACACCAAGAGCAGAAAGCAAAGCCTTCCTTTGTGAAGGACAACTCTGAAGCACTTCCAATGCAGACATCGCACAAGGTGTATGGCCCAAATCCTCGAAAACTGAATAATTCTGGGTGGCTCGAGCATTTGGATTATGCCTCGAGCACTTAACTACCCCCTTAGGAATGCAAGGTGCAGCTTCAGGTTTATCTGCAGGTTTCTTAATGCATAAACAAGTTCCTAGTGGATCAGGTTCTTTGCCTGGGTTGGGTTGTGATGATCCATAATCTTTTGCATGAGTCACAACCTTGGCAGCATGGACCATGTTAATGCACCCACAAGCACTAGCCTCTGGTGGATCATTCTCACTAGATTGCTCTTGGGACTTCGAGTTCATATTCTGGTTATGCGGTAAAGGGTTCGTTAGCATAGCTAGGCCTTGTGCTAAGAGTCTTGAAGCTTCATCAATTCTAGGGCACAAGTAAGTGAGGTGATCATCCTTACATATCTTGCAAGGGAATTTAAATTTACGTTTAGCTTACTTGTCCCCACCAGCATTCTAACCGTTCTTATCATTATTGGAAGCATTCTCATTCCTATTCCCACCCTTTCGATTATTATTCTTAACCTTTTTCTTATTCCGTCCGGATTGCTGGTTACCCTTCTGGTCCAACGACTGCACAGAAAGTACACTCACCATTTGGGTGGGTTGAGACGAAGCCATAGCTTGTCCCGAAGCAGACTGGTTGAGCGACAATTGACTAACTTGTTTTGCAACTGAATCTGCAGGTTTAACACTTGCACAACCCACAATGCCATCGGCATGTGGTCCAGGTTTAACCTTGGGATCGAAACTAGAACGAGGAGTGTTGGGAATAATCTCATACAACAAACCAGACTGAGCATAAATCAAGTCCAGTTCCTGCACCCTAAAGATTGCTTGTTCCTCATTCTGCACTCCGGATGTAGAAACATCCTTCATGATATATGGCAATAAACACTTGAGGAACCACTCAAGAAGGAACTCCAGCGGTATAAAGGCTTTAATTAATCTCTTCCATCTACACCACTCCTAAATATGATTAGAAATATGGGTGGCTTTATCCTGCCAAAATGTTGACAAGAGTTCAGTACCAACGTCATAGCGCACTAGTAGCTGGAAGTGATTAAGAAAAATCATCGCAAGATCATCGAACAAGGTAAAGGATCCCTTTGGTAACTCTATATACCATTTCGTAGCAGGACCTGTAAGGGTGCGTTGAAATAGTCTCAAGTGGACTAAGTCCTGATGTAACAAATTCGAAGAGCACCAAAGGTGAAACGTGGTAATGTGTTCGCTCGGATCCTCTCCCGATTTGCCTTCGAACTTAGGTATGTCTGAAGGAAGCTTGGTAGGGACAGCTGACCAAGCCAGGTCATGAGCCATGGGATCATTCGTAAGTCTCGATAAGTCAAGAAGGTTGAGCATTGCGAGGAAAGGGATCTTAGAATGATGAGGTCGATGGACCACTCCCTGGTTCACATAGGTTTGAGCACCACCATGGCCTTGGCCATAGTGTCCTCCTCCTGTCTGACCTGTATAAGGTGATGTGGAAGTACCATAGTAAGGTGGACCTTGACTGGTAGCAGCTACGAAGCCATAATTAGGAGAGTAAGCAGGTTGTTGATAACCTCCTCCATAAGGTGAAGAAACCTGTCCATACTACGGACCGTAATAAGGTCCATAGGTCATCGCATGCGATGTCCCATGGGACACTCCGTAGGTAGGAAGATAAGCTCTGGAAGGGGGAACATACATACCTGAAGTAGGTACATATGCCCTGGATGTAACAAGCTGACCACTAGAAGGGTGAATATAGCCTCCCAAAGCAGCGGGTGGTATATGAACTTGAGACACAATTGGTCTAGTAACCGCAACACGGACCTGACTCGTAGCCATATATCGGCTCGAAGGACCACATGGATAAGGTGGAGGATGCACATTTGAAGAAATCAGAACCGAGGATGAAGAAATCTCAGTAATAAGATATGTACTAGTGCCTATTGTCACTCGTATTGGACCTGGTATCCTAATCGGATCACTAGCCCTAGACCTAGGAGGGGGATAAGATGGAGCTTCCACCACTGGGATGGAAGGTGCAATGTGACTAGTACTCCCAAACCTCTCCACAAGGTAAGGAATGGGATTTCCCCCAGGCATAGTGCTAGGCTCAAATTCATATTCAACATAAGATGTCAAATCATGCATAGGAAAACCAGTCGTAGCATAACTACCGTAGCTAGTGCTAGGCGGGTCAAAGTGAGTCTCAGCATCTTCCAGCATTCCATACCGGTAACGTGTCAACGAGGAATCAACCCTAGGGTGAGTAGGTCTATCATGCAAAGATCCTATCTAGGAAATCACGGGACCGAACTCAGCTAGGTCAGGTGAAGGATCGTACGTAGGAGTAAGTTCCCCATCGTCAATACGAACGGGAAGAGGTGGCTCAGGAATAGTCTCTGAATGATCCTCCATGGTGTGTGAATCAGTGTGTGACATAGTCCGCCTAGACAGTCTAGGACCCTCTCCTAAAGGAGGAGGAAAAGTGGAAGGAGAAAGTCCTGCTAACCGATGAGAACGGCGAGGAACCGCACTCGAATCCACAATGACTCAACAAAAAGAAAAGACTCTCTATTTACGTAAACCCTAGGCCAACTAGCGTGCAAAAAGAAATCACTAATAAAATCTAAATCCAAATGCAAGCAAACAAGGGCTAGATAAGTGATCTCCTGAATGTGGCCGGTATGTCTCTCCTAGGAGAGGCCTGAGAACCCCTTGTCACCACAAGCGAAGGCACGGAACCAATTATTGTGGCCCTCAGCTTCAACGCGTATAGCGACTGTGCTGTATGACCCCAACCTGGCCGGGACACATGCAAAATAACCTCTACAAGTACCCCCTCTATATCCTAGGTAAGGTCACTAAGGTCACCTCAATATAATCAAAGCTCAGGTGGACAGTCGCAGGTGGGATTGACCGTATGGGCAGGGTAGCAAATCCTGAAACTCTCGAAAGAGCCCCCAGATATGAATACAATCCTGGAAATATCGTCAGCGCTACTCAGTTATGACTAGGGGTCATCCCAATCAATAACTGCTCACACTGCCTTGTGCTTAAGTCCCGTTTGAGAGGAGGATCTTGAGAACGATGGTTATACCAAGGATTTCACACACTCCCTAGACAGACACCTAGATGTTGTTGTTTAGTGATCTTGGAGAATTGACTTACAATGAACTATTCCAAGATCCTAAAACCTAAGCTTGTTGGTGCACACTAGAAAAGAAAAGAGTGTAATTCATTTTAATTAGCGTTGATTTTAGTTGGCTTTATTACTCAAAAATAGGATATGGTCATGCAACTAGTGGTGTTATGACGCAACAGAAATAAAATGCACACATTAACAATCAATGCAAATGCATTGTGTCCATGTAAACATGGTATGCTACTACGTGAAATGCACAATTTCTTTTTCAAATGATGAATGCAAATTTTCCTATATGAAGTCCTAACTAGTACTCCAAAGCAAATCTAGATCTAATGCAAGTACAATGCAAAGTGCAAAATGCAATGCATTATGATAACCAAATGTTTTTGGATTTTTTGAAAATATAAGAGATGCAAAAAGCAAAAGAATGATTCTACCAACCCCAGACACTGCAAGCACACATAGACAGCATCCAAGCAAAGCACTAAGGTAAAAGAACTCTAATGCACTAATCTCAAACAAAAAATCAAAAATGCCATGACAAGAACTTACCTAAAAAAAAATTTAGGCTAAAAAAAAATGTTTCCAGTCAGAACCAGAGATCAAAACAGAATCAGGCAGTGCCAAAGGAGACTCAGCAACTAACAACATTCACCCAGCAACCCATTAACTTCCACAAAAAGGGAAAATTCCAGGGTATACGCGACTGTTCGCAGTAAACCCATGTGTATATGCAGAAATCACAGAGGAAACCGCATGTATACATGACTGTAAATCAAAAACCCGCATATAGGAAGAAAAGGTGCATAAAAACAAGGTAAACAGACAGGATGAGACAGACTTCACTCCAATCAGACTCTACCAGGAATACATGCCCCCAGACCCAACACAGAAACAAGAGAGAAAGAGCAATTCAAATACATTGAATGCCGAGAAAATCACCCCCAAAGGACAACTACCAGGAACTCCCCAGCGGAGTCACTAATTCTGTTACAGAGAGAAACTCCTATGGCTTGGGGTAACACAATAGACAACTTTGACTCTAGAAATCAATCTTTCCCAATATGCAATAGAAATAATATGTCTAACACTAAAGGATCAGACCTCGTACCTTATTCTAGACGGTTGAAGTAGATCCCCGTTGAGCTTTCCAATCTTCAGCTTGAATTGATATAATACTTCCTCAACAACAAGTAAACAATACAAGCATACTATATATCATGGTGTTAGATCTATTCTAGCATATATATTCAATAATGTAAAAGCATTTGACATATTCCAATGGATACAATATTCAATCAAATACACATCATTGGACAAGGAAAGATAGTTCTTATTAATCTAAATCAGAGATTACAAGATATATACAACCTCTGACGGCACATCTATGAATCAAAGAAACTGAATCCCCCACTTGGGCCTCCATCAGCTCAGTCCTCCATCTCATGATAGCAAGCTCACTAGCAAAGGGCAAGCTTGGGAAGAACACAACAGTGCTCCAAAGGGACAAAGGGATGTACACTCAAGCATAAATTCTAGCAACAATGGACTATAGTTTCGTTGCTTTCAATCTCTCTATATTCCTTCAATGTACCAAGGGGTTCCTTATATAGCTTCACAAGGGATAATGAAGGGTCAAATCCAAGCAATCTCAAGGCATATGGAAGGCCAGGAGTCAAATGAGTCGGATCCATGTCAAGGAAAACTCCAAAATAATTTGGACTATGCACACATCCTGATGTACGTGGATACAGGGGTCAAACTCGCGTATGTACGTGGTTATCGGGGAAAAATCTGTGTATATCATCTTTTATATAGTTTTTAGGGATGATCAAGGAAACATCAAAGGATAAAATATGGTCCATTGGGTCTAAAGAGTCTGCAGCGGGACAGGGGAAGGCCATACAAAGTGTGATTCACCTAGAGTGGTGAAATCCACTATAACACCACCAGATTCTAATTGAGTCCACCGATGTATGGAAAACAAATTTTCAAAGCCAAGGAAGGACTGTTTGAATGGGTAGTCATGCCTTTCTGCTTAACCAATGCACCTCCAACCTTCATGATATATATGGATGATCTTCTATGACCTTTCATCAATAAATGTGTCATTATCTATCTTGACAATATCTTGATTTTCAGTCGATCATGGGAAGAATATGTCAAGAAACTTCAGCAAGTTTTCGACACTCTCCAGTAACATCGGCTATATCTAAACATGGACAAAGGCTCATTTGTGATGACCAACATCAAGTATTTGGGGTATGTAATTAACTCTATAGGCATTCATGTCAACCCAGAAAAATTACAGATCCTCAAAGATTGTACCATTACTCAAAAAATTCATGAACTAAGAATTTTTCTTGATTTGGCAAATTTATATCGATGATTCATACTTGGATTCAGTCACATCGCATGGCCTTTGAATCAGTTGAAAAAAGGAAATGGGAAAACTATATTCAAATGGACATCGACATAAAAATAAGCTTTTGAACAAATAAAAAACAAGCTTTGTACTGCACCCGTGCTTGTGTTACCTGATTTGCATCAGCCCTTTGATATTGGGATAGACACATCAGACTATTCCCTCGACACAGTGATCACTCAGTTAGGTCATCGAGTCGCATTTCATTCTATGAATTTCAGTGACACAGTAAGAAGGTACTCGACGTATGAAAAAGAACTGTATGCCATTGTGCAAGCTCTTAGGCAATGTTGACACTACATTTTTGGCATGGAAACAGTCATCCTCACTGACCATAAGCCTTTGCAGTTTGCTTCGACACAAGAGATACTATAGACATATCGATAACTCAAGTGGATTAATTACCTAGAACAATTTTAGTTGGTAATTAAGTATCGGAAAGACAAAGCGAATGTCGCAGCCGATTGTCTCAGCAAACCATCGATTACTTTACTGTCTACAGTGATGGGTATTCAAGGTTATGACACCACTACTTGGCCACAATTGTATTTGGTAGATTCTGATTTTTCTATAATCTATCGATAGCTTTAGACTGACAATTTTTTGACTATCGAGTACTTCCTGAAAGACACCTTGCTATACAAGCTTGGATAGCTTTGTGTACCGTTTGGTGAGCACCAACAGAAGATCATTTGGGATGTGCACTACAGCAAGATTGCAGGACATTCTGAGAGTCACAAAAACACTTGTTATCCTCCAAAATGATTTCTACCAGCCTTCACTTAAATATGACGTCAACAAGTACATTCGATCATGCATGGTTTGTGCCATTGCTAAACCATCGAATCGATGACAAGGACTGTACACACCCCTTCCAGTTCCTAGTCGACCATGGGAATCTATTTCTATGGACTACTTGATAGGATATCCTACTATCAAACATCAGCATGATAGATTTTCCAATACGACTATACTCATACCATGCAAGAAGACTACAAAAGCACAACAGACTGCTCAAATCTTCTTTGAACATTTATGGAAACACTATGGCCTCCCGATGACCATTATTTTCGACAAAGATGATATATTTGTCAGCACCTTTTGGAAAAATCTCTGGAAATAGCTCGATCTGATACTTTCTTTGTCGACAACCTTTCATCCACAGACAGATGAACACACAAGAATTGTAAATCACTTAGTCATACAATTGGTTTGCATGTACAAACAAAAGCATCATTGAACATGGGATGACAACCTTCCATACATACAACACAACTATAGTCATTCTCAATAGAAATCTACAGGAAACAGTCCATTTGATATCTGTTACGGATTTCAACCCTCATCACCTATCGACTTAATCAGTTTGTCAACACAGTCAAATGACACCGACTTTGAAGGATGAGAAGTGGAGAAAGCATTGAAATTCAAAGATCAAATCTACAACATCTAGAAGAAAGCACCGGAAATGTTGCAATGAGAAAATGAAAAATCTAAGGCCCGAAAAGAAAATCATCGTATTCCTCATTCATTCCAAATTGGGGATCAGGTTTGGTTACATCTAAAGAAGGATCTCTTCATTGGTCCATTCATAATTATGAAACCTTTGCGATATGGTCCATACAATATCCTTAAACATATTGGATAAAATGATTTTCAGCTCGACATTCCTGCATGCCTTGGCCTACATCTAGTTTTCAATGTAGATATGCTTAGACCATACCATGCACCATTCTTGGATTAGAATGAATTGTAGATAGCAGAACCCAAATAAATCCATCCATATGTTCATGAACCTCTTCTTTGTAACACCATTGTGGAATGATGCATACACCTTACAAGGACAAACTCCATTCCCTTGTTTCAAGTGGCTAAAGCTGGATAGCTCCTCGTGCAAGGAAAATGGTACTCTACTAATGAATTAGTTGAAAATTTTCCTCACATAAATGAATACACAATGGAGAACATTGTTTCTTAAGGAAGGAGGAATGATCCAACCAGCAGCCGACAGGTTCTCCTCTAACAGGTTCTCCTGGACAGTAGACAGTTTTTCCTTTGATAGGTTTGCTTCCACAAGTTTTCCTTCAATAGGTTGGCCTCGACAGGTTCTCCTTCGACAGGTTGGCCTCGACATGTTCAACCGACAATTTCATAGACGACAGTATATCAATATACTCTGTGATGGTTGAACTTCTGATCGTTATAACTTCTGTAACTGAATGTAGCATGTAGTCACCCAAACCTCTCAACATCCTCTATATAATCATGTACATTATGTAATATAGCCATATTTCTGATCATAACTTGATTCCTCCATCTTTCATGAAGAAAAAAGTAATAAATTGGTTCAAATTCTTGCATATTATTTGTGTGTATATTTATGGTCGACTTAGTGTGTTTCCTGCTCTGATGTTCCTTTTTATATGCTTCCACCACAATAGAAATCGACTAATTCCATTGAGTATTGTCCCCAGTGTGCACCTGGGCACGACCTAGATCAGTCGCTATAGAGAGTCCAATACATCTCTCTAGTGACATAATATGACTTAGTCGCATGATTTTCCCACAATATTTCTTCACTATAGCAATGCAATATGACTTAGTCACATTCTTTGTCCATAATCTTCCATTGCTTTAGTGACTCCAGGACATTGCTCTAGCAACACATAGACTTCACTATAGAGATGCCTATAGGATTTTGAAGAAAAATTCACAATCACCACGTCTTATCTCTGGTTTTTCCCTATAGCAAGGAAATATTCGAAGTGTGGCTAATGCGGAGATATTTTTTCCACAAAACTTTGGGCTCCTATTCATTGCTACAGAGACAAAAAAATGTTTCTATAGTGATGATTTGTTGTGGGAAAAATGTTCATATGCAATAGTGAACCTAAAGGAAGCTACAACTCCCTCTCTCTCTGGGTACACCCAGAAGGAGGATACAACCCCCTTTCCTTGCCCTATCCTCCCACCCTGATATGAAGATAGAAATTTCTGAACCATGACCACATTGATCCTGTTGAAATTCTAATTAACACCTGTACTACACTACATAATTTGTACCACACTACAAAATTTGTTCCACATTGCACAACAATTACACTACTAACCACTGCTCATTATCTAATCACTTCTCATCAAATGACCAATGTTCACTGCACCACAACTGTACCACACTACTCATCAACATGTACAATCAACATGTCCAATCAAGCTATACTAATCAATCTGTTTCTCACATCAATTAACTCAATCAATATGAGTCTGCACAACAAACTCAGTCCACCTGGGTCAAACCAACTACTCATACAACTCGACTAACATGAGTCAAACCAACTACACATAAGGAAACCTGTGGCACTCCTACTCAATTGAATGAATCTGTACCAAGCTCCTTGTATACCTGTTTCAAATCAATCAATACTTTTGTTAATCTAATCAAGTGCTCTGAACGTCAACCAACACTTTTTACTTGTCCTATTTCATCGTGTAAGAGTCACGTTTGAGAAACCATGAGACTTCACATATGGTCAACCAAACTTTGTCGAATCATGCTCAATTCAGTGACACCACAATGAACCTCAATCATAGTCAAGGAAGACTTGACAATTAAACATGATATACCTCAACCAAATAACCTTATCTAAGAATATACAAGACTTAACCAACTATGCCAAACTCAACCAATCTCATAAACTCCTAGACACTCAAGGATTTTTCATTCCACTCAAACCAAGTCAACAAATCAAACAAATATCAATTAAATAGTCACTTATAATACTGTCAAAGGTTGTCATTAACAGTTAATAACATTCCAGCTCCACTTAGGTTAAAGACATAATGATCAAGACTTGTCAAACTAGTTTTCAAAGAAAACACTTAGTTTTATCAAATAAATCACTCACATGATCTATTACTTACATTTCAACTTCTCATTGAATACTACACTATACAACAATCAATATAAACACCAAAGTCTATGCCAACAATAACCAACATAATCATCATGATTTATATCAAGATATATTCCAAGATAACCATCACTGTATCCTCCATAACATATTCAATGCCTTCAAATATATATACCAATATATAGGATCACATATAAAGATCAAATATGAACTCTATCCATGAGATACATGTGTCATCACAAGAGAAACCCAGAAGCATGAACCATATATTTTTGAAGATCATAAGATTAAGAAACAATATAAAAACCAAAAGAAACTCTAGGTCATATCATCACATATCCCTCGTATCAAGCTTTTCAATGAGCCCATAATTTTTTAATTTAGATTCCTTATGATAAAGTTATGCCAATTTTAGTGAGGATGCCCAAAAATTTCTCCTCCACAAAGTTTCACACTTTTCTTCAAGAGTTGCAAAATACCAATGAGAGACTTGATTGATGAACAAATGAAATGTTTGATATTATATTTATATAGTTCATGGAGGAAAGTTACTACCTCAAAATGGGCTGACATGCAATTCAAAATTACAAATAAGTAAATTCTCTTTTGTTTGGCTGATGCAAAAAGGTGGGGTACACCAACTTCAAAAAATCATATATCTTCAACTGTAAGGAGTTAGAATATGCTCCACATATCAAGAGAAATGGATTGATGAGGAATATCTCCCCATGATAGGTTTATTTTCAAATTCTTTGTCTAATACCCTTAAATTATTCAATTTATTCAGGACTTCAACAATTCCACACATAAAGGTGACAAAGACCATGTTATCTTATGCATAAGTTCCAAGGTCAAAGGATTCAATCATCAAATGAATGATGGATTCAATTTTATTCACATCCATAGACTTCACAAAAACAAGGAGGATAGATCCATAATATACTCATCATATCAAGGGTATCAAGGAACCCAACACCACCAATAAAGTGGGAACAAAGACTTTTTCAAGAATGTCATCATCATATTAAAGGTATCTATATCATTAAAAACTATCCAATGGTTCCACTATATCTATTTATCACAATAAGAGTGCCAAAATACAAAAGAGTGGTACAAAGGCCTCACCACTAGTTTACAACACCTTATGGGATTCATATGCACCATCACAAGGCTACAACATCCCAATGACCATATAGCATCCAAGGGCCATCAAACCACCATATGTGTGGGTTCAAGCCCCAAGTCTCCACATACAAGAGTATCAAGATCTAAGCTTGTGGAATCAAGGACCCCACAAGAACTCAATATCCTCAAGACCATCCAATGCAAGCAATGGGATCCAACATCAACACATCAAGGGACTTACACACATGAGCCACATCATCCATCTAACAACCAATCAAGAGACCAAAACAAGTGCAAGCATAACAAACAAGACAAATACCAGTAACGAAATATCAACTAGGAGAAAGGAACTCGAAAATTGACTCAAATGGGAGAATGATACAACTTAGGGGAACTTGAACAAGTCAATGGGTAACTAGTTATTTTTCCATTTTTCCAAGGCCTCCAAGGGCTTCAATCTTGGGCTTGGAAAAGGTCAAAAGGGATCCTCTGATATAGAAAACCAAAAACTAAACATTAACCCCGAGGGATTCCACAAGGGGCACCAAGGACTCAATAGTTAACATCAATGACTAGACACCATTGGCATCAATGAAAACTTAATCAACAATAAATTTACCACATTACGATTGTTGTGGACACCTTTTTCCCAATGACACACATCCTCTACATATTTTCCTTGAAGGGATATAATTGTAATTTATAGTAGTGGGTTATAGATTACAAGTTCTGTAATCTTTTGTAACTACCTCAACAACTTATTTATAGGAATTAAGTCTTTATTGTAAATGGTTTGTTTGTTGGTTGGTTTATATTTTATATATTGATTGCTAGTTAGTTCCTCTTGTTAATTTCTATCTTTATGTTGTGGAATTGTACTCCAACTATTGCATTGTTGTGATCTATGTTGGAGAATCATAAGACTAGGTACATTAGAGAGCTATTGTTCCAAGAGAGAGTTGCTATCTAAAGGAACTATTGCAACAGTCAAACATAATCGTGCATATCTCAACATACATAGCAATGTAATAAACTAAAGTATTTCCATACACAACACATTTCAAAGCTTGTTCTTAAATATGCCTCTAACATGGTCTTTTATAGAACCAAGATGTAACCACATCCCTTGATGATGGAAAGGTTAGGTCCACATAGAATGGTAAAAGAACATACAAAACTCCTTGATTTCTACATTGTTTTCACACTGGTCAATTACTTTGTTTTAACTATCCAACTAGATTAATTCCTAGTCAGCCATCTAGTTAGACCATTAATCAACCACTTGGTGGACACACTATCTTTAGAACATCCAAAGGTGTGATGACCGTACATAGACTATTGTTCCAATATTTTAGGAATGTGTAAGGTTTAAGACATGGATATAGTCCTTATTTTGATAAATACAATGGAATTACATGACTATTATTCTCATATGTTCTTTGTCCTCACATATATTTATGATGTTTATATTTTATTGTATATGTGCATTATTTTTTTTTCCCTTACTTTGAGAGACGTCATTAACTACTAAGGAATGGAGTCTAATATTTTATTATAATTTAACACTCTACACATTGACTAATCAATGTCAATTAATAAAATTCCTTAGGTGATACCTCCTTCCTTTGGAAGGCTTAATAAGATGGTATACTAAACTATTGTGGGTAATTTGTTGGACACATTCTATGGATCTTGGGTCTAAAAAATAACCAAAAACATGGTTGGGATATTAAGTAATGAATAGTAGGTGAGATGCAATGAAATTTGGTGAAGTTTGAGCTTCAAGTTTGCTTTAGAATGCATATCCTGTGCATATCCACTCATTTGAATGTCAAGTAAGTCCATATTTGGATCAAAAGATTGCAATATTCAAGGATGAGTACTTGTGTGAGTATTGGATAAGATTTTATTAGTTGAATTCCTAGTGAATTTCAAGGAATAGTTGGAAAGGATCACAAAGTATCCATGGTGTTTCTATGATTTAGAATTGAGTAGACTATCTATAATTTGTTAATATTCAATTATATGGCCATGAATAAACATGAATGATCAATTTTTTGGTCAATGACCTCATCGAAGGTTGGGTTTTGGAATTTGTAGTTGAATCTCACCACTATTTAACAAATTCCTTAGAAGTGTTTAATAAGGGACCACATGGGATTTTTATTGGAAAATATCAAACATGAATAAGGATATTGATTGTAGAACAAGGTATGATTCTAATACCCACTAATATGGAAGTGTTAGTAACCTTTCATGTTGGGGGGGCCTATGGGTGGAACTATAGGAAAAAATAATGGTAAAATCAAAGACCCAAGTTGCCTAAATTTCGACTGTGGTAGATTCAAAAAGCGTTGAAAGTGGACAGAAAATTCAATCTCAAAAAAATACAAAAGTTACTAATAGATTGTAGTAGGAAGAGATGAAAACAATCTAAACTATTCATGAGTCCCTCATAAGATGATATAGTCATGAGATGCATCCAAATTGTTGTACAATGTAAGGGATGAGTGAAGCACAAAAGGGATATGCAGTTTGCCTCAATTACAAAGATAAATAAAGTGTGTTTATCCATTGTATGAGAGAGTTGGTGGAGTTGGATGGAACTCTAAAATAATTAAGATGGCATAGTAGCAGTGTTTAGATAATGATGGAAATGTTTGAATTGTAGGTGAAAAGATAAGGGATGCTATTGTAGAACCCTAAGATACTAAAACATCCATAGAAATATAGAGTTAGGAGTAATATGCATTTGATTATATGACCCATTAGTGTCCTAGGACCATGAATGTTGACCATAAATACGAGAGGAAACCAAAACATATCAACAACCTTGTCTAATTCAGTAAATGTGTTAGAAGTGATATCCCCCTTCATAAAATATCTAGGCCCACTAGGATATTTGTTAATATCTAAGAACATGATAGGAATGGTAGTTCAAACAAATGAGTATTCCCTATGGATTTCCTTATTTCATGGATAAGGGGAAGAGGACGTGGGATATAATTCATTCATATACAATGCAATATAAAGTTCATGAATAACTATTGATTTTATTCATGTGTTTAAGGTTTAACCCATTATCCATGGAAGAGTGTTGTAGTGGTACATGAAGTGAAAGTAGTGGCTTGTTGCTAATTGATGTTAAATTTCATGAACCATAGATCTACAATCCAAAATGAGAGCTATCTGAAAAGAACGATACAGTGAAATTATCAAATCAATGTAAACTGGAAAATGGATTCATGACATAAATTTCACATAAATCGGACAAGTATTGTTGATATTATCATCACATTAAAATTCATTAATTAATAATAAATAAAATAGTCATATAATAAATATAATTAAAATATTGTGGATAAGATTTGAATTTACCAAATCAAACTGATTGGTTAGCTAAGTCAGTGTGGAAATAATCACAATTTGGCTCACTACTTTAAATCCAAATAACCAGGTTTGTCTACAATCAATTAGCTGGTGATGGTAGGTGAGGGTAGGTGAATTATGGATCCCACACTCCCATGAATCATGGAAAATGGAAATAATAAAAATAAATGTGATATAACTTATGGTAATTGAATCATAACTGAGCATGTTTGACTACCTACCACATGCGTCTGAAGGTGATTGCTGGTGGCACTCAAAGTGGGTTTTTAAAATGTAGGGATTGATTCGTGGGATGCATAAAATAATGCATGCAGATGCAGTAAGTGGCATATGACCTCTAGGTGTGTTCCCCATAATATAGAAATTGATGATGACCTCCTAAGCTAGGAAAAATGAACAAATAAACTATGTGGTTAAAGGGAGGATTAATTAATCCTAACACCCCCCCTTAATCCTAAATTTGGACAACTTGGGCCCTGGAAACTAGGCCAAAAGTCACCCATACAATCTAAATGAAATAAAATATTCCTTAATAAACAAGGAAAATGGGGAAACCATCCCCCACCCCCACTCAAAATAAGCAGAAAATCAGGAAACAAGCTTCCATACTTAAGAGAAAAAATTTCTCTTTGAGCAAAAACTTGTGAAAAAATTGCTGCAATATTGAACTTTGTGGAGCAGTAATGCAGAATGTTGGTTCTTGTGTGTAATAGTTTCATGGGACTATGCATCTAAAATTTTTCATCTTCTTCCAAAATGATGATGGATAGGAGAAGGAGTGTTTCCTTTTTCTCTTATTTATGGAGGAATAGTGACTTGATCCAATTTGTTTTTCAATGGGATAAATTGTGGATCAGTCCTTACCATCAAGTAACATCTCTTAAGGATCATGTTGCGCCTCATTTAAGGAAGTGAAATTGAATAAGAGATATCAACATGTTCATTCTGATACTGGGACCTCGTTCTTCTTTTGTCATATGGATCTCGACCAACATTCCTAGCTTCTTCAATGAGATTTTGTGCCCATTTAGGCCTCTGATTTGGAATAAGAGATGGATCTGGATCTAGATCCTCTTGAGGTTCAATCTAAATATAAATATCATTTTGATATTATTACTCATCTTCTGAATATGAAACATTAGACAATAAATCATTTCCAAAATGTGTAGATAGAATGTTTTTACCTTCCCTTTCGAATTGCAGCGCAAATTGTATTGGATTCAATTATGGAAGAAAGTGTGAGAATTCATATGCCTTGGAGGCATGGTTTGCAACACCCTTCACTATAATATTCATAGTTGAGATATATGAGTTATACACTAAGTCAATATAAAATACTACTCGCTTTGGTCGGACGGTACGTGTCATCTGGTATACAGATAAAAAATTTGCAACTAAGGAGGGAACATAGAGTACATTTATAAACACTCCATGCTTTAACTTGATAGAACCATTCCATTCATCTCAAATTTGGGTGTCATTATCCATGCGAATACTAGGACCATCAGTAGTTTGTAATGAAGAGAATGATTCTCTGGATTCAACCATATGACTGGATGATCCTGAATCAATGAGGAAGGCATGTGATTTTAAACAAATAGTCATCACTGTATGGCATCTCTCATCTTGATCTTCAGTCTCTTCTTCAAAATTAGTATTTTGTGTGCCTTCATGGAGGGAAATATTGTGTTTCTCAAGGATTTTTTACATTTGACCAATGGTCTTCTTTATACAATGAATTTCTGGATGAAATCCTGTCATGCAGTAAGAACATTTAGAGTTTTCAAGCTTCTTGTTCTTCTTGGAACCTGAGGCTCCATCAGAAAGGTTATGATTTTCCTTTGACATCGAATCCACATTTTTATCCTCCTTTCATTTTTTCTTCCATTTATATTGCAAATTCCCACAGTCTCAAGCAAAAAGGTCCGGATTCTTGGAGGCATTGAGCACTTCCATCTGAATCAATTTGTTTTGATCCTAGATCAATGACTATGCAAATTCATCTAGAGAAGGAATTTTCCAATTTGGGATGGATACTCTTCCGGAGTGGAATGTAGATACATATACTGATAATTATGATCCAATCTTGCGTAGAATTGACAGCACAAGCTGCTCATCCTTCATCTCTATCTCACATTGCTTGGATTGTAAGACTAGGGATTTGTATTTTGAGAAGAACTGTTGAATTGTATCGAAGTTGTTGGGATAGAGTGCAAAGAGCTCATTTTCCAAGATATGGCATCTTAAATCATATTTTTTTCCAAAAAAATATTCAATCTTGTCCATACTTCCTTGAAAGTTCTAAGTCTCTATAGTTGGGTTTTCACCCTAGCCATGTGCAAAAGCACTTCCCTTCCGTCAATGAGAGAGAAGGGTAGATTTAAGTGGAAAAGAGCTAGATGAAAATAAAATATTCATAACACAATAAACAATAATAAGAA
Organism: Pseudotsuga menziesii; assembly: GCA_001517045.1. Lineage (NCBI taxonomy): Eukaryota > Viridiplantae > Streptophyta > Pinopsida > Pinales > Pinaceae > Pseudotsuga > Pseudotsuga menziesii. Next base: position 656,184 of record LPNX010414196.1, on the reverse strand, counting down.
ACAACAAAATAAATAAACAAAAACGTGATAAGTATACCTTCTATTTTTCTTGAAAATGGGCCACCGTGCCCTAACTCGGAATGGGACCGCCTGTGCATGGGCTTGTTACTACGGAGGGTGCCTCAATGTACAAGATGGGAGATGGTGCAGCAATGGAATGGTTGGAAAAATTATGTGAGTGTTTTAAGAATAATAGCTTTTCAACGTACTCACGAAAATAGAATAACAACATAAGGAATAAGTGAATCATGTGATGGAGGCCTCCACACTATTTTATAGTTTTTGTTTTTCGTCCTTTTCTCTCTTTTAGGGTTTTGGACCCATATTTTGGGTTTTAATCTCTATTTAGGGGTTTTAGGCTCTATTTAGGGGTTTTAAGCCTTTTTTGGGGTTTTTATCCCTTTTGTGAGATCTTTAACCATTTTCTGGGGTTTTTAGGCCCTTTTTGATATTTTTTTAGCTTTTTGAGAGTGGATAAGGTTAAACCATAGTTGTGGAGGTCAAAAATGAGGGAAAAAAGGTAGGAAAAAGATGTATGTATGTGGTTTAGGCTATGTAGAGATAGGTGACCAATTTTTTTGCATTAATAGTCCCTCAAGGTGGAACAACAACTTCCTAGAGATGTGGATGCACATGAAGCCAAACGCTTCATATAGCCTGTTCAAAAAATTGGATTTCTCAACATATTGTTGGGGCTTGAATTATCTTGCCATTACCATGCCATTACCATCCTATACATAAAATTTATTGTGCAAGGATATCTGCATATCTTCCTTCCAATTAATGTAATTGAAGGGTGAAAGGATTCTAGGTGATAGAGCAGCTGAATTCTCCATTTCATTGTTTCTTGATCAACAAATCTTCAATAGCTATGTAGGTACCTGTTAAGTCATGAATTTGTTTTCTTCGGTCTTATATTTTGCTTGTGATTTTTTGTTTTAAGCTTGCTCATTTGCTTACTTCTAGGAAATTTTGGTTTAGAGTGAAATTTTGATTTTTTGCCTTTAGGATTTCATTATTTTTGTTTTTCTTATGTCCTGAAGGGTTCTATAGGATATATGTTGAGTAATAGTTTCATAAATAAGCACTAAGACCAATTTTTAGTCATTTAAACCTATTATTAAAGTTGAATTAGTGGCCAAAAAGAACAAAATTTGATTTTCAAACTTTCTTGTAGCGCAACGGTTAAAATTTTACACTGGCACACTACAAGAAAATCACGGGTGCAAAATTTGTCAGTTTTATGCCAAATTCTCCAATATTTTCGCTCCTGGGATGACTAATCACATGTGTAGGATGGTTTAATACATGTTTCATCAAAGATAATCATGCAAACAGATGATGTCTATGACGTGAGGGAGATCATGGCAGTCAAAAGTTAAGGCTTGGAAAATCATGACAGACAGTGAAATGACGCGAGATTGACAGGAAAGAGGTTCTCCCACTAAGCATTACGAAGCTGGTGGAGAAGTGGAATGAAGACATATTGCTAAGAATCGGGAATTTGCAGTTGAGGAAGGAATTTAGGGTTTTCTTAGCGTGACAGTTGGAAGTAAGCTGAAAACTTGAAGACACCTGGACGGTTAAATTCGACATTTAGATAGCCCAAGAATCAGCTTTTAACACCTGTAGCAAGCTGGGAGTGAGTTATTCCACATGACCTTGGTCATGGATTTTTAAAGTGGGGGTTTTTCTATTAAGTCTTATAAGGTTAAATTGATTAAAGAAAACATAAACTCATGTATTCAACAAGCTCCCAACGGTGAGAGATCAGTCCAAAAGGTCTAAATGAACATCTTTGATATTAGTAAAGTTCAGTAGTAGCTCTGTTTAAAGACCTTTGGTGCTATGTTTGACCTAAATTACCCAAGCTCGGTACAAAACATTCCCTACATTGACAATATAACTGACTGTTAAAAAATCAAGGAAAAACAGCTAGGGAAAATCCAAAGGAGAACTAATGGTCAAAAACTCTGAAAACTTGAGGAAAAAAGGCTGTTAGGTCACTAACAGGTTCAGAAAATCACATAGAAGCATCATCAAGCCTTGGGAAAGCAGATGAAGAAGAGTGGGAAGACCAACAGGGCTGAGCCCACTGAGATGAATTGGATAGACAAGTTTCCAGGGTGTGCTGAACTCTTTGAGAATGTTGGATGGTTGAACTTCTTCAAAAAGATTGATGGATATAATACTGAAGTTTCTCATAAATTTGCTCAATGTTATAACCAAGATATAGTATCATTTGATACTCTAAAATTCAAATTAACTGCAGAGTTGGTGGCTGAAGCAATAGGGGTCAAGAATGAAGGAGAACTATGGTTCAAAAAGGTGCCATTTACCTTCAATGCCCAAAGATACCTATTGCCTGGCATTGTTCCAGATTGGAGCAAGGGAGTGCTTATCCACAATTTTAGAGATGAATGGGTAGATCCTATCAAGGTTCTACAAAGCTACATTACATGTGAAGGGAGGTATGATTTTGTCTTCTAGTATCATTTCAGGTTCCTTCAGCACCTTGCTGGTGAATAAAGGATGAATCTCCCTTTCTTCCTGTTAAAGAGTTTGCAGAAAATGTAAAGCAGGATCAAAGAGTGTTAGAATCACAGAAGTCAATCCATCTTTCACCATGGGTTAATTAAAATTATTATCAACACTGTTCTGCAAAAAGAAGGAAAGACTTGGGACTACTTTCTCTTTTGGTCTGGGTTCCACAATAACCAGGAAGGATGGCCTACCAGAAAGAAGGTTGATAAGGGACAAACCCTAATTAGAAAATTAATACAAAAGGTGAAGGAAGAAGATGAAAAATTTGTCAAGTTAGAAGAAGTGGAAGAACCTTCAAAAGGAGATTATGAATCTCAGTAACTTTCAGTTGATAGCGAGAACCAAAATTTGTTGTTTATTCATAAGGAAGCCTAGCTTGTTAAAAATGAAACACCAGCAGAAGCACTCATTGATGAAAAAATTGTTTTTATAGAAAAGGTTTTAAAAGATGAAGAATATACTAAGGTCCAACAACGAGGCCCAATTACCATCTTATCTGAAGATGAAGCTTACTTGTTGGAAGGAGATGAGTTGATTGTCAGCATCGAGACTAGGGTTGGCAAACACAGAAAGTTCTACAGTTAGAAGGATAAGTCAGTAATGCCAAAGAAAAGGAATATCAAGGTTAAATAATTTGCCTCTATCATGCATCAAGGAAGAATTTTAAAGATGATAGGAGAGTTTGCCCCAGGATGGAGACCCAAAACTAGATCCAAAAACAAATTGAGGCTAAACATGAAAAAGCTACTAAACCCTAAGTTAAACACAGAAAAGGTAATTGTGCTTGATAGTTCCTCCTCAAATGAAAAGCTAGAATCTAGCAAAGGGAAGAAACCATTAAAGATAGAAGAAGAATCTAGCCTCACCAAGACAAAATTGTCTACTGTGTTTTTGGAAATATGAGGTGAACTTTTGAAGGAACAGCAAAAAGATGAAACAAAGATTTCTTATTCAGAAAACAAGATGTTAATGGATGAAGATGCTCCTGCTGAAACAGATAATCAAGAAAACCCAAGTGTTCATGATATTCCCATAGAGATGGTGCCTGAGGATGAGGAAATCTTTAGAAAGCTAAACATCCCATGGCTGCCTAGTGAGCTACAGTATACAACAAGAAGCAAGGAATTTGACTCAAAAATAGAGAATTTGCAAAGAACCATCAAGCAGTATAAACATCAAATAGAGTACATGCAAGAAACAAATGATGGTTTAATTACAGCTAATAGAAGACTCAGGGAAGACTTAGGAGAAGTGAATGATCACTACCAAGAGCTTATTGAAGTCTCCAAAGAGGCCCTAAAAAGGAAATGAAGTACAGATTTACAGTGTGCAGAATTAAAACAAACTATCAGAAATCCACAGCAGCAGAATAAGGATCTTAAAGGAAGAATGACAGAGATGGAAGATGAGCAGTAGAAAGCTAGGAGAAAGACCCAAGCTTTAGATGGAATAGCCGCGATTGGCAGAAGCTGGTAAAGACCTATGAGAATTGTTAGCTAAAAACAGTTACTTGTTATGTTTTTGAGGAATACTTTATTTTTGTAAATTATTATTTTGATAATACCCTATTTATGAGTAGGCTAAAAACAGTTAGGGTTTAGACTCTAACTGAATTTTGAAAAAACAGTATTTAGGAAGGTCACAAAGAGAACAACAGGTTCGACTTTTGGATGGCTTGAGGAGGTCTTTTGACTGATTGATAAGCTAAGTACTTGACTCTCATGTGTATTTGATGAACATATTATGAAATATATGCTCCATTTTACCCTTCAGTCTATGTTTTGGCTTCATTTCTAGCTTGTTTAGCTACACAATTGATAATTTCATTGTTGGTTTATAGTCTTTATGCTTGTAGTGCTTGTCAGTTGTTAATAAACTTCAATGTTATGTTCTGTTGGATACATGGTTATTATATTATGCATCTCAATTCTTATTTACTTGTGATTTAGTCCCTATTTGGGTTATGAATGTATTCCCTCTTGTCACCAAACTTCACAACCAGAAAAACCCTTTAAAAAACCCTAGAAACCTAGTTTTGTTTGATTGAATATTTGAGATTGTGTTGGCTTGTTTCTTTGTAGTCTGGAAACAATTTCTGGCACAAACATCTTTGGCACCATTGCCGAGGAATGAAGTTCAAAACAGATTTTTCCCTGGGATACTTATCATTTCACTGGTTTTAAGAGGTGAACTTAAACCAGCATATCTCTAAGACTACTTTTCACCAGTTTGTCATAGTGGCTACTAGGGGAGTTGGAACTAGAAACAGACCTATTTCACCATTGCATTTGGGTGTTAAAGATCCTGAACAGATATTGAAGAATAGCTAGAAGAATTAGAAGGTTTCATTCATCCCCAACTTTATGCAGCCCTAATTAATCTAAACTACTGTCACCCCTTCCTCTTTCTGAGGAGAAAAAACAAAATCTGTCTTAACAAATTGATTAGCGACTCCACTATTTTAAGATGTAGAGGCCGATGTCCATGGAAGCTATTCTGGCTTGAAGGTTTGCACCTTTCAATTTTTTTGATATTCCAGGTTTTCCAAATTCAGTACCTACTATGGATGTTTGGGGAGATTGTCTTGCATGGTTTAGAGAAAGCAAAGAGGATAATCCCTCAGATCACCTCATCAGATTTCATCAATGTATGGTCCAGTTAAATATACAGCATGAAGATGTGATCATGAAGATGTTCATGTATTCACTTGAGCAAGATGCATGAGATTGGTATTTTTCTCTTCCTGTTGCTAGCATTTCCTCACTGAAAGAATTCCACACATGTTTTCAGAAACATTGTAAGTATGTGTTCTCAGCTGAACTCTTTTTTAAAGAATGTTGTGAGCAGGCTGATGTTTATAATACAATTTTTTATTTAAAAAATCATGATGATGAGTACAATAAAGGGTTCAAAACATGTCATGAAAAAGTTGAAGTCTCATAATTTGTTGAAGATGAAGAGGTAACATTTTTAGATACTACTGTCAAGGAATAATTCCATGATCATTACAATAATCAAGTTGTTGTTTTAGGTCAAGTTGAGGATTATTCAAGTGATGAGATCAGTAGAAATAGTTTGGAATATTCTCATAATGATTTCAATAGTCTTAATAACCATTTGAGTGCTAATCCTTTTGAAGATCAATCTCTAGTTCAACAAACTGTTGGAAATCATTGTTGTGTTAAAGATCAGCTTTGTATTGAAGGAAAAGACAAACCCTTAGCATCATCATTCGAAATTTCTCAGAATGCTCCTTGTTATGATGAAGAGATTAGGGTTCCAAGACAAGAATACTGTGATGAATTAGATTCTATCCCTTTTGGTTTTGATACTAAAATCGATGAAAGCCAGGCTGTTCACATTTTTTTAGAAGTTGCTTATATTCATGGTTATGATAAATCTGCTGTTCAAACTCATTGTGAAGATGCTCGAAATTTTAATAAATATGATGATGAAATTGAAAAGAAAGACCCAGAAATATGTGAGGTGTGTGGTATGTCACAATCTGATCAGCAGATTCAAGAATGTATTCAGTCTATTATCCTTGAACAACAAAAGCCAATGCATGATAGTCATTCATTTGAAGATAGTGTGGAAAAGGAGGTTCAAAGTGTTGACATTATTGATGATACTATCCAAAAAATTATGGAGAAAATTTAGGCTGATCCTGATGTTCTTTTTCTCCAATTCCTGCTTGATATTCATGGAACAAAATATTCTTATGGACAGCCTATCTTTTTCATAGATCAGGAAGAGGTAACTTATGGAAATTTTTATGATCCAGTAGCAGATTATTTAGAGTCAATACTAAGTTATAAATCTGTTATTTTAGAGACACCATTTAATGAAAGTGAGTATAAGTTGTTAGATATTTGCTCTTCATGTTTTCCAATATTTCTGATTATATATATATTTGGAGTTGGAAACAAGTTTTGGTGGGTTGATGAAATTTTTTCCTAGTTACATTGGAAATGGGATTACAATTTGATTTAGTAAATGGAAGGTTCCTCAAAGAAAGAGATTTGATTTTTATTGTATATATCAGTGTGTGAAGGATTGAATAAAGGCTCCATAACCTAATGGAAATTTTGCAGACTAGTAGGTAGCAGAAGAGAAGGCACTGGTCTACAGGTTCTTGAAGCCTCATAGGGAGGACTTCATCCCGCAGCTGGAGCTAGATGTTAAGTCATGAATTTTTTTTCTTCAGTCTTATATTTTGCTTGTGATTTTTTGTTTTAAGCTTGCTCATTTGCTTACTTCTAGGAAATTTTGGTTTAGAGTGAAATTTTGATTTTTTACCTTTAGGATTTCATTATTTTTGTTTTTGTTATGTCCTGAAGGGTTCTATAGGATATATGTTGAGTAATAGTTTCATAAATAAGCACTAAGACCAAGTTTTAGTCATTTAAACCTATGATTAAAGTTGAATTAGTGGCCAAAAAGCACAAAATTTGATTTTCAAACTTTCTTGTAGTGCAATGGTTAAAATTTTACACTGGCGCACTACAAGAAAATCACAGGTGCAAAATTTGTCAGTTTTACGTTGAATTCTCCAATATTTTCGCTCCTAGGATGACTAATCACATGTGTAGGTAGTTTTATTACTTGTTTCATCAAAGATAATCATGCAAACAGGTGTTGTCTATGACGTGAGGGAGATCATGGCAGTCAAAAGATAAGGCTTGGCAAATCATGACAGACAGTGAAATGAGGCGAGATTAACGGGAAAGAAGTTCTCCCACTAAGCATTACGAAGCTGGTGGAGAAGTGGAATGAAGACATATCGCTAAGAATTGGGAATTTGCAGTTAAGGAAGGAATTTAGGGTTTTCTCAGCGTGACAGTTGGAAGTAAGCTGAAAACTTGAAGACACCTAGACGGTTAAATTCGACATTCAGATAGCCCAAGAATCAGCTTTTAACACCTGTAGCAAGCTGGGAGTGATTTATTCCGCGTGACCTTGGTCATGGCTTTTTAAATTGGGGGTTTTTCTATTAAGGCTTATAAGGTTAAATTGATTAAAGAAAACATAAACTGATGTATTCAACAAGCTCCCAATGGTGAGAGATCAGTCCAAAAGGTCTAAATGAACATCTTTGATATTAGTAAAGTTCAGTAGCAGCTCTGTTTAAAGACCTTTGGTGCTATGTTTGACCTAAATTTCCCAAGCTCGGTACAAAACATTCCCTGCATTGACAATAGAACTGACTGTTAAAAAATCAAGGAAAAACAGCCAAGGAAAATCCAAAGGAGAACTGACGGTCAAAAACTCTGAAAACTTGAGGAAAAAAGGCTGTTAGGTCACTAACAGGTTCAGAAAATCACACAGAAGCTTCATCAAGCCTTGGGAAAGCAGATGAAGAAGAGTGGGAAGACCAACAGAGATGAGCCCACTGAGCTGAATTGGATAGACAAGTTTCCAGGGTGTGCTGAACTCTTTGAGAATGCTGGATGGTTGAACTTCTTCAAAAAGATTGATGGATATAATACCGAAGTTTCTCATAAATTTGCTCAATGTTATAACCAAGATATAGTATCATTTGATACTCTTAAATTCAAATTAACTGCAGAGTTGGTGGCTGAAGGAATAGGGGTCAAGAATGAAGGAGAACTCTGGTTCAAAAAGGTGCCATTTACCTTCAATGCCCAAAGATATCTATTGCCTGGCATTGTTCTAGATTGGAGCAAGGGAGTGCTTATCCACAATTTTAGAGCTGAATGGGTAGAGCCTATAAAGGTTATACAAAGCTACATTACATGTGAAGGGAGGTATGATTTTGTCTTCAAGTATCATTTTAGGTTCCTTCAACACCTTGCTGGTGAATCAAGGATGAATCTCCCTTTCTTCCTGTTAAAGAGTTTGCAGAAAATGTCAAGCAGGATCAAAGAGCATCAGAATCACGCAAGTCAATCCATCTTTCATCATGGGTTAATTAAACTTATTATCAACACTATTCTACAAAAAGAAGGAAATACTTGAGACTACTTTCTCTTTTGGTTTGGGTTCCACAATAACCAGGAAGTATAGCCTACCAGAAAGTAGGTTGATAAGAGACAAACCCTAATTAAAAAATTAAGAAAAAAGGTGAAGGCTGAAGATGAAAAATATGTCAAGTTATAAGAAGTGGAAGAACCTTCAAAAGGAGATTATGAATCTCATTAGCCTTCAATTGACAATGAGAACCAAAATTTGTTGTTTATTCATAAGGAAGCCCAGCTTGTTAAAAATGAAACACCAGCAGAAGCACTCATTGATGAAAAAATTGTTTTTACAGAAAAGGTTTTAAAATATGAATAAGATACTAAGGTCCAACAACAAAGCCCAATTACCATCTTATCTGAAGATTAAGCTTACTTGTTGGAAGGAGATGAGTTGATTGTCAGTGCTGAGACTAGGGTTGGCACACATAGGAAGTTCTACAGTCAGAAGGATAAGATAGTAATGCCAAAGAAAAAGAAGATCAAGGTTAAAGAATTTGCCTCTATCATGCATCAAGGAAGAAGTTTAAAGATGATAGGAGAGTTTGCTCCAGGATGGAGACCCAAAACTAGATCCAAAAACAAATTGAGGCTAAACATGAAAAAGCTACTAAACCCTAAGTTAAACACATAAAAGGTAACTGTGCTTGATAGTTCCTCCTCAGATGAAAAGCTAGAATCTAGAAAAGGTAACAGCGAAGGGAAGAAACCATTAAAGACAGAAGAAGAATCTAGCCTCACCGAGACAAAATTGTCTGCTGTGTTTTTGGAAATACGAGGTGAACTTTTGAAGGAACAACGGAAAGATGAAACAAAGATTTATTATTCAGAAAAGAAGATGTTAATGGATGAAGATGCTCCTGCTGAAATAGATAATCAAGAAAACCCAAGTGTTCATGATATTCCCACAGAGCTGCTGCCTGAGGATGGGGAAATCTTTAGAAAGCTAAACATCCCATGGCTACCTAGTGAGCTACAGAATACAATAGGAAGCAAGGAATTTGCCTCAGAAAAGGAGAATTTGCAAAGAACCATCAAGCAGTATAAACATCAAATAGAGTACATTCAAGAAACAAATGATGGTTTAATTACAGCTAATAGAAGACTCAGGGAAGACTTAAGAGAAGTGAATGATCACTACCAAGAGTTTATTGCAGTCTCCAAAGAGGCCCTAAAAAGGAAAATAAGTACAGGTGAAAAAAAACTATCATAAATCTACAGCAGCAGAATAAGGAGCTTATAGGAAGAATGACAGAGATGGAAGCTGAGCAACAGAAAGCTAGGAAAAAGGCCCAAGCTTTAGATGGAATAGCTTTATTGGCAGAAGCTGCTAAAGACCTATGGGAATTGTTAGCTAAAAAAAGTTACTTGTTATGTTTTTGAGGAATACTTTATTTTTCTAAATTATTGTTTTGATAATACCGTATTGATGAGTAGGCTAAAAACAGTTAGGTTTTAGACTCTAACTGAATTTTGAAAAAACAGTATTTAGGAAGGTCACAAAGAGAACAACAAGTTCGAATTTTGGATGGCTTGAGGAGGTCTTTTGACTGATTGATAAGCTAAGTACTTGACTCTCATGTGTATTTGATGAACAGATTATGAAATATATGCTCCATTTTACCCTTCAGTCTGTGTTTTGGCTTCATTTCTAGCTTGTTTAGCTACACAATTGATAATTTCATTGCTGGTTTATAGTTTTTATGCTTGTAGTGCTTGTCAGTTGTGAATGAACTTCAATGTTATGTTTTGTTGGATACATGGTTTTTATATTATGCATCTCAGTTCTTCTTTACTTGTGATTTATTCCCTATTTTGGTTATGAATGTATTCCCTCTTGTCACCAAACTTCACAACCAGAAAAACCCTTTAAAAAACCCTAAAAACCTAGTTTTGTTTGATTGAATATTTTAGATTGTGTTGGCTTGTTTCTTTGTAGTATAGAAACAATTTTTGGCACAAACAGTACCTACAAAATCACTGCAAAAAAATTCAATTCACCAACATTTTTCAGTTCAATCCTCTCTACCTCAACATAAGAAATTTTTATGATCCCATCATACCTCGATAGACTTCTCTGGACATAATCGAGAGGTAGACATGCTAAGATTCCAGGAATTATGTGGAGACATAGCTTCTTCTAGTGCAAGCATGGAATTTTTTGAGGTTTGTTGTTGGCCTGAACATAGGATATGATACCATGTTAAATTTCATGAAACATAGATATGCAAGCCAAAATGAGAGCTATCTGAAAAGAAGGATGCATTGGAATTATTAAATCAGTGTAAGCTGAACATCAGATTCATAACAAACATTTCACATAAATCCGACAAGTATTGATCAAATTACCATTACATTAATCTTCATTAGTTAATCAATAATATAATAGTCATTCAATAAATAGAATTCAAATATCATGGATAAGATTTGAATTAACTAACTCAAATTGAATGGTTAGCTAACTCAGTGTGGAAATAATCACAGTTGGAGCTCACTAGATTAACTATGGATAACCAAATTGGTCTATAATCAGTTAACTAATGATGGTAGGTGAATAATGGAACCCACACTCCCATGAATCATTGTAACACCCCAGTTTTGACCCCGTTACACTAGATGTATATGATGTATATATATATTGTAATGATCATGGTGTGCAGCTAAAGGCCAAGGCCCCTCCATTGATCGGTTATGTTATGTTTTGGATTTGAATTGTCACTGATGGTATATCGGGGCATGCGGCATATATTATGTTGGTCATCATGTAAATATGCATCTATAATTAATTAAATGAACCCAACCAGCTACGATGGCGGCAACTAAAATGAGAAAGGAGCATGATTTTCACAAGGATAAGGTTGGGGAAATTGTCAACCTTGGCCAATGAGAGAAAAACCCATGTGTCTTCTTCCTCTATTTTATTCCAACCACTTTCATTAAGAAATACTACTGGTGGTTGAGGCAGTTAATTGTTTTGGGGAGTGGGGTGGTAGGACTTTCATTCCTCACCCACACGCACACTCCACCATGGTTGAATTCACTATGGCTGGGAAAAACGACTGCCATCATTCACGCAGGGATTTTCCACTCTCCCCACGACTGTGCAAAAATTCTCACGCACTTGCAATTCATGTCCCCTCCATTGTTTTTCATTCTCATGCAGAGGGATTCTTTCCCATTTTTCGTCTTCATGCATAGGATTTTGCTGGATTTAACCATGCAGTAGTTTTTCTTTGCGAATTGGAGAATGGTGTGGCTCTGTCCTTTACTCATGGGTTGATTTGTGGGTTCTGCATTATGGCTATATATGCACCGGTCTGGATACTGTAAATTCATCCCCAAGTGTGGTCTGCATATGTTTTTCCTCAGCGGCCTCGACTATGAAAACGGACTGCTGTTTTCCCCATGAATGTTGGTAACATATGATAATTACATTCCAAAATTGTTCTTTCCCCATGTCCACTAATACATTTGGGACTGTATGATTCACTTGGGATTTGTTTTCCCTGTTTAAGCTATGAAAGCTAAATTAATTGCCCGAGTGCAATGGTTGGTCTTCGGACTGTGAGAGGAGGAGGGAGGTTGGATTAGATTTGCTTGATAAACCTAGTGGCTGGAAACCACACAGAAAGAGCTAGAGGGCTATCCTTCTTCTCCATCACCCCTGAATAGAACTGGAAGGGAATGCAGGGCCTGAGGGACTATGTAGCAGAGAAGGGAGTAATTCCTTTTGTTGGGTGTGTTTGTGTGTCTTAGACGTTAGGGTAGTTCTGGTGTAGGTGTTCTTGGTTTTGTAATGGGCTCACCAGCTTAGCAATTTGCCTTCTCCAGCTCCCTAATCGCCTGATAAACCCAATTCTATTCGCTTGGCTGTGTGTTTTGTGTATCCTTGGCTATGTGTATGCCTGCTAGTTCCCTTATTCCTTAGAGAATCATGCCCAGCTCGGGGGTGGCATCACTGCTAAGAGATTAAGGAGCACGCTGGCCTATGGTTGGGTGGAATGTTGCAGCAATGTAGCTGGTTATGGATCAAGTTCATCATAAGATAAGTGATCTTGCCCCTTTTACTTCTGCAACTGTAAATTCTATTAATGAAAATAATGAACATGTTAAATGAATGCATGCATGTATGAATGTTGTTGGTTTCCACTGTGTATGATGATTTATTGCATGTTTTACTTCAATGTATTTCCTCTCAGCATTCTATTTTTCATAACTCAGTGCATACATATGTTCATGGGGCACTTAGCCCGGGTGTTCGAATCTTGTAGTTGCGTCCTCTTCACCAGTCGGAGGCATGGGGACATGACAGTGTGGTATCAGAGCAATGTTGACAACAATGGGCCTCTATGGGCCAAGAAGAAGCAACTGACAGAAGTTGTATTTCATTCTGCCCAGCAGAAGTCATAATATGAATGACTGTAAAATTGAGAAAAAATTGGCTAAGTATGGATCAGTCGAGCCACTAGCGGAAAGAATTTTGCCATTGCGGAAGAGTTAGAAGTCTCCCATCTGCCGTTGTGGAATCCCAAACCACTAAGTCTTCCGATGGGGAAGGAATTCTGACGTAGCAGAAGCACAACGGAAGCCTGGCCGATGGAACAGTTTGAGAAAAATAGAAAGAAGTTAACGTTTGGCGAGCCACCGTTGTGGAAGCCAAAGTCATTTGTCTTCCGATGTAAGAAGTCCTCCGATCACCGACATGTCAAAAAGGTTAAGGATCGAAGTTAGTTCACCAATCGGAAGAGTTGGTGAAGTGAACTTCCATCGTTACAGAAGCATTCGCGAAGTGGACTTCTGCCATAGCGGAAGAGTTCGTGAAGTGGACTTCCGATATAGTGGAAGAGTTAGTGGTTTCTCGTCTGTCATTGCGGAAGAGTTAGAGGAAGCCTGCTGATGAAGCACAGTTAGAAAGAAAATCGCGAGAATTTTCTAAATGTTTTGACGGCCGTCGGAAGAGAAAGTGTTCGAGCGTCCGTCGTTGCGGAAGCCAAAGTCATTTGGCTTCTGATGTAGAAAGACCACCGATGCCCGAAGCTAAAAATTTCTTTAAGGAAGGAACACTGATCGGAAGGAGAAAGCGTTTCATGAGCCGTCGTTGCGGAAGCGAAAGCGTTTCGGCTTCTGATCAGAAAGTCCACCGACGTCGAAAGTTGAAATTTTCTAATGCAGAAAATCGTTGACTATCGGAAGGGGAAGTTATTTGTGTGCCGCCATTGCAGAAGTGAAAGCACTAAGTCTTCTGATGTAAAAAGTCTGCTGACGCCGATCAGAAGAAGAAAGAGATCATGTTCTGCCATTGCAGCTGCCTAAATGACTAAACCACCCAAAGCACAAAAGCTTTCAACAGCCGATGAGTTTATAATCCGCAGAATGATTAAAGGTTCTGAGAGCCGATTCGGTGGAATATCTAGTGAAATGGGAGCCGATTCAGTGGACAGGATAAGGGTTCCAAGAGCCAATTCCACGGATGGTTAGTGGAAATGAGACCCAATTTTGCGTAAGGAAAATTTGGGTTTTCCATGGGGTTTCTTAGCAGATTTCGACTGTTTTCAGAGGGATTTTTCAGCATTTTTTATAGTGAATTTTTAGGGCTGAGAACAAGAAAAGAGGCAGTGACCTTATGCGCCAGATTGCGTGAAAACCAATAATCTACAAAAAAAAAAAAAAAAAACGAGGGCGCTACCCTTGACCTGCCCTGCAGTGGGGGCAATCCCCCTTGACCCCCATCGTCCCCCTCAGATAGATGTTCTTAATGAAGAAAATTTTGTGTGTTTGGGAAAATTTTTATTTTACAGTTATTCCCAGAAAAGGTAAGTGATTATGATTCATATCAATATTATGCATCTAACAATTGTGTTACTAACACATTGCAGAGTCATAGTCACCTTCAAGGGAAGTATTCCAGGTAGTACAGTTTGGTAAGTAAGTTGCGGTTCAGTCATGAGAACCCATGATGGGTATGATGCTCGGGATTCCTATGAGCGAGAAAAAGATGCCATGGGAGAAAATGTTCGTAATAGAAATAATGACATAGAGTCTAATGGAAGGAGATTCCAAGAGACACCGTCAGATGTTGCAACTACCATGAGAAGCTTAATTAAAGCCTAGGAAGAGCAGCATTAGTTGAATGCTGCTATGTTATAGAGCTTGACAGACTTGCAAAGAAAGATAGACTCTGGACAAGGTACAGCAAGACAAGAAGGCAGTAAGAGCAGTACTAGGAGAAGGAGAAGAACTTCTAGTGGAACATCTGATTGTGAAGAATCCAGCGGGGATTCCAGTTCTTCTTCTCATAAAAGAAAAATAAAGAGACACCATACGGATCACTCTCGTGATGAATTTAAGAAAGCTAAACCTCCTACATTTGATGGTGAGGTAAAGACTGGACAAGAGGCTAAAGCTTGGCTTCTTGGGATAAATAAATACTTTCAAGTGCATGATTATTCAGGAAACATGAAGGCAAGAGTTGCCATATTCAATCTAAATGGAAGAGCATCCATTTGGTGGGAACACTTCAAGCAAGTGAAGAGGATCAGTAAAAAGAGACTTAAGTGGAAACAGTTCCAGAAGTATTTCAAGCAGAAATACCTATCTAACAGGTATTATGATGATAAGATTAAGGAGTTCCATGAGCTGAGATTGGGACAGCAGACCATGGAAGAGTATGCAAATAAGTTTTTGGAGCTGTTGAGGTATGTCCGGTACATCAGAGATGAAAAAGTGAAGGTCCAACATTTTCTAAGTGGATTACCTCAGTCCTACAAAGACAGAATTGAGTTTTATGAACCTAAGACTCTTGAAGAAGCAATAAGGAAGGCTAAGTATTGCTATGAGCAAAGCAAAGGTAAGCCGGATTACCATAAGGCATGGAAGGACAAGAAGAATGAGAAGTTTGACCAAAGGAAGAAAAGTTTTAAACCTTCTAGCTTCAGGAATCAGCGGAAGCAGCCATCCCGAGCTGCGAGTAAGCCAGTTGGAGAGACCAGAGAAAATTATAAAGATGCACAACATAATAGAGGACCACTCCAATGTTGGAAATGTGGAGGACCCCACATGCGTAGGAATTTCCCACTCGAGAATGAGAGTGCCAGGTCAGCTTATAACGTTCAAGAAGCAGAAACAGTGGGTCAAGTAGCAAGGGAAGTACCCAGGATTTATGCAGCACTAGAGGACCGCCAAGTAGATCACTAGTCAGCTGTGGTTGAAGTAGCAGGTAAGATTGTTGAGCAATCTATTTCTATTTTGATTGACCCCGGTTCTACGCAAAGTTACATTACTCCTAGAGTAGTGGAGATTTGTGCTTTTAAGAAAGTAAAGCATAGGAAGTCTTGGTTAGTTCATCTAGCCACTGGAACTAAGAGAAAGGTCAGTGAAGTGGTAGAGAAATGTCCATTGGTCATGGATGTATTAGTCACTTATGTAGACCTGAATGTGCTACCACTTGGTTCCTATGATGTTCTCATTGGAATGGATTGGTTAGAAGCTCACAGGGTGAAGGTTGACTGTTACAATAAGACTTTCGAATGCATGAATGAATAAGGGAACCTAGTAGTTATGAAAGGAATTCCAAAGGTGATTTCAGTAAGGTAGGTTTCAGCAATGCAGTTAAAGAAGTTCTGTAGGAAGGGTTGCCAGTTGTATGCAGCTCAGATTTTGGAGGAAAAGAGAGACAAAACTCCTTGGTTGGAGGACTATCAAGTGTTACAGGAATTCAGGGATGTGTTTCCTGATGATATTCCAAGGCTTCCTCCAAAGAGGGACATTGATTTAACTATTGAACTTGTGCCAGGAGCAGCACCAGTATCCAAGGCACCCTACAGGATGAGTACACCGGAGATGCTAGAATTGAAGATGCAACTACAAGAATTGTTGGAGAAGAAGTATATCCGACCAAGTGTGTCTCCTTGGGGAGCACTTGTTTTGTTTGTAAAGAAAAAAGATGGTACACTCAGGTTATGTATTGATTACAGACAATTGAACAAGGTTACTGTGAAGAATAAATATCCTTTTCCTAGGATTGATGACCTCTTTGATCAAATGAGGGGAGAAAAGGTATTTTCCAATATTGACTTGAGGTCTGGTTACCATCAAGTAAGGATCAAGGATGAAGACATTCATAAGACAGCCTTCAGGACAAGGTATGGGCATTATGAGTTTGTAGTGGTACCATTTGGTCTCACAAATGCACCAGCTACATTTATGTGCCTTATGAATAGTGTCTTCAGCAGGTATTTGGACAAGTTTGTTCTTGTTTTCCTGGATGACATTCTTGTTTATTCTAAGAATGAGGAAGAGCATGAAGAACATTTGAGATTGACATTACAATTGCTCAGGGAGCATCAGTTGTATGAAAAACTAAGCAAGTGTGACTTCTATAGAGATAGAATTCACTATTTGGGTCACATTATCTCCGAGGAAGGTATATCTGTGGACCCTGAAAAGATAGAATCCATTATCAATTGGCATACTCCAAGAAATGTGACAGATGTAAGATCTTTTATGGGACTTGCAGGATACTACAGGAGATTCATTGAGGGATTTTCCAAAGTTGCACATGCTATCACTTCTTTGCAAAAGAAGGGGATGAAGTTTGAATGGACATCAAGGCGTGAAGAAAGTTTCCAGCAGTTGAATAATCTTCTCACCAGTGCACTAGTATTAAAGGTTGTAGATCCAGAAAAAGATTTTGTGGTGTGTACCGATGCATGCGGACAAGGGCTTGGGGGAGTCCTTATGCAAGACAACCATGTGATATGTTAAGAGTCAAGAAAGCTGAAGGAACATGAGAAGAACTATGCCACTCATGATCTAGAGCTTGCAGTCATAGTACATGCTCTCAAGATGTGGAGACATTACTTGATGGGTAGGATATTTGAGCTCAGAACAGATCATTGTGGACTGAAATATTTGTTTGATCAGCCTACTCTAAATGCTAGGAAAGCAAGATGGCTGGAATTTTTATGTGAGTTTGATTTTGAAATCAAGCACATAAAGGGGAAGGAGAATAAGGTGGCCGATGCGCTCAGCAGGAAGATGAAAGAAATGCATGTGGCATCTCTTAGTATTGCCAAGCAGATTTGAGGCAGTAGGTTGTTAGTCATGCTACTGGAGATGAATTGTATGAATAGGTAGAAGACAAATTGTAGCATCAAAGTCTTGAAAAGAGGTATGAGGGATATAAATTGGAAGAAGATGGAATTCTCACTTATAAAGGTAGAATTTATATTCCAAATGTAGCAGATTTGAGGAGAGTTGTCATGGATGAAATCCATCAAGCTCCATATTCTGGTCATCCAGGATATCAGAAGACAATTGCTACAGCTAGAAAGCAGTACTTTTGGCCAGGTATGAAAAAAGATATGGCTGAGTACATTTCAAGGTGCATGAAATGTCAACAGGTAAAGGTTGAGCATCAACATCCAGCAGGTTTGTTGCAGCCTTTGCCAGTTTCGGAATGGAAATGGGAAGTTATTTCCATGGATTTTATTACAGGATTGCCAATGACTTGGAGACAACATGATTCTATCATGGTTGTGGTGGACAAGTTGACTAAGGAAACACATTTTATACCGGTTAAGTCTATGTATGAGACTGGCGACATTGCAAAGATCTTCATGAAGGATATTTTCAAATTGCATGGATTTCCTAAGGCAATAGTCTCTGACAGAGATGTCAAGTTTACTTCCAACTTTTGGAAGGGGTTGTTTGCAGATTTGGGTACAAAGCTAAACTTCAGAACTGCATACCACCCTCAGACGGATGGGCAGACCGAGAGAGTTAATCAAGTGCTTGAAGATATGCTTCGCATGTATGTGATGGACAAACCAACCAAGTGGGAAGATTACTTGCACTTGGTAGAGTTTTCTTATAATAATGGACATTAGGCATCCTTGGGGATGAGTTCGTATGAAGATTTGTATGGAAGAAGGTGTAGGACACCAGTGACTTGGGATAATCCAGTGAACCAGATTGTGCTTGGACCAGAATTGCTCAAGGAAATGGAGCAAGAGGTTGTAAATATCAGGCAGAACCTAAAAGCAGCATAGGACAGGCAGAAAAGATATGCCGATAAGCATAAGGTTAACAGGGAGTTCAGTGTTGGGGATCATGTTTACCTCAGAGTGAGGGCAAGGAAGAGTTCCTTGAAGCTTGGAAGTTGTGCCAAGTTGTCACCGAGATACTGTGGGCCGTTTGAAGTGCGTGAAAGGATAGATCCAGTTGCATATAGACTTGCATTTCCTGCTAGCACTAGAGCTCATAATGTTTTTCATGTTTCTTTGTTTAAGAGATATGTACATGATCCTAACCATGTTATAAATTGGGATGTCATTCAGGTGGAACCCAAGGGAGAGTTTCGAATCAAGCCAATGTGCATCCTCGACAGGAAGGTCACAATGCTCCGGAACCGAGCCATTGGTCAGGTAAAGGTGCAATGGGAGCACTTCGGACCTGAAGAGGCTACTTGAGAGCTGGAGGATGCCATGCGATTGGGACATCCATTTTTGTTCAGTTTTGCAGAACACTGAGGGGATACCAATGTAGCATTTTGTTCAATTTTGTAAAGCACTGAGGACAGTACTATTGAAGGGGGAGGGGAATGTAACACCCCTGTTTTGACCTTGTTACATTAGATGTATATGATGTATATATATATTGTAATGATCATGGTGTGGAGCTAAAGGCCAAGGCCCCTCCATTGATCGGTTATGTTATGTTTTGGATTTGAATTGTCACTAATGGTATATCAGGGCATGCGGCATATATTATGTTGGTCATCATGTAAATATGCATCTATAATTAATTAAATGAACCTGACCAGCTACGATCGCGGCAACTAAAATGAGAAAGGGGCATGATTTTCACAAGGATAAGGTTGGGGAAATTGTCAACCTTGGCCAATGAGAGAAAAACCCATGTGTCTTATTCCTCTGTTTTATTCCAACCACTTTCATTAAGAAATACTGCTGGTGGTTGAGGCAGTTAATTGTTTTGGGGAGTGGGGTGGCAGGACTGTCAGTCCTCACCCACACGCACACTCCACCATGGTTGAATTCACTATGGCTGGGAAAAACGACTGCCATCATTCATGCAGAGATTTTTCACTCTCCCCACGACTATACAAAAATGCTCACGCACTTGCAATTCGCGTCCCCTCCATTGTTGTTCATTCTCACGTAGAGGGATTCTTTCCCATTTTTCATCTTCACGCACAGGATTTTGCTGGATTTAACCACGCAGTAGTTTTCCTTTGTGAATTGGAGAATGGTGTGGCTCCGTCCTTTACTCATTGGTTGATTTGTGGGTTCTGCATTATGGCTATATATGCACTGGTCGGGATACTGTAAATTCGTCCCCAAGTGTGGCATGCATACATTTTTCCTCAGTGGCCTCGACTGTGAAAATGGACTGTTGTTTTCCCCATGTATGTTGGTAATGTATGCTAATTACATTCCAGAATTGTTCTTTCCCCATGTCCACTGATACGTTTGGGACTGTATGATTCGCTTGGGATTCATTTTCCCTGTTTAAGCTATGACAGCTAAATTAATTTCCCGAGTACAATGGTTGGTCTTCGAACTATGAGAGGAGCAAGGAGGTTGGCTTAGATTTGCTTGATAAACCTAGTGGCTGGAAACCACATAGACAGAGCTAGAGGGCTAGCCTTCTTCTCCATCACCCCTGAATAGCACTGGAAGGGAATGCAGGGCCTGAGGGACTGTGTAGCAGAGAAGGGACCGATTCCTTGTGTTGGGTGTGTTTGGGTGTCTTAAAGGTCAGGCTAGTTCTGGTGTAGGTGTTCTTTGTTCTGTAATGGGCTCACTAGCTTAGCAATTTGCCTTCTCTAGCTCCCTAATGGCCTGAAAAACCCAATTCTGTTCGCTTGGCTGTGTGTTTTATGTATCCTTGGCTATGTGTAAGCCTGCTAGTTCCCTTATTCCTTGGAGAATCATGCCCAGCTTAGGGGTGGCAGTGCTGTTGAGATATTAAGGAGCACACTGGCCTATGGTTGGGTGGAATGTTGCAGTGACGTAGCTGGTTGTGGATTGAGTTCATCATAAGATAAGTGATTTTGCCCCTTTTACTTCTGCAACTGTAAATTCTGTTAATGAAAATGATGAACATGTTAAATGAATGCATGCATGTATGAATGCTGTTGGTTTCCGCTGTGTATGATGATTTATTGCATGTTTTACTTCAATGCATTTCCTCTCAGCATTCTGTTTTTCATAATTCAGTGCATACATATGTTCATGGGGCACTTAGCCCGGGTGTTCGAATCTTGTAGTCACGTCCTCTTCACCGGTTAGAGGCATGGGGATGTGACAATCATGAAAAATGGCGCTAATCTAACTGACTATGATCTAACTCATGGTAACTAAAGAATAATTGAGCACGACTAACTACCTACCACATGAAACTGAAGGTAATTGCTAGTGGCACTCAGAGTGGGTTCCTAAAATGTATGGATTGGTCCCTAGGGAACATAAAATCATGCATGCAGATGATGTAAGCGAAAGATGAACCCTAGGTGTGTCCCTCATACTCTAGTAAGTGATGATGACCTCATAATCTAGGACAAATGATGAAATAAACTATGGGTAAAGGGATGATTAATTAATCCTAACAATTGACATGCAAATATTTCACACCTTTGATACAAGGAACATGAATATTTGATATTACTAGTTAGAATTAGAGAAACAAATGAACACTACTAAATTTAGATGAAGTCTTTGCATGCTTGTTGATATGTGTCCTTTCTTTTCATTAAATAAAAATGTAAGCCTCATTATTCTTTTTAAGAATAAATTTAATCATCCATATTTGTTCAATACAAGAACCTATTGAGTCCTGGAAAACTCCTAGGTAACAACAGTAGGGATTATCCCCAATAAGCATTCCCAACTAGCTCATTATTGTTTGGTATGGGGAATCCATCTGGTTTACAGTCTCGCTATCGTAGGTCAAGTAATGGTTAAAACTCCTTTTACCGGTTGCGTTCTGATCCATCGTTTAAGTGTATTTTTAAGTTTTATGTTTATGTATGATATGAATGTGCCTAATTAAGTGTAATCGATAAAGATAATGAAGAGCTTCACAATGTGATGCGCATGTTCTTACCTCTCATCTTACCTCTTTTGCTTCTAAATCATTAACATAGAAAAACTTATACTAATGAGAACTAATTCTATCTAACCTATCCCTATGGAGCAATACTGTAATTAATGATGAGTAATGTATAGTAAAACATGCATTTAGAATATTACATATATCTATTCATATTTCAGAATACATGAATATAAGTAGAAATATAAACAAAGAGATAGCTCATTGTCATTTAAAACATTCATTACTCAAATATACTACGGATGTTTTACAGAAATAAACAGGAAAACATTTATAACATGAAATAATTCGTAAGTTAGAACGATCTCATAGTTCATAGAAAAAGATGAAATAGAAGTAGTTCACATTCAACCAATTTATGGAAAGCATTTGAGACTCCACAGTGCCCTCTCTAGTAGAAAAAATATACTCTTTATTATAAGAGGAAGTAGTTCTTCTTACAATAACATTTCATAAAGATAACATGAAAAAATCCCTTCACTCTATCGACTTGATCCCTATTTATACAAATTCAAATGTCTCTTGGTCTCACTTGCCCTTTGGGATTCTTTACAAATCAGTTACAAAAATGCCTTTGTGTTCTAGTGAACTCGCTAACCTAAGAAAATATTACAAAATGTATGAATAAAACAAACTACTAAGTGGACCCAGCCACATCATTAATGAATTTCTTCCAAATATTTGCATATGTTGCTATAGTCTCAAATCCAGAAGGCTTTAGGAATCTGATCGTGATTTCACTTTTAGCAACTTGGGATTTTATATTTTCCACTATGGCTGGTATCAACCGAAGTTGATCTTCCAATAAATGACTACTCACTACTGCCTGGGATATTGCAGTTTTTAGCACCTTCTCATCCAAACCTTTAACTAGCTGGATACTTTGTTCATCCTCCAGCCATCTGACCTGCAATTGCTTCAAAAATAATTCATGATTAGGAAATTCTTCTAACCTTCTCCTAGTAGATGTTTGACAACAATTGTAAGTTGTGAGAAATTTTTCTGTAGAATTCTACACAAACACCTATAGTCTTTCGGACTTCCTTTACCAATTCCTCTGTTGGTTTACTTCCGAATTCAATCAGTTCATACTCTAGCTTCACTGTCTCTAAGTCCTTAATGGGTGTATTAGCTGCAGGTTCCTTGGTTGTTTCAAACCAATTCAAATGTCCTTGTATAATTTCCAGGATATCTTGGGTCCTAATTAAGAAGTAAGAAGCTGTAATCACAATTTCTTCCGGCCTTGTTTCTACTTGTTGAACTTTTAACATCTCCTCTTCTATTTGAAGCTTCATCTGATGAATTTTACATCTAAGTGTGAGAGCATGCTTCCTCAATCAATCTTATCAGCTTGTGAAAACTGAAGGAGACAGGGCTGGATATCTGATATGTTACTAGCTTCTTCTTTTGGTAATTTCCCAACTCCAGCTCAGGAAAATAGTTCCCCAACATAGAATTTACTGGTTCATTCTTACCTTCCAACTGACTTACATTCTCCTTCATTTGAGGTTCCCTTAACACCTTTATTTGGTCCTGAAAACCTTTATAAGGTAACCATACATGTGACCAATCTGATGCAAAATATCCTTCTAACTTTGCTACCCAATCCTAGCTCAAAACCAAACCATAGGCGTTCGAGATATCTGCTACAACAATGTCTATATATTGACATACCCTCGTGTTACCACCTAAGTTGTACTTAGTGGTTTTTTATCAAGTGAGCCTAGTGAACTAGACAAGGATAACTTGTTCGGACTTTAGAGAACCTCCAGTCTTGCTTCTCGAAAGCTTTGTTGTACTATATCACATGTTCATACCCCATGGGGGAATTGTAATAAATCTTCTAGCATGATAGTCTATGTAAAAGACTCGGTCTCTTAGACTTTATTTTTCAATCTGATCAGCCTATGGTGGTTTTTCCCTTGGTTATTATTGTTTGTTGAATAAATGACTGATAATTGCCAAGTTTTTCACTCCATACCTCCAAAGTTGGGGTGGTCGGCTTTGCATTTAGGCCTATTGAGGTTATTAGAGTCTATGTGTCAATGTATAAGCATGCTAGACATCATGGTCGAGTCATATGAACATGTCTAAGTCACCCTAGGTTTTTTCAATTTTTCAATTTTTTAGTTTTTTTTCAGTGTTTTTTATTAAAATTTAATTTTTCCAAAACTTAGGCTATTTTTTAATAGTTTAATTGGAAAAATTGATTTTGCAATAAAAGTGGGCCAAATAGTTATTTTTAGTCATGTAGGTGCTCATTTTCAAGCTAAGAGCACCATGTAAACCCATGGACCCACTATTTCCTAGTTTTGAGTGATTTTCCATCACTCAGGTCAGAAAGCCCCAAAAATCAATTATTGATTATTTTAATTAATAAATTGATGAATAATGGAGCAAATCCAAAATCATAGATCAGTGGATTCTCAGCCGATTTGATTGAAATCAGTCATATCTGAAGCGGATTGACTGGATCTGACAAATCCTTGACTGAAGGAGGTGATCAAATCAGATCTAGAGTTGATCTTCAGCATCCTTTATGGGGAATTTTTCCCTCCCTCTCTCCTCAACGTGTTTTGTCTCATCTGGATGAGTTTTGGTGGATGCTTCAGTCAACAGTTTGAGGTGTCAGTCAGATCAGCTCTCCGATTGACAATTGCACTCAGTGAGACTCAGATCTGGCTTAGTTAGACATAGATCAAGCATTGATGGAATCTCCATCAGCATATTTTGTCTATCTCCTTGGGATTTGTGCCCCCCTGGGCTGGATCTCATGGTTTTTGTATATATCCAAGCACAGTAGCCTCTTCCAAGCTAGTTAGAACTGGGATTGAGGTGCTGTTGCTATTGTACTATTGTAATTCTTCATTTGAAATAAAGAAAATATTTGGAGGCTAGACGGTGTTGTGCCATTACATGTGTGGATGATTATTGCCATTATTTTACTGAGGTAACCTGTATCTGTATTCATTTTTTGCTAATTGCTTGTAGATCCGTTGTCAAGATTGATAATAGGCTTATTATAATCTTGATAGGAAAGGTGCTTTTCAATAAGTTTATTGACCATATCCTTCCTTTGATGCATGTTTAGAGATCTAGATTCAACATGTCCTATAAGCTTATATGCATGTTATTTTGAATCTCTATGTATGTACTAATCGGATCTCACAAGTTTCTTGGCAAGTTCTTTGATTTCAGCTGAGCTATAGGTTCCTACATTGGAGAGGATGCTGATCTAGTTTTCTTCTTCATTCTCTTCAAACCTTCCAAAGGAATAGTCCCTTGACATTCCACCTAAAAGCTCCACTGTGGATCTTCAAGGAAACCGACATTTCTCTCCTCCTCTTCCTCCCTCAAGATCAACTCTTCACCCGGTTACCTTTTCATAGCTTTGTTTTGGTTTAGATATATCATCTTAAAAGTAATTTCAACATATATATATCCTATTGAAGCTCATATTCCATATCTTAGTTTTTTTTGCACATAAAGTTCAATTTTAAAAGATCTAGCTAAAATTACCATATTTTCGCAAGCATTTTAGTGAAAATTCGTAGCTTGCTGTTATGGTAGTTTCATTTGCTGTATGATAAAATTTAATATTCTGCAATATCAGTGCATATTTCATTGGCTGCACAAATAGCAAGCCAATATCCCAAGGAAATCTTGCTTTCCTTGGTTCCTTTGCCACCTGTTTAGATAGTTTTAAGTTCATCTTTTTTGAGTTAAGGTAGGATGACCCAAAGGTACTCCTAAAGTGATTTTGGGAATATTTAATTGTGATATTCTTGCTTTTTTTTATCATATTTGACAGAAATAAAGGAATCTTCTGTTCGAAAGTGGCCTTGGGAGCGTTCAAATCCCCCCAGGGGTCTCCCATTTGACTAGAACCTTTGATTTTCGCACCTTGTAATCTCTTGATCTCAATCCATATAAATATCAATAGGAATTATATCAGATCTCTGATATTGTAACCACTGTTAATAAAATTATTTTTGAATAGTCTCTTTCGAGCCCATTCCCCATCCCCCCTGGGGGGATTTGCGTCGGTGTCCTTTTTGTTGCTTTTTGCTCATTTTTTCAAGCTAGTATTGATCTAATCTGTAGGGTAGTATAATTTATTTTATTATTAATTTCATATTCCATACTTTATATTTCAAAGTAATCTTAACACTTACCCCATGACTTCCCAATTGACCCGAAAGGGGAAAGAGATTCATGGTAGGACTAATTAGAAAACTAGAATTGTGTATCTATTTTATTTTGATCATTTGTTTTTCAGCTATTATAAAATTAACCCCTCCTTGATTCCTTGATTGAGATCCACTTGGATCGAAAGAGGTTCCCGGAGGGTTTTCTTTTAAACAAGAACACCCAGTTTAAAACTTACTAAAATTGACAAGACTCCAGTGTGTATGCTCTGCACTTGGCTGTGGTTCGTCCGATCAGTAAAGATGTATCAAAATAACTTGAGTGACTAGTATAATTAGAACTCGCTCTCCCAAATTAACAAACCAACAGGTGAAAATCCAACACCTAGATCGAACCATCACGGTGGCAAAATACCCAAAGGAAGTGGGAAATTCTGAAAAGTGACCTTGGGGTGCCGATCTTTGTCACACCCTAATGGGTGTGTTATGAACAATAGCCCTATAGACTCCATTTCATCCCACATATTCCTTGCGGGTAGCCGTGAAGGTTTAGTTTTGGACATACTCCAAGTACTCTAGGGTATATCTGGAGTCCCCCGTTTGCCTAATTTTAATCAACTCACACTTCAATTTTAACTTAAAACATACCAAGAGGCAATCAAAAAACACTCATTCCAAGCACATGCAAGTACATTGTTTCTATTTTTTGACCCCATTCTATGGCACTAGTTATTTTCTTGTTTTATATATATATTGTGTCTCAGCATTGTGCTTTCGTGTGTTCATCTTTTGTATCTTGCCATTTTTTTATCATCTATAGTTAAATTGCAAACTCCTAAGTAACTCATTCAATTTAACATCACAACACTAAGTAATTATCCTGAGTAACTTAATAGGGTCTACCCCCCTTGGCTTCGTTAGGATTTGAGCCTAAACGGAGGAGTCAAGAACAAGGTGACAACCTTGACTCGAGACTTGCCCCCAAGGACACACCGAGTGGCTTGAAGATTTATGCCACATGACCCAGGTGTGTGAAAGGTGGCAACACCTCTCATCTACTGATAAATGGATCAGGACACCTTCCATTTCTCCTATCTCTTTCATTGCAGTCCAATCCAATTGGATAACTTGTCCTATAGTTGGCTTAGGTTCACCATTTATTTGCTTGCAAACAGAAAGTGGCATGACATTTACTGATGCTCCAAAATCCACCAAACAATTATGCACATTGTAATTGAAAATTTCAAAACTTAGGAGGAATGATAGAGTTTTGTATTTAGAATTTCCTCCTATACTTTCTATTAATCTTGCACATTGATCTAGGAACAAAGAATCAATCTCATCAAAGAATAATCAACAAATACTCATGAAATGGTGTTAATCGGAACCAGAATGGTTTCCTCTCTATATATTCAATAAACAATGAATAGTTACAATACCAATGTCAAGCAATAGCATGAATCCATGAGAAATTTGAATACCTAAGGAGGTAATTCGAAATGATGAGTGAGTCTGGCTTAACTGACTCTCAACCATACAATCACACTCAGTTAACCACTTGACCAAAACCCTAATTGACTCACCAAACCCTAACTGAAGTCGGAGTGCAATAAATGACTGAATCTCAACTAAAGGAGATCAAACACATGTCATAGCAAGCCAACCATCAAGTGCTAGTGCTTCATGACTTCAATGAATCTCGATGAGGTTAACTGAAGCTGAGCTGATCATCAAAAGTTGGTGGAGGCACTCCTGTTGACTCTAGATCATTAAATAATATATTTAATGAGAGGAGGCACCTTAACTGACTAGTTGAACTGATTGTAACCACCCGTTAGCAATTAGGTGCATTAATATCACTCAGATCACCCCTGGAGTGCTCCAGTTAGCCT